>CM023452.1:90939648-91513186 GCA_013339765.2 Haemaphysalis longicornis
CCACAAAATACCATTCGAAAAGGACCGTGAGGTCTCCGCTCAGACAACTCGTGCCAGACCGCTCTTGGGAGAATAAAGTGCTATTTGGAGAATTAATTCTGGGTCAAGTTGTTGGGTATCAGGGTGCAGTTGTAGTGCCGTGAATGTTCGGTGTTTGGCAAAAGTAGGACATGACCACACGAGATGAGTGAGGCTTGCTGAGGTGCTTGTGTGACGGAATGGGCATCTTGGGGGCAAATGGGGAGTGTACCATTTACGATGCATTTCAGGTGTGTAGGCTGCGTCGGTGAGAAATTTGTTGACAAAGATTTCACTGGAGCGTGGTAGCGGTGGTAAAGCGCTCAAATATCCTGCTGGAGTCCTGTTTTTCAGCCGGTCTCTTCGGTCCTTCTTATACCGGTGGAGTCGCATCGCCGGTGGGGGTGTAGGCGACCGTGTCGGCTCTTCGTCAGGCGCCAGTGGAGGTTGTAAATGTGCACTCTCCTGTGCGACCTCATGGGCCGCCTGGCTGCCCGAGGAAGAAGGTTCATGGCCCGGTACCCAGTCAATGCGGACTTGTGTTTTGTTCCGTTGCAGAATTTGCGCTTGGTATAACATCTGATGTGCCAGGGGATTTGTGGTCTTGTAAGATCTTATTGTTTCCAATGCTTCGTACGAGTCTGCGAGGATACGAATCAATGGCGGCAGAGGATAATCACTACCATACGCAAGGAATGTCATGTCATGGTTGATGGCATATGCAGTTCCGCTTTAAGGTTCGTTCGTGGCGTGGCTGTTGCACATGGTGTGATACCCCCAGAGGGCAGGAACCTCCGTGCGTGTTCAGGCCAGTCCGATGACATTACAGCTTACGCTGGCGTCTGTGTAGATGTCAACTTCGTTTTCGGGTCTTGTCGTCTGAAGGCGTCTGATGCGTTGTTGGCGGAGTGCGGGATTGTTGCGCCCAATCGGCTTGCTCTGCGTAGTGGATACGATTTCCGGTTGAATCCATAGATCAAGTGAGGTGGGGAAGTGCACGGTGATGGTGAGCTGCGCACGTTCCATGCAGTGAGGGCATGACCTTGGTGTATTAAAGGACGTTTGAATTCAGCCTGCGCCTTGGCTTCGTTGATGATGTCCTGAATGGGAGGAAGTGGAACTGCCTGTTTGAGTTTCTGGTTAGGTGCGTGCTTGAACAAACCACTGATGGATCGAAGGGTTGCCCTGTGCAACACTTGGAGGGCTTTGTGTGGGTTTTGTTCAGATCATAGGCGAGAGCGCCGTACATGAGAGTACTCACTCTGACAGCTCTAGCCACAGTCAGGGTGGCCTTTTGGGTTGCTCCTCCGTACTTAATTGTTCAAAAGTCTGCAGATGGTGTGGAGCAGACTCTACCACTTTTGCTTCAACCACTGGAGCCATATTTCAGCGCTGTTCTTTGTTCCGATTGGTAGGTCGAGGAGGGTAATGGGTTCTGTTGCGGCTTGTATTTCATGATTTGCTATAACTTGTATGACGTCGGATTGAGCGGGTGGTTTGCAGCCGTATACCGCCAAGAGATGGCTCTTTTCAGGAGCGAGCTGGAGTCCCAGGTCGGCAAGAGTCAGCTCGGGGCTATGTGGCGAGGCTTGAGGTTCTACTGTTTTGTTCTCAAGAGAGCCGAAGTAGGCTGCTTCAGTCCAAACTGTGACGTCGTCCGCATAAAGGGTAAAGCGGGCAGCCGTGTCGACTTCCAGATGTCGTGCCACCTTAGTCATGGCTAGATTAAATAGAACCGGTCCGAAAATCGAACCTTGAAGGACCCCGCGGTCTATGTAATACAGTTGAACACGGATATATCGAACACGGATATATCGAATTATGTCTATATCGAACAGTGCAAACATCCCCTTGAAAATCCCATGCAAAAGTATAGGGCTGTTGTGCGCGTGTATCGAACTCCTGATCACGAGCGAATTCGATATATCGAATTCAGTGCCGAAGGTGCCCCTGTAAGTTTGCTTCCTCTGATGGGGTAGAGTTGGTGATAATGTTGTATCGCAGGATCTGCCTTGCTTGGTGAGACAGAGGCGGCGTCCGCGGCATTATGTCACTTCGATGGCCTTCAACAGCTGTTTTCACGCTAGCACGAGGGGCAGCTCCATGATAGCTAGAACGCGGATAGTGGTTGGGGCAAAAGAACATAAAGGCGCAAAAGAAATTCACCGGAGGCACTCTTTTTCTGTGATTGAGCTGTTTGGTGCTCGTGCAGGGGGACCGATGCGGCGTGGTATGTTTGTTTTGTTCAAGGCATTCATTTCGGAGCAACGAAAGCGGGAATTCGTCGGGTGCAGGCTGCTGAAAAGATGTTGGTTGAAAAGGCGTTCGGAATTCCTCGCAGTAGTTTTGAGCGCGATGCACGCATCAACGTTGACGTAAAGGCGAATGCAGCACAACCCGGCCCGGATATTCCGGAACGTGTCGGGTGCAAAGCGACTTCGTTGCACGTCTCTTGATGGGGGAGGTGTTCGGTTCGGATACTGAAGATAACGGCACTCAGTGCCTGACAACGTTCCCAACCGCCTACTGCAGCCGAGGTTCCGCCAGCGTTATTCGCCTCTTTTGTGGCACAGTGTAGAGCGTTGATTTTCTCATTTGTGCGTGTTTGTAATCTTGAAGACAATTTGGCGAACTTTACGACGGAGAAGAAAAACAAGCGAAGCTCAAAGACATTTCAATGATAAATTGCGGTGGGCATCATGCTTCGGTTCGGATTTTACGTGCTTTGATGGTCAACACAGTAAACTACCGTTTTCCACGACTTCAGAAAACTCTCAGTGATGTGCGGAGTTGTGAGATAATCTTCAGATAGGCGTATTTTATATATCGAATTATCGATATATCGAATTCTTTCACGATCCCGTTGGAGTTCGATATATCCGTGTTCGACTGTATGTAGTGGTGGGTTCCCAGCCAGGGTGCGAGCCATAAATTGTCGGCGAATGACTATGTCGAGCGTACTATTTCACTAAAAAATTCGGCCTGCGCTGTGACATCACGCACCGCCAACATGACAATAGGCATTCATTCGTTGCGCAATGACAAAGCGCAGATCACATTTTTTAGTAAAATTGTACGCACGTTGCTGTCAAATTTTCTTTTTCTTTTTGGTTACTCGAGTGCATTGCGGTGATGCGGAACCGCGGGAATTCTTTTCTCTTTGATACACAAACAAAGCTCCCTCACCGGAACGAAACTTGGCCACCAGGCTGGTGCAGTATTCGGTAACCTCCTTACTAATCGAAGAGTAAACACGGCTCTGTAGAGCACGGCAGCTGTGGAGCACCTGACGAAAGTAGCGGTTAGGTCAGCGATACAGCAGAGAGCGCTGAGAATCTCTGAATGCGGCAGGCGCCACAACCTGTAAGCTCTGAGGCGTCAAGTGCATGGTCATCGTAATATATGTTACGTGGCAAAGACGCGTAAGTTGGAGCTATTTATAAGTTCGAATAAGCTGGGAAGCACTGAATTAGGCAGCAGCGTGAGTCCGGGGCCAAGCGTTGTCGTTCTCATCGTCTTCTATCAGCGGCGCAGCGCCCACCGCAGTTGTTGTGGCGAACAGGGATTGCCCCGTCACATGACCCTCGCGTGGAAGAGGCACCGTCGCGGTGCTGTCTAAGAAGAATCGGTCGGCGGGATAGCTGATATGGCTTGAGGCGGGCGACATGGACAACACTGGTAGGCGGGACTACGAGTAGAGTGGTAGGAGCGACCTCATACACACCTCTGTGACGCGACGCAACCACTTCGTATGGACCAGAATAGGGTTGGAGCAGTTTTTCGGACAGGCCAACACGACGTGCAGGGGACCAGAGCAGGACGAGGGATTCCAGGAGAAAAAGCATACCGCGCGGTGACGTTTGTCGTACCGTGTCTTTTGTGAGACTTGCGAAGCAAGAAGGTGGTCGCGAGCCAGTTGACGAGCTTGATGGGCGCGAGTGATAGCATCGCGAGCGTATTCAGAGGAGCAGGCAGGAAGGAGCGAGTCCAAAGGCAAAGCCTGTTCACGGCCAAACAATAGATAAAATGGGGAGAAACCTGGCGTGTCATGGCGGGAGGGGTTGTATGCGAAAGTTACGAATGGTAATGCAAGGTCCCAGTCTCGGTGGTCAGAAGACAAGTACATCGACAGCATGTCGGTCAGCGCCCGGTTCAAGCGTTCAGTGAGGCAATTAGTTTGCGGGTGATAGGCCATAGAAAGCTTGTGTTTGGTCTAGCAAGAGCGGAGGATATTGTCAATAACTTTGGACAGAAAGCTTTTCCCGCGGTCTGTTATAAGCTGGCGGGGAGCGCCGTGGTGCAGAAGGACGTCGTAGAGAAGAAAGTCAGCGACGTCAGTCGCGCAGCTTGTTGTAAGGGCGCGGGTGATGGCGTACCGCGTCGTTTAATCTGTCGCGAAGGCCACCCACCGGTTTCCCGCTGACGACAGTGGGAAGGGACCAAGTAAATCGAGCCCACCCGGAAGAATGGCTCATGGGAAATGTCGAAGGGTTGAAGTTCTCCAAAAGGAAGTTTGGAAGGCTTTTTCCGACGCTGGCAGCTGTCACACGAGGCAATGTAGCGGCGCACAGATCGGTAAAAGCCAGGCGAGAAGAAACTACGCCGCAGTCGATCATAAGTTCTGGTTATCCCTAGGTGGCCTGCGGTGGGTACGTCGTGTAGCTGATACAGGACTGTCGAACGCAATTGCCTGGGCACAACGTGGAGGAGGTCCGGACCGTCAGCACGAAAGTTATGGCAGTATAAGATGCCATTTCGTAGGGGGAAGTTGCGCGTGAAATAATCGGGTGATGAAGAGGTCAGGCAATGAATGATGGAACGGAGCGACGGGTCACGGCGCTGCTCGTCACCGATGTGGACAAAGTCAGATATGGTGAACACGCAAGCGACATCAGTAGGTGGGGTGGCCTCAGGGGGCTCAACAGGGTGACGTGAGAGGCTGTCCGCGTCTTTACGGAAGCGACCCGACTTACAGGTGACCGAAAACGTATATTCCTACAGACGTAATGCCCAGCGACCAAGCCTTCCGGTGGGGTCTTTCAAGTTGGTAAGCCAGCACAGCGCATGGTGATCTGTGATGACTGTAAAATGTCTGCCGTACAAGTAGGGACGAAATTTTGCGAGGGCCCAGACAAGAGCAAGGCACTCGCGCTCTGTAATTGAATAATTGCGCTCGGACTTTGACAGCAAACGGCTGGCGTACGCAATCACGTGGTTTTGGCCGGCTGGAAATTGGGCCAATAAGGCGCTGATGCCGTGGCCGCTTGCGTCGGCACGCACTGCGGTGGGAGTGGAAACGTCGAAGTGACCCAAAATTGGTGATGACGTTAGGAGGGAAATCAAAGTGCTGAATGCTTGGGCTTGATCGGGACCCCATGTAAAAGTGGCACCGTTCTTCAAAAGGTCCGTGAGAGGACGAGCTACGTGGGCAAAATTTTCTATAAAACGGCGAAAATAGGAGCAAAGTCCGACAAAGCTGCGGACATCGTGAGTCGAGCGCGGCACGGGGAAATCGGTGACGGCTCGAACTTTGTCGGGGTCGGGCTGAACTCCAGAGGCGTCGACCAGGTGCCCAAGAATTGTTATCTGGCGGTGGCCAAAGCGACACTTCTTGGAATTTAGTTGGAGACCAGCGCGTCGAAATATTTCAAGGATATCTGACAGGCATTCCAGGTGTGTCTCAAATGTAGGTGAGAAGATGATGACGGCGTCTAGATAACATAAGCACGTGGTACACTTGAAACCGCACAAAAGAGAGTCCATCAATCTCCCGAATGTGGCCGGAGCATTGCACAGACCAAATGGCATAACCCGGAATTGGTAAACGCCATCAGGGGTCACGAATGCAGTCTTTTCGCGGTCTTTCTCATCAACGGCTATCTGCCAGTAACCAGATCTCAGGTCAATAAAAGTAAAGTCTCTGGCACCATGCAAGCAGTTGAGGGCGTTGTCTATGCGCGGAAGCGGATAGACATCTTTTTTCGTGATCTTGTTTAAATGCCGATAATCCACCCAAAAACGCCACGTGCCGCGTTTCTTCTTGACTAAAATTACCGGGGATGCCCACGGACTAGAACACGGCTCAATAATGTCATTGCTGAGCATTTTTTTGACCTCTTGTTGGATCACGAGGCGTTCAGAATTAGATACGCGATATGGCCGTCTTCGCAGTGGTGCTGCATCCCCAGTGATGATGCGGTGCGTCACAGGTTGTGTCGTACTCAGTGGACGGCTGCCTAAATCAAAGATGTCTTTATCGGACGTAGAGAGAAAAGAGCGTCGGCGTCCATTTGCGAAAGATCGGGTGCGATCATCGCTGCGACTTCATTCGCTGGGAGTGATGACTGCACAGTGGGACCCAAACAAGGCGTCACGGGCTCTAACGGGGTAGTAGCGGTATGTGCTTCCAAAGGGCACAGTGATGAAGGTGCCATTCCTTTCGGTAAAACTTGAGGGAAGGAACCGAAGTTGAGGAACGGGAGACAGGTCTTGTTGTCAACAATATTGACTATAGCGTGCGGCATAGTAACATTGCGTGACAAAAGCACATCCAGAAGAGGTGAAACGACGTAGTCGCCGTTTGCAACAGGGGAGGACGGGGATAAGAAGATGTAGGTGACAGCGTTTGCGGGCAAACGAACGTGTTCGGTGTTGCAACAGCGAAGCTGGGGTGTGTCGGAAGAAGAAGGGAGAGGAAATAGGTGGAGGAGCCCAGTAGAACAGTCGATGAGAGCGGCACGCTCAGAGAGAAAATCAGTGTCCAGAATGAGGTCATAAGGACAGTGTTCGTGTACAGTAAACAGAACGGCGGTTACTTGGTAAGAGATGCGTATGCGAACTGTGCACATTGCGACGACCGGTGGCGTGCTGCCGTCGGGGACTGGAACTACACGGGACGTTGGCGGCGGAAGGACTTTGTGGAGACGGCGGCGATTGCTCGAACTCATGACGGAAATCTGGGCACCGGTGTCGATAAGAGCTCGTACTAAAACTCTATCGACAAGGACTTCAATTAAATTGCGTATAGTCGGCAAAGTCAGTAGAGGATTTACGGGCCGGGTCGTTGATGCAGAGTCACCTCTTTGAGCGGCATGACTTAGTTTTCCGGAGGGGGTAGAGTAGTCGGCCATGGGGGAGGGGCCGCAAGGCTGCGGTGATCGGGACTGGCGGCGTTGCGGCGACGGCGATCGGTTCATTTGGGTGTTGGGACTGGTAGAGTTGGGCGGGTTGAAGTGGGTGCACGAAGAGAAGGAGTTTTGCCGGTCATTGGAGTAGCCAAAGGGTGGTCGAGTACTGTAGTTGGCATAGCCGTTGCGGAAGGTCGGGAGCCTGCGGTTGCGACAGTACCGGGCAATGTGGCCGACTCCAGAGCAACTGAAACAAATCGGTTTGTCGTCCGGTGTACGCCACTCAGCAGGGTTCCGGCGGGGGTAGCGTGGAGGAGGATGGTCGATGTGGGGACCGGGAGACCTAAACTGTCGTTGGAAAGTACAGCCAATCGCGCACACAGGGTGAAGGGCCAGGTTGGCTGTTTCGTCGCGGACAATGGCTTGGATGGCGGAAACGGTGTGGAGCTCGTTCCGATCCGGCCCGTATGGCACCGCAGTAGTAGGGGCCATAGCCTCCAGTTCTCGGCGCACGATTTTCGTTATATCTGCCGACGGCGGAACGGGATCTTGTAGGCGTGAAATACGGGCTTGTGGACGTCCATCTTCACATGAAGATGTGGCTGCTGTGTGCGGAAGCCTTGTGAAGTTGTGGGCGATACGGCGTCCTTTGGCCTCTTCGAATCGGCGACATTTCGTAATGATGGACTCCACTGTGGCACAGTCTTTGCACATAAGAAGGTGGAATGCGTCATCTGCAATGCCCTTCAGTATGAGGCCTACTTTATTGGACTCCGTCATGGTGCTGTCAGCCTTCGAGCAAAGGGCCAAGACGTCCTGGATATAGGCGACGTAAGATTCGGTCGACGTCTGGGCGCGCGATGCGAGCTCCTTTCGGGCAGCAAGCTGACGGCCAAGAGGCTTTCCGAATACCGCTCGCAGCTTTGTTTTGAACACCTCTCAACTGGTCATTTCGGCGTCGTGCGTCTCAAACCACTTGCGTGCGGGACTTTCCTCTTTCAGGTAGAAGATCGCATTCGCCAGCATGATGGTAGGGTCCCACCTGTTGTGACCGCTGACACGCTCAAAGAGGCTGAGCCAGTCGTCGACATCAACGTCGTCTGTTCCGGTAAACAGGCCAGGCTCCCGGGGAGGAGACACGATGACGAGGGGTGTCGTCGACGCGGTCGCTCCATCGGGCGGCATGGGGACCACGAGGAGCCGGAGCGTCGACTACGAAGCTCCGTGGTGGGTGGAGCAGGTGGAGCACGCCTGGGCGAGGGTACGGGATGAGGTGTTCACGGAAACTCCGCTACCTCAACCACGATGTTACCTGGCAAAGACGCGTAAGTTGGAGCTATTTATAGTCAGATACGCTTGAAGCACTGGATTAGGCGGCGCGTGAGTCCGGGCCCAAGCGTTGTCATTCTCAACGTCTCCTATCAGCGGCGCAGCACCCACCACATGTTTGGCGCGAACAGGGATTGCCCCGTCACAGAACAAAACTGATAAATTCAACTTTAGTGCTACAAAACAGCGTTGATAATTCGGGTGATTTGAGGAACTGCAGCTACAACGGGCAATGAGCGCCGCCTTTGCATAGACGTCCGGAATCATTTCCAACACTTGAAGATCAATACGGGACATAAAATATTGGCAGACGCGATTGTTTATTTTCAATCAGCGGAACAAATAAAGGCTGTTAAGCCGGCTTCGAGCCCGCGTAAGGAGAATTATCAGGCCGGCTCCTTAGCTGCTCCACAGCAACAGGAAGTGTCACGATTTGGCCAGCATTCGTGAACGTGGGAAGTTCGGGTTACCCTCCAGCCAAGTGACGGCCTGCGGCGTGCCGGTGGTGACAGTGACTGAAGCCGAGCTTCTGTGCTCGGCGGTGTTTATTCTTCAGCCACACACATTGTTGCCCACCCAGACTGGTGGGGCCATTGAACTTAGCAGCCAACAAAGATTAGGGTCGGGGGGGGGGCGCCAGACACTTGTCCCACCCCTCACCCCCCAAGTTGTTCTTCCTATGCAAACACAAAACTGCACCTGTTACCCCGGCGAGCAGCAGTCGGGTGGTCTCCGCAGTCTCTCACTCCGCCTGAGCACAGGTGTCGATGCATGTGCAGCAGCATCGGGCGCTGCCTGTGTCATTCTCGCACCGTCCGTCGGCCTTGCAGGTGTCACCGGACTTGCACGTGGCTGCCACATTGGCTCGAGTAGCACCATCTCCTGGTGCTGTGCTCGCAGCGGCCTGTGTAATTGCCTGGAGCACCAGCTGCTGGTAAGCATCTCTTAGGTAGAGTTTCGTGAACTTCTGTCCCGCAGACAATGCCGACCAGAGATCTCCAATGCGGGGCAGCGGGTACTTTTAACGGTAGCAAAAGGGGTTGATGATGATATAAGTCCCCGCAGATACTGACACTGCCCGTCTAGTTTGAGGACTGGCATCGATGGGGGGCAGACTCCGATAATTTGACGGGCACCAGACTGTCGTCTCACGGCAACCGTTGCAGCTCCAGGGTACGACATCCTTCAAAGGTGAACAGCAGCTGGCGCGGCTTGAAAACCGGGGCCAGGCTCCCTGTGGGACAAGAATGTTCGCCGCCATGCCGGTAAATGTGCCCCCCCCGGGCTGGAACAGGGCTTTCAAGTTGGTCAGAAGGCCCGGGTTGTCTGCCACCACATGTACCGCTTCCTAGTTTCCGGAGTGGCTTGCGCAGCATGACGCCCGAGGCCTCGAAGGACACTCCAGGGCAGGTGCGATTTTAAAACTTTCCCGGCCATGACCTTCACGCTGGCCCCGTGTCCAGCTCCATGGAAATGGGACGCCTGGAGACTTTCGACAGGAGCATATACGGTGGCACAGACGACTGAATTATGTTCGTTGTGCCACATGTCAAAATATAGCGGTCTTTGGCCACGACGTGAAGCCTAGCCGTTGCACCAGAAGCTGCTGCCGCACGCCCCCGCCGCCTACCCTTGCACCGACTCCCTTGGCCCTGGGCTGGGGCAGAACATGTGCCGACTCGGGATGCTGCTTCCGTTCGTTCGCCGGTCCCCCCTCGGGACGCCCGAGCAATGTGCCCAGTTATCCCGCACGCAAACCACTACAGTTGTGCAAACTGGCACTGTGAGGGGGTGGTCACCACCGAAACGACTGCACCTGCCATGCCATGTCGCAAATCTTTTTCACTGCCTCTTCCGTCCAAGGTGAGCCGGCCGCACATGCTTTTCGCCGTGTCTTTGGCCGCAGCCAGTTCACCAAGCGCCGCCTTCATGGCGTCGTCCAGCGAAGGGTCAGGGAGAGCTCCAGAAGTCGCGTGTGCATAGGGGGGTCGTTGATGCCGCAGACGAAACGGTCCCGGAGCGAGAGTCTCGCTGATCTCCGAAGGCGCTGCGCTCTCTAACCTAGCAGCACTGCGAAAAAAGTGCCCGAGAGCTCTGTCCGTATCGGGGGCCTCCGGTTGTTGAAGCGGAAGCGCTCCATTAACGTGGATGGGCCGTGGTGAATTGCGAGCGTAGCGTCGCGAGCAGCTTACGTAGCGGCCTGTCATGCGGCCGTTGCGGCTGTTGGAGGTCGAACAGCAGGGCGAGGACGCTGGTCCCGCAGCTGGCCAGGAAAATGTCGCTCTGTTTTTCCTCGGCTGTGTCTTTCACCCGGAGAAACACTCGACCTTGTACCTCGTAGACCAGCCAGGCGGACCCTTCACCCTCGAGCGACTCGAGCCTCCGGCACCACCGGCATGGTGTAATGGTGGCCGAATTGGGCGCGGGGGGGGGACGTGTCTCGCCGGTCTCAGTGGCTTCGGTCGCTCTGCGGACTTCTTTTTTCGTCACCAGTGTCACAATTTTGGCCCTCATTCGTGAACGTGGTGGGGTCGGGGTACCCTCCAGCCGAGTGACTGGCCTGGATCGTGATGGTGGTGATGGTGACTGACCGCCAGCTGCTGGGCTCGGCGGTGTTTATTCTCGAGCCACACACAATGTTGCCCACCGAGCCTGGTGGGGTCACTGAACTTAGCGGACAACGAAAGATTACGGTCAGGGGGCGCCACGCGCTTGTCATAGGAAGTAGCCATAAGGGTAAGAAATACGATTACTTGCAAGAAACGGAATGGGGCGCGTTTGCGTTGAAAATGGACATACCCAACATCAGCTGAACATTTTGCGCACATTGTAACTATCCCACATAATAAGTGGAGTAACGTTTAAGCAATCTCCTGCATGACTGCTTAACGGCAAGTGTAGAAACAGACACAAACAAGTGCCGTAAGCAGAACATGGTATATATATCGTAACGCTTTCCAACTGACAACATTGGGAAACGATGTTAGGATTAAAAATACAGGCGCGCAACGTAATAAGAAAGAAAAAGCCTTTGTAAAATTTCAGTACTCCCTGCTGGAACAAAACATATACATCCTAAAAAAATAGGCAAACAAAAACACTTCCGTTTACTACTCATTCTGACTGCAGTTTACATGATTACCTGCTTTACAAAATACAATAAGCAACACAATTCATGTCCAACAAGGACTACTTGTTTCTGATGGAGCTGTTGGTGGTGCAGGACACTCTGGTATTCGTGCGGCCTAGAACTACAAACACCAATCCGTCGAAAAAACCCAAATCCCAATGCACATACTGATTTAATAAAGGAACACTGTGTTATTGTCTATCTCACAATGTGATAACTCCGTGGAAGTTATAGTTTCCCAACTGATAGAACCTCGGAATGCGAAAACGTGTAATCATTTCTGGTGTAATTTAAAAACACTTCAGCGCTCATGCAGCAGACGCACTTTGCATTTACACAAGAGGTTTGGCATTCTAGCATTAAGCTCCGAATAATGCTTCGTAGACATCCCGAAAAATGTTTCTATATTACAGGAGGGTGAAACAAATACTGTGCAGCTAGATGCTTTGAATATGTTCTTCCTAGTTTACTAAATCTCATTGGCTCATTGATGTTGTGTCCTCTATCGTAATGTAAAGAAATGCGCATGCCATGATAAACACCGGGCCCGTGGTATAGAACGCCAGGGGCTTCCCAACTAGTAGTTATGCACCCCACGCACGTAGGAGAGATGCAAGAAAGACCGGGAACACCCAAGTCATATGTGCTTTCCAAGACAGGCCTTCTTCTCGCTCCAATTGAAATGCATGATATGATAAACAGCGGCAGCTTCAAAATCTCCGGGAGCGACAGCAGGTAAGCTATGGTGCATGGCCCTATGCAAATATTTGACAATCGCACTTAGTCGATCAATTAAATGGGTGATTATATCACCTGAATATTTGAATATGACAAAAAGCGTGCTCACAAGACGTACATTCACTGCACCCTAATATCAGGGGCTTTATTTTCTTAAGCGCTACATGGGTTATATTCCTGAGTAAATCGAGCTTATGTTTGGTGACCCAAGAAGAAATGTTTCGGGGAACTCGATGATAGACTCATTTCTTATGTATAAGCTAATATGCTCAGTATTTTATAAGGATGATTCATTTGAGGTTCGTGACTTTAGCGACGGTTGTACAGTTTTGTGCTTTAAATGCGAGCATATATCTCCTTCCGTTTTTGTCATCAACGCTATTTCACCACTTTGTGCGTGCAAGCGGAATATGCCCAACCATCAAAGCTGCCTATTACCACCGCATAAATATGTCTTACCTCTTTTTACGGCGGGCGGCATGTGGAGGTGTTACAATTTCGGGGGTAATATAGTGCTTTATAGTAATTGGAGAAATTTCTACATCCTTTTGTCCCCTATTTATTTCACTGCTAAGGGCAGGCACATTGTGCGAAGTTCGATGAGCTCAAAGTTCGCCAGTTCCATTTTCTTTGCAGAAAACAAATGCTTAGTGGTCAGAGATATATCTGGAGCTGCCTTCTTTAGGCTGCGGGTATGAATAACATTATCTGTGCACCACATGTTGGCACATAGTCAAGTGCAAAGTATGGTATCATCATCTACTTACTTTTCTCGGCATCAGATAAGGCATCCTCAATTGCGTTGGCTGCCTCTTCGAGCCGTGTGTAAAGACACTAGCAACAACCTACACATGGCGGTGTTGCCGTGAACAAGCAAGTTGCTGGTATGGTCCACCGGTTTTGCTTTCAAATTCCTGAGAACTCAGTTGATAAAGGATAGCCTACACCAGGGACACTCTGCCTATTCACAAATACTGGCACGATTATCTTGATGCGGGGGGCGTGGGATAGTGCCAAAATGTAAAAGCATGCCCACGTGGTTCCGCATTCTTCCAATTACCTGAGGAGACCCCCTAATGGTCCCAGGGACATTATACGTAAACCTCAGTACAAGCAACTTCAGGTATGTTCTGCACTATTGATATGCGTCCTCGTGTCTGAGTGGCAGGCTAACAGTTTCAGTGAGGACCAGGGGGGCGTACTGTTTTGTACGCAGCAGAGGCCACTGCTTTTTGAAATTTGAGTATATGTTTTATTGAATTGGACTGAATGAGATGTGTTGTTTGATTTCAGTAGGAATGCTACTTTTTGCTAGATGCGGGGTCGGCATGAGACTCGAGGAAAAACGTCAGCAATAGTGCTTTCAGCCACGAAGTCAATACGCATAAAATGTACTCACGCACGATTGCACTAGACAAAAAAATATTTCAGACACTACGGAAACTGATTACGGCTGCTGCTGCGGCATCGGCTCCTCCGGTTTTTGCCCCTTGTTTTTCATGGTAAAATATTATTCGGTGTCAGTAAAACGAAGCATAACACATATTTTTGGGAAGCAAATACGGAATTGTGCTTGGTAATTGTTTTTGTAAATAAGCGAATTTTTTATTATTTTATTGTTTTTATTACCAATAAAATATGCATATAGAGACGCACCTGATTCGTAAAAAATCCTTCTTTTGTTTTAATTTTTTCATTCCCAAGAGCTAACAATCGGGGCTCACACCAATCCCATACACACATCGCTTAGTGGTTGTATGATGCTTTTCACAAACTGCTTAAAAAATGCGGTATGGTTCCCTTTGGATGGTTGGATACATATAGCAGCGTTCAAGCTAATTTTTGCTCGTTTTCTACAGGAGCCTTGGTTACTCTCCTTTCTTGCTTTTACCTAACCTAATCCTGCCTGGTTAGTGAATGAACACCTTCAACTTGATCTACCCAGCTCTCACTGATCAACACTCTCACGTGAATCAATATCTGGATAACATTTACATTGCCAATATGCAGGTGCGGACGCTTCACTACTAACTGTTATTTGAATGTTTTCTGCTTGATTGCTCTGAATCGACTGATCTTTGTTGCTTTCTGTTAAACCTGGCCGACAAAATTCGCAAGACTCTTCGTGCGCTTAGGCGTAGCTCTCACCATCCTTTGCGCTTATGTGCACAATCATTCATTTCACCTTTGTGAGATACTACAATTTATATACTTCAGATTGAAATGCTATACTTTGCTATATAATGCTGGATTTTTAGTTAGCGGATAATACTCCAATGTGACTAAAATAACACAGCAGCTAGTTTTTTGAGCGAATCTTTGCTATCTTAAACGCTGTGATAGAAAACAACCGATTCGCCCTAAAATTGGGTAGAGTGCGATGGGAGGAAGTTTATACTAACTTGAATGGCAGCTGGATTGCTTGGCCATACAATGTCAGCGCATAAAGCCTACAAAAACCGCTGTGATTCTGTATTGCTTGCCCCACCGCCGACGCGGTTACCAAATCAGTAGTTTCACATTCAAACGTTTGGTCAGGAGGGAGACTAAAATTTAATATCAGGGAAACAAAGTTACTTTGGGGGAAACAAATGTTTGTTATTTCAGCGGCGACCTTCATAGCCACACCTTCAGAGAATCACCAGCCACACCTCATAGCAATACCTTCACTGTGAAGACAAACCTTCACAGATTTGGGAGCCCAAAGTGCCTACCTTGAAGTAGACCGATGGTGGGTTCAGGTACAGAGCCGTAAAAAACTTAATACTGTTGTTTCCCGTTTGATAGTACCTATTACACATCGCCGCTCAGGTGGTAGAAATAAACGCAAAAAGGTTTGAAACTAACGGAACTAGTACAACGAAACAGGAGGTCGGTAGAAACAGAGTTCTAGTGAAGAACAGTTGCATATATACCAGGATGTCGACCAGGTACCGATTGGGAGCGAAAACATGAACCGATCCAGCAATTTTCTTGAATGGAACTTATTACCCGAGCGGTCATTTCTGGCGCAGGCTTGACGCGAAGCCCAATAAGCAAAAAAAAAAAATAAATAACGATTACGGGTTCTCGACGAAACGGAAGGTGGACGCATTTCTCGTACTGTGGGGTGTGAGCCGTTTGTGGAATCTCTCACGCACCATAGACTTCATAACTTCTCAGGCGTTTTTCCCTTTAACGCTCTCGCCATGGTCGCCACATGAGTAAAGAAATACGCGCGGAATGCCGCAATGATATGGTGCTGCAGCTTGCGCAAGGAAAGTAGAAGGCTTAGCAAATAAATTTTTCGTTACAATAATGCTAGCACACTATAAGAGACGGTTGACAATGCCATGCATTCTATGCCACTGTGCATGGGGGTATCAGACCACGATATTGTGCCACTTCTACAATAGTATGGGCCCAAACCAACAATACGACTTTTTGGATGACATTACTTGCATGAAAATGTCGCATACGTCGAAAGTGTAAATACTTGAAGAGTGTGGCCTACAAGAGTCGTTCAGTTCCCTAGCCAAAGTCTGCCAAAATAGGCACCCAGGCCTATTTGCTCCTAAATTACGTATGTATACGACAAACAAAAAATCACCAACGTGTCCAGACTCCTGAGGCACGAGAAAGGTCCCAAGATAGTCTAAAGCACTCCGCCAAAATGCAGTCTGAAGCGTGAGAGAGCGACCGACCTTTTCACACCAACCTGTTGATATGTTGTGTCTGGTTAGCTCCGGGTTATTCAAAGACCATACATATTTTGGCGGACCTGTATTCATAGGTGAAGAAAACAGAAAGGACGACTTAGATGGTTTTATAATATTTCGAAAAGAGAAAAGAAGCGTTCCGACATGAGCTAAAGCAAACTTTTGTCTAGACACCACTTCTTTTTACCGACCTTCCGAAAGAAAACGTGTCCTAACTGCGGAGGCCGTTTCGTCATTTTTTTGCATTTGATCGTATTTTTGAGGAACTTTTTTTTCCCGGACCGAACAGATACAAGCAATATTACAAGAGAACCCTGAAATAAGGTAGTAGCAAAATACTACTAATAAAATGAAACCTTAAAGTGCCACACTTAGCGTTTGGCAGGACAGCTTATGCCTTTGAAACAAGCAGTATTCCCAACTTTCCAGGTACGAAACTTATCTCGAAAGACAAAAAACAGCCGTAGCAGTAGACGACACATGCAGGCAGGTAGGCCGGTTCTCTAATGCTCCATTTTCCGAGTGCTCAACTTTTGAAAAGTTATGAGCTGTTCAGCACTGCTCTGTTTTCGCAAATACCCTTTCACATCATAGCCCAACAATTATTCTTCTGTTATACCTGTGCTTGTTCCGGAGGAGTGCGGCTTTAGAAAAATCAGAGAGTCACCAAGAAAGAGTGCTAGTCTGTGGCTTTGTGCGTAAACTTACACTTTCAGTTATTCAATCCCAAAATGTGTAACATTATTCCAATGTTCAAAGGAAGGAACATTGCTGGGTTACGCGGAACAGAAAGCTAATTAGTCCTGACGCGAACATCCGCGGTAGCTCTCTCAAAATGCACTGAAATAGTGGAAGCAAAAAATAAAAAGCAAAAAATAACAGTCATCTTGTTAGAAAATATTTAAAGATTATGTTCAACAAGAGTTGCGCTCGCACTCTGCAGGAGTTGAATTCCTACAAGTTATATAGGTGATCCTACATATCGGGTGCAAGGCTAGAATTCACGTGGCTGCTGTAGGATTTTTTTTTCTCATTCTTGAAATCATCAAAACATAAACGTTGGTGCGGCATATAAAGATCGCAACGAACGGGCCCGCGCGCAGGCTTGTACTGCGGCTGGTAAACAGCCAGCATGTTGGGCAATTACATTTACCCGGTGACTATTTCAACAACATAAACGACAAAGGAAGCGAGTAAAGTGGGAGCCTGTGCCTGTTTGTTTATTAGGTTAGGCAACTCAAGTGGAAACAGGGACACAAGAGGAGATGCAAAGAACGAAGAGTGACTGTCCTCGTCCCTGCCTCTCCACTTCTGTAGCGTGTTTGCACAGGTTTTCCTAAAAAAAGGAAACAGTATCGCACAGTGACGTTTCTGGAGACTAATGCTGCCTTGAAAAACATAGGACGAGAGGAGAACATAGCGTGTAAATATTCAACATCTGTTTTTCATATTATGTAGACAGACAGCTTACACCTTGTTTTTCAAAATTTCCCAACCTAGACTATGAAAAAGCAGCGATTTGAGTGAACCGTAACTGTAATTTTGGGGCCGCATTCAATTACAAAACTGTTTTTTCGCAATTCGAAAATAGGTTGCCTCGTCGAACCGGTTCGTGAACCTGTTCAAAGCTTTGAATCCAGTTGGCACACAGAACCGGGGCGCGCCTTAGTGAAGCGGAAGTTAACCATAACGCAATATATTCACCCTAACCCAGACCGTAACCGAACTGGCATTTTTCTCGGTTGCGCACACTCATTTATGGACATATAATTGCAGGAGTATTATCGTGGGCTTGAATTTTATGCCTTGCAGCTTTATTTAGGTTGTATGTGTAGATATCGGTTTTTAAAGACGGAAGTCTTTCTACGGCAACCGTAACCCCCAAATTTTGGTATCCTACTTGTCAGGTCTGTGTCACGATTCAGCCGCAAAGGCCAAGTTTAAATCGGGGTCCTAGAACGAGAAATGTATGTCTCACTAACTTTTCAACATACCTAAAACAGGAGACACTACGTATACTTGTCGAACTTGCAACACGGAAAGAAACTATGCGCATATTCGAGAAATAACATTAACGCAGAAAAGGAAATTTTGTTTGTTTTAACAGAAAATATCGATGAACGATTTTTGCAAAATCACAATAAGAAACGCCTTGGGAAGAAAACGATGTACTGGCTCCTAAATATAAAAATATATAAAAAATAGAGTTGCTCCGAAGGGACCAGATACGAGCACAAATTATTTCAAGACACAATATACGTGCTCTAGGGTACTTTAATATGCTAGTAGTTACTCGTTCATCGCCGTGTTCCTACGTCATAGTGTTTTGTATAATAATACCATTCACCAAAACAAAAACATCGGCATTTCTCATGCTTCGTAAAGCTTACCAATAAGCATATGTACATAAACATTGTACTTTCTATTGGAATGATGATACACTGCTTGGACGAAAACCAAACTTGTGTTTGTTATTGGACGTGCTTTTAGCAAAGTGTTTTCTTGAAAAAAGTAAAAAAACCTTTTTTGCTTTCTGTGGAAGAACAAAACAAAGCAAAATGTTTACAGTTTTTTTAAGGTTTAGTTCAACAGAAAATTCGTATTTTAGTCAACTTTTATTGCGCGGCACTGTGCAATCTATTTTTTTGTTGTAAACAGACAAATTTAAATTTTTTGTATAATTTACATGCTTGTACATATAACGCCAAATAGTTATAAAGACCAAATCTGCACGTACGGTTTCTTGTTCCCATAGAAGTGTTTAAAACACACGTCTTAGTCACGGCCACCGAAGAAGAACCACATCGACCATTTCGACAGCTCCCACTTTTGCAAGAAAGGGACTGCTTTTTACCCGCATTTTCACAGCCTATAGGAAAATACTCTCACATGTGCCTACAAACAAAATGAGAGCCTCGAATGCACTGCTTAACAATTTTTAAGAAAAGAAGTATTCTAAATACTTAACAGATATAAGCCTGCGGAAATTGTAGTGGGCAGTATCGCCCTAGCAACACCGCCGTCAGTCTGGCCTTAGAAGCGTCGTACCTGCTATGACAAGCACGCGAGGGTCGCGCAGCGGATGAGGCAGGGGTTATGTTCTCGCCCTCTTGGGTCCCATAAGTATGACCGCTCTGTGGCTGAACACCGCCGCCTCCAGTGGGCCTTACAGTGTTTGCCACTTGGGCAGTAAAGACACCAGCTGGAATCGCACTCGAACACATTATGCCCGCGGAACACGTCAAAGCGACGTGCGGGCAGAAATATTTACGTACCATACAATAATTAGTCGTCAAGTGCAGCTCACATACGTCGCGAGTCCTATTTCCAGTCAGCTTCACGGGAAGGAACCAGCTTCTATATTTTTAATACGACAATACAATAAGGCGGGCTGTTGCGATTCCGCCTGGTGTTCTCTGCATCTCTTTTTCGGAACCGTAGTGTCCGATAGCGTATACAGGACAAATCTCCTACATTTTGAGACGCGCGAGTCAGCCTTGCCCTAGAGAAAGCTGTGGAAGAGGTGAATATTATCGTCATGGGGGATGATTACGGCGTTTGCGCGCCCCCAGGTCCCGCAGGGGGTAGGCTCTGAGAAAAAGTGAGATGTGTCATTGAATGAATGAATTCGTTTACAAGGGAGAGGTCGAACGCCTCGTGCGGGGGAAGAGGAAGAAGAGGAGGGGAATTAAACCACCGGGGTGGATGGATTCACTTACAACACGTGTCCGCGCAACACACTTACCACTTGATTTAGGTCATTTTCACCAGACCTGTTCGTGAAGCAAATGTGTGTTTCCCCACGGGCGCTACTTGGCTGCACCATGGGCTGCACCACTGTGAGCTGCCCTTCTTAGAAGTCATCTCAGCAGATCGCACGCGACTCGTTACTCACGACCGTGCTTCACGATGGATTCAGATGACTCATATATAACACGACTGACCAGTGGTTGAGCTCTGTCCAGGCACGTTATTGTAAACTTTGCCTTGAAATAGTGTTTATATCATAAATAAATCCTTAACGCCATGATGGTGCGCGACAGCGGCGCAAAAGAACTTAGGAGCAATAAGAGGTATTACGGCTTCTACGGTTTTTCCCCTTGAGAGATTTGATTGCGTTGAAACAATAGCCACAACCAGGGCTGCAAAATTATTCACCAACGTGAGGACAATCCCCACGACAATTTCTTGAAAGTTATGAGTAATTTCGGGAACCACTTACGTCGAGCACTGTAGAATCTAGCTCTTCGTTCAAGGAGACGCTGGAAGAAATGGATTCAGTAGATGGCATTCGGTAGAAGGGACACAAAGTATTTGTCATCAACTGTAAATACGTGGGTCTTATTAAACGCTGCTGGTAGAGCGCTCGAAATGTCGTAAAATTCAAAAACAATTCAATTCACAAATTGCACACCTAGTTATGACCAGGAAAATATCAAGCCATCTTACCGAATGCCCAACATGTGCTACGTCCATGCGGAGAATGACCCACCAAGCGTCATAAAACAGCCGTCAAATACTTTTCTATTTACGTGGTACACACCTGCTAAGCTGTGATTGAACGCCTCTGCGACACTTCTCCTGAGAGCGTCCGGTCGGGTGGCGTCCAAGCTGCCCCGATTCCGATCGAGTGGCTCAACGTTATTGCGACGCGATGAATGACCTTGTCTGGGAAAAACGTTCTACATGTTTTTGTTTAAAACGATGTTGTCGATGTTGCATATTTGGGTCGACTTTGGCTTTGTTTGAGTTTACAAGCTCACAATCCAACGAAATTGAGAGAAAACTAGCACAAGTGTTTGGAAACCATGCCCCCAAATATCAAACCCTGTACTCTTGCAGAGTACACGAGCGATGCTACATGTCTTTGCTCTGCCGTTTTAAGAACCGTCCCAATGGAAATTCTCGTTGTTTTCTGCCTGTGCTTGGACCGTGCGTACCGCTTCTGCTGTGTGATTTCTTGCCTGTGATGAAGGTGCAGTTTAAAACAAGATGTTCTTAATATCTGCCACGACTCTATTCTATTTTACGGGAAAGGACGAATGCAAAGTTGAAGTTTATTCAAGAGCTCAGACTGCGCTTGAAATAGTGATTGCAATCTGAGAGAACATGTCCCATCGCGAGCCCGCATAATGTATACCGCAAGGTGCGTTACCTACTCATGAGTACATCGGGTGGTTCCTAATCTAATTTTTTTGCTGCATCTTTCCGTGAATGAGGCTGGAATTTAACAACTTCTATTATGTGCGCTTGGGCTTACTGCATTGTTTACACACGCGCAAGAAAATTAAGATTTTATACAACGAACAAAATGAGTATGAGCTCATCGGTAAGCATGCCTACTCCCGGAGTAGCCTGAGTGCCAGTTTCAAACAACTTTTGAGACAAGTAAAGAGTGAAAGCAAGTTTATGTATTCAAAAGAATGATTAGGTTTTATTAATTGGTTAATGTATGTAGATTGACCGTTCGAATAATATCCCAGTTGTAAAATTACTCTGCGCACTACATTTATTTCTAGAACATAACAACTGGCGGAATAAAACAGCACCCTCTCTAGAAGAAGTGTTTTCAGTTTTCTTCGCACATCATATCGCATTCAAAATATATTTAATACGGCAATATGCAATGATATAGAATTGTGTGCTCTACCAATGCCCCGGTGGAGGCAAGCTCTGTGCTTGCGGGGTATCCAATTTCTCTCACTGAATAGATCACGTGCGCGTGTACGGTTTAGTACGGGATTAAATTGATAAAATGTTTTGCATCGAAACACCCTTTGAAAATTCCTTAATTATTGAAATTTTAATAGCAGCATGATTGATCCTACGGGTTCAAAGACACCCAATTTATTTAAAGAAAAAGCCTCAAGAATAGGAAAAATTTGCCATTCCACTTAACTAATTACATTTATCGCGGACGTTGATGGCGGAAAACTCTGAGAAACAACACACACACACACAACACACACACACACACAACACACACCACACACAAACACGCACACACACACACCGACACACACACACACACACAGATACACACACACAGACGTAAACGCAGACGCACCAACGCACGAACGCACGTACGCAGACACACACAAATGCGTACACGCAAACGCATGCACGCACTCTTAGATTCTCCTGAGCTTGAAAATAGTGTCAAGTGTCTATAACTACTATACTTAAAAATGCCCATCCAAGTGATCAGACGCGTAACATTGAGGTCCAAGCAATGTTTTCATTGGGCAAGTGGGGCCTGTTGCTAACTAATCAACTCGGGAAGCATTTCAAAGGGATGAGACGTACACGACAGAGACCGAAATTATCTTCTTAACCGCTTGCGACTTCAGTGGCAACCTTGGACAAAGGACACACAGGGACGATCGTTTTTCATTGACTCACTCCTGTACGCTTCGCGCTTCAGAGATGTGTGAAGTATTTATTCGCAGACACTAAATACTTAAAAACCTATCAATTTAAGCTCAGCTTAAGAGCGAAAGCTGATGTACATAGTGTGGTTAAGTGAAAATGACAAGTTTAAGCAAACAAAAAGTATTTGTGTGATATTCCAAGAACACGTCCGGTTGGTAACAAAGCTTGATGTTGACCACGAGTAAAAGTTCTGTAGGTAGCGCAAGAGAAAAGGCGAAAGAAGTTCATAAGCTAGCATGAAGCACTTCCGCCGTCCTTAGAAGCTCTTTGAAAGCTATCTTTATTGCCAGCCCGACGGCATGGTGTTTAATCTCTGCTTTGCCTATTTGGCGATATCTTTAAAGTGGCTATCGAATGCATTCATTTTTGCAATTGAAGGGAACCATGTCAATGGCCTTGATATAGCTAGATTGACGGTACTCTGATGCCCAGACGTTGTACAGTCAGAGAACCACCAAAATATTTTGAGAAAGTTCTTGTTTTATGTCATGGGTCCACAGTAGTAATTTTTGGCCTGTGTACGTTCTTGCGAGGTGTTAAGAGCGCTGTTTGCGAGAAAGGAATACATGAAAATAAATCAAACGAATTTACCAATATTGAATGCTATGTGGCCCATTTGATTGCAGACTACGGTACGCTTCACGAACTCCATCTTGCAGAGAGTAGTTGGCACACTGGATGAAAACTGTTTGTGGCAATGCAGCAAAGGCGATGGAGCCTCACCGAAGAGTTTACGTGTGGCGCTGGAAGCAGTTGAACAAAAAATAATTTGCTGGCTACAACCTGTGAAATTGAAAAATATTTATTGTTTCTATTTGTGAACCTTTGATTTGTAATGAAAGTAAATTGTTAGGCAGAGCATGTATATGCAAAACACAGCATTATTTTTAAATTATGGGGTTTTTCGGTTTGCGTCTGTTGCCACTAGCGTCGCACAGGTTCTCTTTGGAAAAAAAAAACATGGCGTCTTGTCAACGGCACCTTTCTTTCCCTCCTGTAGCCCACCACGTAACTGGCCGCATAGGAGTGTTAGAGGAATAAAGGAATGGAGGACATGGAGGAATAAAAGCCTTTAATCGTAAAATATGTAACAATTCCTGCAGATATTGCCGAACCAGTCTCTGTCCCCTCGAAGCTTTGTTATACTCCACGAGACAGCTAGAAGTTATCCGCCTAGTTTTTATATACGCAAGCGACTTCTTGAATCTTCAACCAAAACAGGAATAAAATTTGCGCATAAACGGATGACTTGTCCACATTGCAGATCTGACGCCAACCCAGGACCCAATGAAGAAAACCTCTTGACCTACACCGGCCACACTGCTGAGCAAATTGTCAACATATATGGCGTCATATAAAAATTACATAATGGCTGCATCAACAACAGGACTACGCAGACCACAAGGCCGTTATGACATAGCATTTTTAGTGAATCCAGTGTTTAGAGAAGGTGACTTTACTTAACCCATTGATACTTATTGATGTAGCGAAGATGCTGCTATAGCGAGGATGTTTTCTTAAAAAAGTAGGCGATGGGCTATTTCTGAATACAGTACTACAATTCAACCAGATCCTTAAGCCCTTCTCTCAAAAACAGAATGGCTACGGCGGAAGGCCAGGTTTAGGGGTACGTGTGAAGCGCTTGGACGATTACGAAAAATATGCGCCGAACATCACTTATCCAACACCGCCACCAGGATTCTTCTGCATCGTATTTCACAACTCGCCCGCGTTAAAACACTCTCTAGTGTACTGCAGCCTTGCAGGGAAAAGAAGACCTGAACCCTTGTGTTCTCACAAACAGATAGTGGATCCCTCTACAATTTTTTAACAATCAGCGTACACGCCCTTCTGATCTTTTGCCAGAATTGTGAATATTGTCCAACAACCTGGTGCTGTGCGGTTCTAGACTGAGTTAAACACAATATTATATTACCGGCTAGTAGCTTTAGACAATTAGGCGCCCGCGAAATAACATTGTAGGTGTTCCGTCTGTAGGTGGACATGTCAACGTCGCCGAGGTTTCCGTTTCTGTTTTCCAAATTATTTCCTTATGATGGGTTCTTCCCTGCAGTTTAAATGAAGTGATACATTTATTTCACAACTAATTTTTCCCCGAAAATTGTTTTATATGCTTCAAGCTCTTTTTTCTTGAAAACCTGGCACGAATATGTGTTCTTACAGTAAAACTATTTACCTCTAGCTTCCCTACCCATCCAATAATTACACTGGCAGATTGAGTAACCAATTTACAAAGTATCCTCAAATATAATGTGTCCCAGTACTGAAATCTGGTTAGAGAATAGGGCACCTCGTTACAGCACCTGAGGTCCAGGAGAAAGACTGCCTCTTGCAAGCAGGTACTATCTCCTCTGCAGCCCCCTTTGTCTCCCCCGCATAACTGCAGGCTATTTACCCCGGTCGCACACTCATCTGCTGAGAAATGTTAAGAAATCAAGCAGAGAACAACCCGCAACAATTTGACTTATAGGTACGTGGGTGGACCTGGTTCACAACAAGCCTACGCAAACAAAACTCGTGAAAAAACGCACATACTACAGAGCATGCTATCGGTCTATAGCCATCACATACTTCAATGAATTGAGCACAATATCCTACAACATTTCAATAAGGCAGGACACTCATCACATAGCGCACAGAGCCGAAGCCTCTCTGTAGGGCATATTGACTTTGAGAAAACACATTACCCATCTGGGTGTCAACAATGAGACAACGTGAAATGTGTACCCAAAGTGTACACAACAGACACCTAAATAAACGTTTTGCGGACGGAAATACCTCACGGTATTAAATATTGTGCGAATACCGCAAGTGTTACTTTAAAAGCACGGTTGGCTAGTGTATCATTTATCCCTAAAAGTAGCTCAGAAACTACACAATCATGTCAACCCTTTATGCCTACGGTTGGTGAAGGGTGCCTTTCGTACGAGCCCGATCGAGAGTTTGTATGTAGAAAATGACATGTGGTCATTTGAAAACCAGCGTGTTTACACATCCTTGTTATATGCTGTAATACCAACCTCAGTCATAAAGCACCCACAAAACATCCTAATTCATGACACATCCAATGTATCTTTGTTCATTAAGCGGCCCTCACTTCCGCAGCCCTATGCAATAACAGTAACTACTGTAGCCTCCGACGTGTACATTTCCTTTAAAGACACCAACAAAGCCTCTTTGACTGATGTTATAGCCGCATGGAAGTTATCGCCTGTAGTATTCGACATGTCTTTTACAAGCATAAAAAAGCAAAGCACCTAGTGACGTAATTCAACACCACTTTTTAAGTCTTCAGCATAAATATCAATGTACACAGTTCTACACAGAAGTGTCCAAAACAAATTCTGGTGCGTCATATGCCATACTTGGACCTAACCTCTGCTCTTCGAAAATCCTAAATCCTCGCAGCAGCATTTGCCCAATTCATTGCACTGGCAATAGAACACATATTACAGAACAAATTAGTTTGCGCAGTCATATACACGGATTCTCCCAGTGTGGTGACAGCCCTGTCGTTAGCGAATTTGCATAATAACGCAGTCTTCAATTCGCTCATAAAGGCTATCATGGCAGCATATTCGATGTCGCTGCAAATTACTGTCTGCTGGGTCCCTGTACATTTTAGAAGAGCAGCAAATGAGGCTGCTGATAGGGAGGCAGCTGTTGCTGCTCTTCGCAGAAATGTGGACATAATGTGAGAGTCCTAATGTGACCTGCAATCGCGCATTAAAACGAAACTCCGGGAACGCTGGTAGAAACACTGGGACACGGAAACAGAAAACGAACTCCACGCAATTAAACCCCAAATAGGTAGACACATAACCCAAAAACAACACTGGTCTGTAGAAGTTGCTCTCTGCCGTTTAAGGATAGGGCACATACATGGCACACAAGGTTACCTCTTAAATGAAACACCACTACCGAGATCTCAAGAATGTGGAGCAGAACTTTCTCTACTCCATTTCCTAATTGAATGTAAGTTCTTCGAGACAATCAGACAAAGACACTTCGCTAGTGTATACACACAACACATACCACTATACCCGGCGCACTTTCTCTCCGATGAAGGTATAATCACTTACAAAAAAGTTTTAGGCTACTTGGACGAGGTTGATTTTTTAAGGAACGTTTCTTATCACACATGACTCCAGCTTGCACGTCACTAATGAGGACACTGCTAAGGTACTTTTCCGTGACACTCAGGCGCCACATCCTTTTTGCCCTAGGCAAAACTTCTCCCCGAGGCAGCCTGATTTTTAGCCCAAATCTTTTTATACACTCACAACTAGTTTTTTTCACCTTTTTACTAACAATCATAGACCCAATACACCAATTTAACAAAAACAATCTTTTAACGAAAGCCTGCAGCATATAATTCACCTGCGACATTAACACACCCTTGTTTTGGCGCTCTTTGGCCTCGAAGCACTTGCGCCATTAAACACAATCATCATCAAATAGCATGGCTGGTCACACCTTTGTCATCGCCATTGGAAAGTGTTGGGCATGGCTTCGACGACTTTACAAGAGACTACACGTCACAAAAAGCACACCGCCTACGCGCCATATTAAGATACAAGCGGTGGCGCGTCATCAAATCAGTAGGGGCTTCAGACGCTAAAGGAAGAAGAAAGGATACAAAATTAATAGTCGCCCCACACCTGCAAGATTCAATTAGGCAGCAATCAAAGTGAAAGTGTACGCACACGTTCCTCGGGTATTCCACAGGTAGGGGAGAATTTTGTAGGGGTCCTCAATTTGCCCGTGTGTTTGAGGGTATGCGAAAATGTGTCTGAACTGTTCCACGCAATAATGCATTATTTACGGTCAGCTTTATGTGGCAACCTAAAACACGGAGATGGTTAGCTATCCCTATTGAAAATGGGTGGTTGATGGAAGCCATCAAACATTAATACAGCGTGCTATGGTTATAGCTTTATTGATGGCACGCTGGGAAGGAGATGTATGTCGACATGTTAGTAGACGTTGATATGTCCGTACGTGACGGCAAGCTGATCATGGTAGAATCGATGCTGGCAGGTTGGGCGACGGTATGAAGGCAGATACACGAGAAATTGCACAAAAATGATCACGACAGACAAAGCCAAGATGCTACGCAATGCTACCTCAAATCTGATTTATTTCTTGCGATCAAATTTTCTAACATTTGGAAACTTTGCAAATTTGCCATATTTGCAGCAAATAGGCAAGTTTGTATGACTTGCGTTGTGCACGGTAGATTCCTGGCGTCATCATTTCCCTGCTGTCCTGCCAGAATGCCCTGAAAATTTATCAAGCATATATTTTATGGGAGTTTAGAGGGGTGTTCTGGTGTGCTTAAAAATATCACACAAACTTGTCCGACACACAAAATATTACACAAAAATAACAAACTTGTTGTTATCTTTGAAATATCAAATATGGTGACAATCTCCGAAAAAGTGGGCAGCTGAAAAAAAAATATTGAGTTACACACCAAAGGTAATAAAATTTAGAAAAACTTATTACAAATGGATACGAACATTGCACTTGCTTGCTGGAACATCCTTACGGGGCGATTCAGATGTGGTCCCTTGCTTCTGACATTCCTCTTCGCTATGAGAATAAAAATCTGAAGAAAAAGACCATTTTCACCAAATTAAGTGGAAACCACCCCTTCAGGCCATGGCACGGGTACATTCTCAAGCAGGGTGCTCTTGACCAGCACTGCTCTCGGAGGCATCGCGTGGTTGTGGCAATGCCTTTCCCAAGAAAGAACTTTAGTAAGAAGACTGCTAAGAAATTAACCAGTTGGGTAGCTTACTCTACATTTTATTCCTCCGAGAAAATGGGCTGTTAAGAACAGAGGACTTCGGATAATTTTATCTGCTTGAGCCTTCTTTTAAGAACATAAATGGAACATAATTTCACAATTCATTACTTCTACAATTAAGGGAAGACCTTCGAAACTATCGCTTCTAGGGAAAGCTCAAGTGACCATGAGAGACTGTCAGTCGGCAGCACAAGTAGTAAAACGTCATGGCAATCACCAGAAAATGTTATCTATCCATGTGACCAGTGACGCGACAGTTCAGCCTTCTGGCATCCATATTTGGACCTACTGGATGTTTGCAGTTTTCCTTGTATATGTGTGTTCTGCTTGAGTTTATCCTTTTTTGGGGAATTCTCTTCTGAACTTTATTTTTTTATTATGAGACGTCACGCAGCCACTTCAACACAAAAAGACCATCAGAATGGAACCTTTCGCCTCTGGGAAAGCGGCTAGACTAAAATCAGCTAGACTACAACCAGCAAAAGCATACTACACCAAAAAATGCTCAGCAGCCCGTTTGTATATGGAGCCCGGTACCTATAACAGTTTTTATATTTGCTAATAGCCCCAGAGTTTTAACAAACAACTTACTACTGATCGCGTCTACAGTCAGCCCTACACGTCGACATCCAGCCGAATACACATCATAAAAATATTTATTGCAGGAAATTAATCGAAGTCGGCCCATAGGTTTCTCGTTCCTCATGTTCACGCTTCGCGAGTAAAAGATTTGCTTACTTTAATTTCGAATACCTGTAGATTCATTGATAAACCTGTTCGAGCAGTGAATCCCAATTTCACACCATCAGCCCTTTCTCTTGTGAAGTCATGAAGTTTCTGTCGTCAAATTAAAGGCTTCAGAAAGATATTGGCTAGCGGAATGGCAGTCTGTGTAGGATAAAATTTTAAATCCACCAGTAGGAGCAATCATCGACCGTATTAATCATGGGAGGAGCGAAATGGGAGGAAAAATAGTAAACAGGGAGGTGAAGAGACGAGGGGCAGTTACGTGGCAGGGGCGGCGCAAGGCTGTATTGTCTCTACTACATTTCCTGTGAAGTGACCAGATACTTGAGCATTGTTTATGTTTACTGTTATCGTATTTGTTCCCCGCTTTATTCGTTTTTGATGTTTCCTCCTAAAAAAACCTTTACCTAGTCACCCAAGCTTAGGAGTTCTCAGGTTTGGTGCTCTGCTTCAAAGGGAATGTGCGCTCTTTTAAAACAGACTTATACTTTCGAACACGTCAAGAATGCCCTATGAAAATTCTGTTTCTTGAGCCATGTGCAGCATGCGAATTTTAAAAGAGCTACTAAAATAAGAAAAAATAGTTAAGTGGACAAAAACAAGAAAAACCTTTTCACATATAAGCATGTGATGTCTTTGTTTGTCTAACATGTTCATCGGAAAAATCATACTGCATAAACAAGAACTGACCGCTTTTGTCATCGTCGCTATCATGGTCAACCTATATTAAAATCATCTGTCCAGTAGCTTCATGCACTCTCGGATACCTGCGCCGCAACCTAAAATAAGCCTCGCCAGACATTAAAAAGGTAGCCTATGAAACTTACGTACGACCGCAAGTAGAAAGAACATCCTTGCTCAATTTGGCACCCATCACAAACATATCTAACTAACGATTTAGAAAGGATTCAGAACCGCGCTGTACTTGCTCCCAATACTCAAACGATATTAGCGTTACCGCACTAAAGGAATAATTGACACCGCCATCACTTGAAAGTCGTCGTCTCATTTCTCGATTGTGTCTGACGTATGTTTTCTATTATCACCCTCAAACACGGCACGTCCTCCTACAACCATCACACAGAACTTTATCCCGCTTAAACCACAGTCACCCTATCGCACCAATAAATGGGCACACCTCTGCAACTACTGCCTCCTTCTTTACCGCTGAGATAACACTGTGGAACAAACTACCTGATAATATAGTCACGTGCAATACCGCCAAAATTTTCGCAGTAAACTAAAATTGTAGATGCCGCAATCTAACTGATCGTGCTGTTTTCCCTGCCAATGTTCAAATACTTTTTAACTAATGTATAAACTGTTGTCACTTTTCTCTGTAAGCTTAACCTTTGTACCTCTACTTTTTATTTTCATTTGGGAATATTTACGTTTCGATTTGCATATTGTACCTTTTTTTTTATTATTGTTCTATGAATGTTCAAGCCTGAAACCGTTTGAGTTTTGTTGAGTTGTTAGACGTACCTTGTACGCCGCCCCCCTTTACGTAATGCCTTCGGGCCTTTAAGGTGGAATAAATAAAATTAAATGAAATGAAATGAAGTATGGACGTTTTATTTTATAAAAATAACACAATTACGCAGCCCAGTGTTTTCTAATAACTATGTAATCTGTTTTTGAAGTTGTCTAAATAACATTTTTTTTGTAGTTCAAATCGGACACTGAAAAATAAGAGAAGTTCCCCTGACTCAAAGTCGGAAACAATTTTGCCGAATGTATTCCTGCGAGGTAGATTTACATTACATCAATTTGAGTTGACAATTCCTTTTTGCTGTATTCCAATCTCGCGCTTTCCACTTGAACTTTCTGTTAGTCTTAAACAACGAACAATGCCACTGTAATGACTCCGATACCGTAGCCTGCATTGGAAGGCGTATTATGAGTAGGTTTTCGCAAAGTCTTGCAGCGATTTCTAATAGACGCAAGAAGGCAAACGTCGGTTGTGTATTTGTGCAAATGACGGTGTTGCGTTATTCATGCCTAATGCTTTCTTCTTGCTCAAGGAGGTTGGCAAGTGTAAACATTCATTTCCTATTTATTAGTTTATAAAAGCTAAGTGTGTTGAAACGCCTCGTTAAGCATTCTTTTAAATTCTGCATTTGTGATTGTAGCTTGCTCTAATCTTCGCCAGTCTATCCCTCTACTTATCGCTGCGTCCCGGTTTCTAAGCTTCATCCCATAAAAGCCTCGGCCAAGGAGAGACACGACGTCAAATCTAAGTGAGGTTCTAGAAGGCACGTTAGTGTTTTTGTTGTCCAGGTGTTGAAAAATAACATCTTAATGAACGCCCAAAATAAAGGACGGCTTTGGTAGCGGGCACAGTCACAGCAAAGCGAACGTTTCTGCAAGCCTGTGGCCTTGCGATGCACTCCTAACGCCTACGGGAACCGGTTCGCTAGTTGCTGAGCGCGTGCGATTGCTCCCCTGTGGTGTGATGAATCAGTTCTTAACTGCGTCAATGAAGATTGTTTCCACTTGAAATATCAGCGCACGTTCCTGCTGCCAGAGCTTTGCAAAGTATGTGCGGACTTCTGAAGTTTTATTTTATTATTTAACTATTTTGCGTTTCACTTTCCTCACCGCTCTTTCACATAGGGCAAACAGGGTACAATAGTGCAGTCTGAGCATGGGTATGATTTAGACGCACAGACCATAACCGAAAAGCTGTTATCCCCCCAGAAAACCACGTTACGTCGTGCAGATATCCCGGAGACGTTAGCAATCGACATTGCAGATGTCCACGAGACGTACCGTTGGGGTCGGAGTTACATATATCCAACGTTGCTCACAACCGCAAAAAACCCATCCTAATCACACAAAGGATAGCGTACAATAGACGTCTCATGGTACTTTTATATGCTGTTTACGGGACGTTGTCTTAGTGGTACGTCTTATAAATATTGTAGTGGTACGCATGCAAGACGTATATAGATGTCTGTTCTACATTGGGTTTCTATCTTTGGCACAAGCATTAGTTTGTTATATTCATGACTTGTGTACGTTAGTATGATATTGTTGATATGAGCCTGTATGCCTGAAATTTACATTCTTTATACATTATTTGGAAGTTTGGCCATTCTATCTTTGGCACAAGCATTAGTTTGTTATATTCATGACTTGTGTACGTTAGTATGATATTGTTGATATGAGCCTGTATGCCTGAAATTTACATTCTTTATACATTATTTGGAAGTTTGGCCATTCTATCTTTGGCACAAGCATTAGTTTGTTATATTCATGACTTGTGTACGTTAGTATGATATTGTTGATATGAACCTGTATGCCTGAAATTTACATTCTTTATACATTATTTGGAAGTTTGGCCAACCCCCTTTCCAAGGTTGCCTACGTGTTGTGGGAATTATACTTCAAATACATGTCTTACTAGCTTTTCAGCACTGTTTGCTGTCACTTGTCACCTGGTTTCTAGAATAATGTGTTTCCACTTTTGAAGTGCTGCATACTGCATGAAGTCTCGTATGTGAAGTGCCAAGCTGACAACACACCCTCTCGCACAAGCACACGAAGCACAGCTCTAAACAAGAAATGTCGCATCGAAAACAAGAGGCAGTATGTAACAGCAAACCAGTCCTGATCAGCACAAGCGCCCTGGACACTAAGGCAACCACAGTAGCATCATAGAATTGTACCATACAGCACGGCTGTACAGGCCTTCTACAAATAAACTATTACAGAAACAATTCAAAAATTAAACTAATAAAAATGACAGTCTCCCATCCTATCTGTAAGTACCTGCAGCTGGGTAGTAAGAACGCTTTCATAGTACACATAAAACACTAAAGAGTTCAGGTAAAACAGTTTATAATGACTTCCAAATTATGTAATTATTTTTCGCAACTGAACCACTTTAATTTTCATTCCTATCTGCCCTGGCCCACAGGGTACACATTGTACAATTACAAGAATAGTACAACTATTCATGACTAGAAATAAGTCACACAGCAGAAAGGTTGACAAAAAATAGGAAGAAAAGCAAACATGTAAACACAGGGTACAAGCACAAGATAGTTATGCAACTTGAAATATTGCAGATTAAAATAATTGGGTGAAAAACAACGGAAGAAAAGTGTGAAAACAAAGAAATGATTGAATGGTGGTTATAAAAACAGCAAATTTACGAAGCTAAATAGTTCACATGTAGTGAAAAGTTTGTGGAACAATAAAACCAAAAGCACCTAGGAAACACGAGAAATGGTTGTTGAGTAGTGGTTGTGAGTGCCATACAAATTTAAGCTACCTTAAACAAACCAACATCTAGGGAAATGGTTATGATCTATAGAAAAGGTGTGTATAAAGAAATGACTGTACGGTGGTTACAAGAGCAATAGAAATTTACGTGATGAAATGATTCACACCTAGTAAAGTGGCAAGACAACAATAAAACCACAAAAAACTTTAGAAACAACTTGTTGAATTCTGGTTAGGAAAACAAAAAGTTACACTACTTTAATATTTCACAAAAAGTGATATGATTTGGGAACAAACGAAAAAACGGGGAACACGGTAATGATTGAATATTAGTTACAAGAACACAGATTTACATGACTACGTGATTCATACCAAGTCATACGCTCAAAGAACAATAACACAAAATTAAAACGCATGGAAGCACGGAAATGATTCAGTGGTGGTTCAATGGTCTTCAGTTATGATAGGGAATCATCAGTTATGGTAGGGAATTCTTGAACAGTTTGTGTTCTTCCTTGTGGTGCCAGAAACTGCCCAAATAGTTTCAGACCGGATTGGTTGGAAAGTGAGTAAAAATTTGCTGGTCCAAATGCTGAAAGAAATTTAATACCGCTTCTAGCAATAAAACCTAAGAAGCCGCAGGTTGTCGACAAAGCTGATATTTGCGTAGGATGTGACTGACAATAAAAATCTGGGCCCTATACATTGCCTGGTGAAAGAATTTGCTGTCTGTAACTACACGAAGATATGTAGTTACACACAATGCACGATGCCACTCACAGGTGCAAAAAAGCGTGTTTCCTGTTTCGTAAACAAGGAGAAGTCCTGCTCCAACTTGACCGTCAACAGAAGCTTGAGCAGGCGCCTTGTGCAGACTGTTGCAGTAGCACCTCCTTTGCAAGCCAGTTTATCAATCTAGCCATGGGTACAGGAAAATCTGTGTTGTTAATACAGCTTTTTAAGACTGGTATAATACAGAATGGCCGCCTACCATTGTCCCTGAAAAAAGACAGTGTATGACAGCTGCATATTACCGGTACTCGCCTACGGTGCAGAAATTTCCAGCCTAACTAAAGGACGACTTAGCAGGCAATAGAACGCTAGAAGATGGGTGTAACATTAAGGGACAGGAAGAGAGTGGAGTGGATATAATTTATTGCCAGCACTGGCACTTCTAAGGAAACCCTAACCCTAACTATGACAGCTAATGTGAGGTACCACTATTTAAAAGAACAATATTTCGTGAATGGGGGGGGGGGGACTCTGAGGACATTTTAGCCCAGCTACAGATCCCATCTGAACTTGCAAAATATTTTTCTGTGTCTAGCCCAACCGCTTGCTGGATGGAAGTGACAATATATACACGGATGAAGCCATGTCCACAAAATGTGGCAAAAGGAAACATGCACGAACCCGGACAGCGTCACTGCCATGGACGCATACTTCCTGCAGCAGAATGGCGAGGTGGGCTAGTTGGTATATATGCACAACTGAAAATTCAAAATCACAACACTGAAAACGCGTCATGTTGTCCTGTTCGCTTGTCCTGCTAGGCGTACGTTTGAATTGAAGTATACGTTGTACAGCAGGAAGCATCAAAGTAGTGCAAGAAATTTTTACAGCACAGTCACATTCACACATATTCTAAGTTGCACCAGTCAGCAGCCTGCAACATGTAAGTTATTAGGAAACGACAGGCCAGACACCAGAATCATACCCTGCCTTAAACCTGCGAAATCCCAAATGCTGCGTTACTCTGATCACCAAGGTGTGTTACACACTAAATCCATTACGCTGAAATGTCCCTAAGTCACAAAAATTTACCAGCCATTTTTGAATATTTTTACTAGGTTCTGAAAGGTTAATTTACATTTGCGATGCTGCAGTAAGAGTACGAAGCACAACCAGCGCTGCTCATAGTACTGTACCAGTTACGACATGGGTGTAGTTCTGACGTTACAAATAAATTCAGGTTGCATACACGTTGTTTATTCCAACATTTCACGACCAAACTGAGCGTTCGAAAAGATTAAACACTCAATCGAAACCCGAAAAAAGCATCCAGATGGCATATTTATCTAATGCTGTACTCTCGGAATCCACTCGATATATTATTTTATTTTAATGCTACACGCACGGCAATCATTCAATTTATTGTGCACGTTTTTTAACCAAAAACTATTATGACGAAAAAAAAACGGCATCTGCAGAAACGAAACAAAAACTAATATCACGCTCAAACTACACGATGTGCGTGTAACGCATTCACGCTTATATTTGCACGCGCACTTATATTAGCACTATCCGGGTTCCCTTATTTCATTTCATATCAAAACATTCCCCTAGCAGAACAGGACAGAACACTAACACTTCACCAAACACAGGGCTAAAAATTGCGCGAGAATGGATTCTGTTTACAAACGCAGCAGCCAGGTAGAAAGGTCTACCGGCAAATCTCCGCAACGCACAAAGCGAGTCCCTCAAATCGTTAGGGCTAACCGCTTACGCGTACCTAAGTTCGAGAGCAACTTTGCTACGTTAAATACATATGACCAGAAAACAATGTTCACTAGTACTCACTTACGTCCACTACGTGGCAGTATTTCATCGTCCAGTAGATAAATCCATGGTAGTCAAATCACCGAAATAACGAAAGTTGAAGGCGTGCACACCCGTGCCTTCACCGGCCTGTAGCTCGCGTATCGATACGGAGTGCAGTTAAACAACTGTCGGACGATCGGATTCACCGCGCAGCGACTTCCTGTCTCGTGTTCGTCCGAGGGAAAAACTAGTTCCTCAAAGACACCCACCTTGATAAAAAGCGTGGCGAAATAGATGCCCAAGTTATAGGTAAATACAGATATTAGTTGCCAATTATACACAAGAAAAGCTTGAGCGTTTGTATTTTTTAAAGAAAACAGTAATTGTACCGACAATCTAGATTACGGCATTTAAGGCAATTTCAAGGTCTGCTGTGGAAATACAGCTGCCGTGGGGTTGTGGGCACTGTAATTTTACGGTTTGTTCGGAGGCCGCAACCACTAGCAGCGTGTTTTCCGCGCTTTCGCGTGTCGGCATCGCCACGCGTTGACTGCGTCGGCAAAAATGCACGGCGACGTGAGCTGACGCGGGAGTTGGAGGACGACGAGGAGAAAACTTTATTGAACAGGTAGACCGAGCTTCGAAGTGGGCGGGGTCCCCAGCCCAGGACTCCGTTGGTGCGCCTGCCGTCTTTGCCCTTTCAGAGAGCCAAAGCTGCTTTCTTAGGTCCGAGCTGGCAAGTTCACTCTCCCGCTGCACGTATGTAGCTACGCCGATGTATATATGCTGTTCGCCAGATATCAGCGTTGATGCAGCGCCAGAAAGCATTCGAAAGCAGGCGACATCATCCGCATTGCATGTCCATCTCCTGGTTTGGGGTCATTACGTACGCTGAAAAGAATCATTTTTTTAACGTTCGGTAATTTGGTGCCCTGAGGCAAATTACAAGCTATTTTTGTTCGAAAGTGCGCATTCCTCCATGGCTACCTTGACTTAAATCGAGGAGATCGGGGGTTTGGGAGAGCTTTTCTCAGGTTAAATACGGGAGCTCTGGCTGCATCGCTTGTAGTGTTAGCATGATGGGCTTGTCTGCAAGATCGATGCGTAACGAACAAAGTTCATCAACGCCAGAAATCTGGCGGTACATTCAATTTCATTCGCGGCTAGCGTAACTTGCATAGGGGGAACGATGAAGTGCGATAGATTTTCTTGGCTTAAATAAGGGAGCTTTTGTTATATCACTTGCAATATTAGCATAATTAGCTTGGTCTCCAAGATCGGTGCCGAAGAAACAAGCATTAAAACTGCCGAAACCTGTCAAATACGACAAAACGAATCACGCGAAAATATTCGTTGGCAGCATCTGTTAGGGTACCGAAATCTCGGGTCCACGCATTGTTTCCCGGCGTAGTCGAGTATTGGAGCTTAGGTGCTGGTGTTGTGTTTTGAAAGCCTATGGTTCGAATCTTGGCAGAATATAACGGATTTTTTAGTTTTGTTTTTGCAATGAGGGTGTTATCGACTTTTTTTTTCAAGGCAAAAAAAGGCAGCGTACCTTGCCGTTTAACCTACAAGTGACGTTTGACGGTAACCTCAGTATCGAGGCAGCCCCGAAATTTGCTTTGCTCACACTTTGAATTCATGAAGCTGCAGTCGGTACGTAACATCAAGGTTAAATCAAGTAGCAAGTAAAGTTGTGCTAATTGTGTCTTCGTTCGTCATCCTATCTTATCTTGTTCAGATTTGACGGCAGTGACCCCCCCACCAAAAAAACATTACAAGGCTCGTTGGCAACGTCGCTTGTAAACGAATTCTGCACTAAGTTCCTGCCTCTTTCCGTGAGGTTCGGTATTGGGCTACTGTTTTGAAGGTCAAAGGTTCAAAGCAATAGTAGTGGATTACAATATTTGTACAAAATCCCTCCGTACAAAAACCCTTACAAAACACATACAAAACCTCTCGGTAACTTCAATACAGTACGCCTGCGGAGAGTTTGAAAATAAAGTATAGCAGATATCTTTAAAATAAATGTAACTGCGATAGACATTTTCGAAGTAAAAAACAGAAATACCAGCAACATCTGAACAACGTCAGCAAAATGTGTCTAAATACCGTCCCCAAATGAAGCAGCAGCAACATCGAGAGTACGTCTTTAGCAAAGTTGAAAGAACGTCCGACATTAGGGTACCAGCAACGTTATCTCAACATCCAAAAAATTTAATTAAAATATTGCACGTTGTACGGATGTCTAATAGAGATACTGCTGGGACATAGACGTTCGGATCTTTTCGGGACGTCGCAGAGATGTAAATGGTTTGCTGGGCCGCTCTGACACTCGGTCTGCTTCATTGGCTCCGTAGCCCCAGCTGGATTTTCGTGACACTGCGAGCTTAGCTAGTTTCATTCGTAAGGCTTAAGTTTTTTTGCAAGAATTTCGCTTTTTCGCCTGAAATCAGCATTCTCTCGCTGCAGGGCTGGCTCGTTTGTGGCTAAGTGGAGTGCTTCGGGAGAAAGTGGGCCAATGACAGCGCTTAACTAATCTCAAACCTTGTTTGAAGCGTTTGGTAGGGTTGTAAAGCCCTCGGCGATGAAAATCGGTGCCCTTAGCGCCACCCGGCTCAAGGGAAGAATTCTTGTGTGGCTTTCCGTGCCAGGTCGACTTTTCTTGAAGGCTCCTTTACTTCGATCTGTAGATCATGAAGTTCCTGGCTTGATCGCTTTCCACTACTTATTGGTATATTCAGAGGGCCTGGCGAGACTGACGATACCGAAAATGGGGCAATGGCTAGTGTAGTCGTGTTCGAGAGGACCCGTGGGAGTGGTAGTCACATCGGAACCGCATTGGCAGAGCGTCCAGATTTCGGCCTCCGGGAGATATCCGACCCTATGTCCCACCGCACAAAAACGATGACAGTGGGCGATGGTTTTCCTTTGCATAATCTCGCACGGATGCCCTAGTCGTTGAAGTATATCTGGCGGGGAACTGTATTCGTCTCCGCGATAACCCTAGAAATATTTGGGCTACCTGGTTGGCTGAAAGAGATTTCGCGTTTTTCTATTCGCAGCTTTGGTTTCACAGACGTCAATTGATCATTAGGATTGATGAGGATGGCCCCCTTAGAGATGTCGTATGTGGCTTTGGCATGCCCACCAGAAGGTAGCTGGCGGCAGTGGACTATCAGCCCGATGTCACCGAATAGTTGTGGGGCGGCAGGATCCGAGTTGAGTCCACAGCCACTCACGTTTTGTTCCCACACCTGTTTGGCATTTCCGGATTCGCGTATGAGATTGGCGACTGCGGATTCCCCTTCGCCTGGAGCAAAATTTACCTTAAATCTAGCGTTGTACGCACCTCGTCGGCAACGATCAGTTCATAGCGCCCAATGTGGAGCGTTTTTTTGTGTCGCCAATGTGGTTCTCTGGTTCTGTGGAGCCTGCAATCTTGTGAAAGAACCCTATGTGTAGCGTGCAGAAACCTAACACCCATCGGTTGCTAAACAGAACGTCGTTGCTCTTGGGGTCCTTTGTATTCCTTCCGCGTTGTCGTATTGTATCATACCTTCTAGATACTCTTCATGGGATGGTGGAGAGTCCTGATTTTGGGCGGTGTCCATGTACAACTTGCATTACGACAGGATTGTAGCCCACAAGTAGATCCAACATCAACACCACCGCAGAAGCCCCGGCCTGGGATAGGGGCACCATGGTCACCTTCTACGCTTAGTGGCTATGCATTCAGTAAATTTTTCAACCACTCTTAACGTGCTAAAAAATGAGCCTACCTTGATATTAATCGTACCCGCTTGTTTCGCCGAGCTTCACAAACACGCTGACGCAAACGTTTGGCGGTCTGAGGTAAATTTTGGCCACCAAAGGCAAAATGTAGAACAGGCGACGGTTCCATGGACGTGCAGGGACGTACCTCCCCGAGGGGTCGAGCTGCCACATATCGCAGCCGTCGAAAACTCAAGAGCACCCAATATACCTCTGGTGTTCTCCTTGCGCATGTGCGGTCGTTGGAGATTGTTAGCGCCATCGTGTCCTTACCAGCAGCCTCTCTACCGCCTTTCTCTTCGTTGCGCATGCCCATGTCATGCCCAGGCGGGCGTTACGTAGAGTTTTGCAACGTTCGTTGTCTTTGTTTTTTAATAGTTGCTACACCACTTCTGCAGACAACGCTCGAGTTGGTGTGGGTTTGTGGTTTTGCTGTGCCAGTGGTTTTGCTGTACTATCGAGTTAAACGAGTAGCTTTAAAATTTAAAACCCTATAGTCGAGTACCATGCCTGTAGGAACGTCGAAACGTGTGCTTGCGGGAACGTACATGTGTGTTTCAGATTTTGTTCATCTGATAAGGAACATTGCTGACCCAAAACGGATTTTGTTAGAGCGTGGCTTGCGTAGGTGCTTTGTGAGGACTTACCAGTGCGTAAAGGAGCATGTAGATGTAAAACGTAGGTATGGGTTGTTTTGGCCAATGGCTATGGGCAAATATATCTCTAGAAACATTTGAAACGCGATCCCTCGTTACCTTCATTACAACTTTCACCGTTGCACACAAGACGGGCCGGCCAATTGTAGTCGTGGAATAATCCGCATTCCATCTGACGCCTATCCCAACAGAGCTATTTCTTTTCACTGACTCAAAAGCAGCTTGAAACTTACAAAGATACACAGGCAGCGGAACGACGCCCGTACATTCTGGGTCCGAGCGTCGCCTGGTCTCCTGTATAACGCCGGTTGCCAGTAAAAAACGAATATTCTGCCGCTGGACGCCCGGTTCACCGTAAAAAGAGCGAATGCGATGCCGCCGCGCTCCGGCCGGTCTCCTTTCGAACACCAACTGCCACAAGAATACGGATATTCTGTGGCCGGTCGCTTGCCGTGCTTCAGCGGAACACCGCTTCCCGAAGGAAAAACGGATACCTTAAAGCCGTACTTCGGCCGTTCTGTTTCTCAACATCGGCAGCTGAAATTGAACTGAATATCTGGCATCCGGGTAGCTGCCGTTGTGCGTCTTAACACTGGCGGCAGGAGAAATACAAAAGCGCTGGTTGCCGAATGTTCGCCGTACATAGTATGATCAGTGCCTTCTAGAACCGGGATGCTGGTCACATGCCAGACAGCTGCCGTACATGGCAGACAGATGCCGTACATGCCAGACACATGCCAGACTGACGGGCGGGTCATGGGACACACTTTCTGTGCCGTTAGGGAAGGCAACACATTCGGCAACCAGCGCTTCGGCGTTTCTTCGGCCGCCCGTGTTGAGACACACAACGGGAGGACCCCGACTGCCAGGTGTTTATATCCCTTTCCATTGCCGATATTCAGAAAGAGAACGGCCGAAGTACGGCCGTATAACGTCCGTTTTTTCTTTGGGAAGCGGTGTTCAGCCGAAGAACGGCAAGGAACGGACACAGATTATTCGTATTCTTCTGGCAGTTGGTGTTCCAAAGGAGACCGGCTAGACCGCGGCTGCCCCGCATTCGCTCTTTCAACGGTGAACCGCGCGTCCGGCGGCAGATTCGTTTTCTTCGGACAACCGGTATTATGATGAAGACCGGCCGACGTACGGACCCAGAATGTACGTTTTCCTTTCGGTTAGCGGGCCTCAACCGAATTACGGCACTAACACGGCCCCAGAATATTTGGCAACCGGTGTTCAGAAGGAGACCAGCCGAAGTGAGGTCTCATGGCATACGCCATTCATTCGGTGAGCGGTGTACAGCAGAATAACGGCGTTGGTCTAGGCGCCGGAAGTCATGCAATATCGGTTGGAAGGAGACCGGGCGGTGTAGGACCGGTTTTTCCCTGGGTGAAGAAAAAGCCGTTAGGGGGCCGAATGACGCAGACGCGTTTAATCCGCTCGGTGTTTCTATGTTTTAAACGAGCTAACTTCGTTTGTCGAACGGTAATGAGTGGTTATAGGTAAACGGGCAAGGTGCAAGGACTCGCTGGACATTACCAGGTAACCTTTTAGGCCATCGGAATGCCATTTATTGTCACAAGAAGACTGTGCCACATGGACGGGTGAACTAAGACTCGCCAGTCATAGCCTCTACCACGCCATGCCCGCGGGTTCGTCGACGCATGAGCTCGATGCTATTTACCCCCTCAAGAAATGGAGAGCATTGGACACATCGACCTGGTCGAAATGTCCGACCCTAGATGACGGTGGTTCACCGAAAATAACTGGCATTTGAAAGGGCGTCAAGCAAGCGGCTACCACGCAGGAGCTCAATCGTTGCCATCTCAAGGACTCCCCACCAAAGAAAGGCAAGAGCGGGCAAAAGCGCAAGTTTTTGGCTATTCTTCTTTAAATAATACTGCGAAAACCAACGTTGCTCTATTTTGTTGGTGATAAACATAGAAGAGGATAAGCTCGTGCCCACCTTCGTGCTCTGCACTATATTACTTAATCGGTTTTTATGAATGCCTATTTAAAAACAAATGCAATTTTAAATTTGCGACAACAGAGCCTTGTCAATGACAAAGCCTGGTTGTTATTTTGTTGCGGTGTTTGAAGGCGAGCTTTGCTACACTTGCTACACTAGCTACTACTCTATACTCGCCAGAATCGTAGCAAAGACGGATTTCGTCAGGTTTTTCTTGATGAACGCATATTTTTGAGTTCCCGCACTATTTGGCCCTAGCAATAGATAAACCTAAAGTAGTTAACTATACTTTCTTGGACTGCAAAAAAGCATTTGAAAGGTGTTCGATATGCGCTTCTTGTTTGTAAATTGCACTCTATAAACTGCATCAATCGGTTAGTGCATGGATAGCCCAGTATCTCTCTCTAAGAGAGCAGTCGGTCGCTGTCAATGGTTGTTCGTCCGGATATGTTCCCGTGACCTCAGGAATTCCCCAAAGCTCAGTGGAGGGCCCTCTTTTTTATTATTTTATATATAAATGTTATTACTATTGGTTCAAAGTCTTGGTTCGAAATGTTCGGGAATGACTTTCTAGTTTACAGGACCATAGCGAATGAAGGTAATTCCGAATACCTGCAACATGATTTCAATTTAATAACGTCCTGGTGCGCTGATTCAGAAAAATCGTTGAAGGTTAAAAAGTGTGTTAACATCACCTTTAAAAGAAAACCTTCATTCCAATTGAACAATAGCGTAAATTACGCTACTTTAAGAACGTCCTGGAAATATAAATAGCTAGGATTGTATTTACGAGAGGTTAGAGGTTAAAAAGGCACGTTCACAACATAAAAGGTACGGCTGCACGTGTTTTTTCTGTATGAGACAAAATTTGAGCGAACCTGCATTTTACTTAAAAGAACAACCGTATTTCACTCATGTGCGCTCAATGTTGGAGTACGCATGTGTTTGTTGTGATCCCTACACCGACGAGCTGCTTGATACGCTCGAAAACATCCGGAATAGGGCAGTGCGATTCGTATTAGGTAATTGACACTGTCAACTTAGCATGAGGGAAAGAAAAAAAAACTTAAATGGTAAGACGTGAAAGATCACAAACGAAACCTTAGATTGAAATTTTTTCGTAATATCTATCATTCGAAAACTGGAATATAATGGGAGAAGTATATCCAAGCGCCTTTCTACATATCCCAAAGTGGGAGGGCAATCTAAAGGCAAATTATTACCTTTACTTTAAAGTTGATTCCTTGCGTGATCAAATATATCTTATATCAATAAGAGGGTGTAATATTCTTCCATGTATGATTTTATCCACTGTTTATAATGAATGTTTTTACCGCGGTTTGTAAAATTATTTTGTTATTTGGTCTCAAATTTGATGCTTAGTGTTATGTATCTCCCTTCTGCAACAAATAAGGCAGAGCCGGTATCTAATAAATAAATAAATAAATAAAAAAAATAAATAAATAAATAAATAAATAAATAAATAAATAAATAAATAAATAAAATTATCAAACAAATAATAAATAAATAAATAAATAAATGAACCTTCGGGGCAGCAAGTTTGCCCTCGACGTGTTGAGAGCCTACGCATTCAAACTCTACCAATGAAATATTTTATGTTGAACTCGTTGCAGCGTGCAAGGTTTGCTGTATGAATACTAACATTGCTATATTACTAGTTTGAAACGAATTACGAAACTCTAGTCTTACGCCTTGAACAGAAAGTGGGATAGAACTGCAGCCGCCAGAAGAAGGGCGTCATTCGCAACACGTCTACAATTCTTGAACGAAGTACGACATTAGAGAAAAACTATGTTATTTGAAACTCTCAAGTGGTATGCACATAGCTCATAAAAAAATCAGAAACAGATTGAAAATGAAGATACTTGTTCTATGCCTGCTAGAATCAGCTCTGTGAAAGCTCATCGTAAAAGTTGATCGAGTACAAAATTTCTTTGCAAGACAAATGCTAAAAAATTGAACATATTTGAATAAAGAAAATTGCACGGAAGGTTCCTGGGTGTTTTGCGGAGTACCAAATCGCTTCGTAAAAGCGGTCGCGCCGGTTTTGTACAGAACTAAACTGGTCAAGCAACTGTTGTAAAACTAGTTGATTTAGTTAGAGCAGAGATGTGTTCAGGAGGATTGTCTTAAAACAAATTGGCTAAAAGCTGCACTTTGATCTTTGGGTAATTCAAGTTACATAAGAATGCGCGTTCCGCACCCCGCACCCCTCCCCCCTTCTTCCCCGTTTATTACAGATAAGCCGCCCCACAGGAGATATCAGGCCCTGGACAATACAACTCTCCAGCTCTGCAAATGAATGAACATTTTCGAGCGGGCTGACTTTGATGTGGGTTCAGTGTACCCAAAATGGTGGGTTTCTGCTGCTGCATAGCGTGACTACGTCCCCTGCTTGCCCCGCATGAAGTATCATCCACCGGACTCAGTGCAGTTAACATACTGTGGCTCAACTCCAATGCCCGTAGCATGGCCGAACATCCGGCGGCTCTAGTCCTGCTGGAGTCCGACGACCGCATCTCGGCTGTTCTCCGAGGGCCGTACTTCGGCCGCACACCGGTGGCTTTGTAATGGCCGGAGCCCTACAGCTGGGATCTGGCAAAATGAACGTAAGCCGTCGACTGGCCGATGGACACTGGCCGTTGGATAGCCATGGGAGTACAGCCGTATACGGCCAAAAGGCCCACATTTGGACACGGGCCGAATGCGTCTGCCAGAAAAAGGCCGAAGAGAAAATCAGCAGCCGAAGTACACCGGCTTGAGTTAGGTAGTACAGTCTTGTGCTGGCTCGGTTTCTGTGCCGCCTGGGTTCATTCCCATCCCGAATATCGGGCTGGTGCAGCGGCTACAAAACATGAGCCATTTGCAGACTATCCGAGGATACGCGTTCACGTACATTGTACATACTTTAACTCCCGAGTAAGGATTGCTTTTTGGGGGCTAGCGACGACACCACTTCAGAAACTGCACTGAGTCTCGAAGCACAACCACGCAAAAAACTTAGCCGAATTCCAAGCACACGGACTGATAATCGTAGCCAAATAATAAACGAGCTGGGTGGAGCCACGAGAATCGCTTTTTGCCCAGTCTTGGCGCAGTAGCGTCAGTGTGCCGGAACTTGCTAAATAGGGGAACCATTTATTACCCCACTATAATGCTACAAGATGACTTATTTCAAGGAGTTGTAATAGAGTATTTATTGACGCGTCGTTAACGCGTGTTAAGCTCAGGTTTGAGTCTTCTACTTCCACAACTTTTCTTCGGCACTAATAGGTGGGTAACATTCACATCATTACTTATTTTAAGACTTTGAAGGCAACCCATATTTGTGAATAGCAGATTTGGGGTAAGCAATCGTTCACATCCTTTTTCTGAGCAAGCGATACACTTAAGGAAACGAAGTTAGCAGGAGCTCCGAGTTTCGTTCGGAATTCTGATGTTTTAGCAGAGAGAAACTATATGGATGTTAGGAGTTTTCCGAAGCCTATTACAAGGCTGGGCTCTCTAACAGGCTTTAAAGGGAAAATTGAACAGGTTTTGCGACACAAGGGTGTTCAGGATTTACAGTAAATAAGGTTTTAGTAATCTCCTCTACCAAGACTTTTGCTAGGCGATGACTGTTCGTGGAGGTATCGAAAATGAAAAAAAATAATGCATTTGCGCCCTTGCCGCGATTCCACCTAATTTCGTCCATCTTCTTGCCTCGGAAGCATGACTGCAGGAACATCCGGTTGCACACACCATTTGCTACAGCGATATCCTGCGGCGCCGCATAATTTTGGGACTTGGCCTTCTGAATTTAGTCGTTTCGTTTGTGCTGTTGTTTTGCCAATCTGCTTATGAATCCCGCACAACGCTCACGGCTGGAAAAGGTAACGGAAGGAATTGGGCGGGACCTTATCTCTTCCACACAACACCGAAACGTCACGACAAAACAGAACGTGCCTGTCACCACGCGTTCGCGGTCACAAATGCCCTGGTACAAATACGAGTTTAAAATGTGTGAGCGAATGACTAGAGAATCGCCTCAAAATTTGTTAGAGTGAGCACGTACATGGATCCAGGAACGTCGTCGATTTAGGTAATGCTCAATTTGCCGCTCGTTCCCGCCAATGTTGTGGTTGGCGTGTTGTACTGACCCATGCTCGCGAGTACACAGGCAGTAATAGTATTCTATTCCGTCACTGCAATCGGTTGTTGACATTTACAAACGTGACAAAAAAACAGCCTAAAGGTTGCATGTTACGGCACATGGACTTCGTTTATAGTGTGCCGTGCATTCCATTTCAAGTCCCCCCCCTGCCTTACATTCCGGGAACTTCTACACGACCAGGGTTTACCAACAACTAGAGAAGTACACCGTAACTGATATTACGAGCGGTCTCGGAAGTGCAGTGTGGGTACTGGAGCCATGCACTTATAATAGTATACTTATTATAATACTACTTTTTGCAGAAATGGTTCAACAATGCAATCGAAATTGTCAATTTGCTTCTAAGCACACATGTAAGTATTTTTTTAATAGGCCGTACATAACTACGCAAAAAGTTGTCCTTTTGTTGCATCTGTGGGTGCTGCCAATACTGTATTTGAGATTTTAAAGTTCACTCTGATTAACAATTATTTGAAAAACACTGGTACGAGAGCACGGAAACTTGCCTGCACAACTTGTACTGTATAAAACTTTTCTAAGGTAAACAAAAAAGGGATAATAACCGTTTCAATTTACGGTTGAAAGCTAAAAAAACGTACAACACATAATATACGTACAAAAAAGTTTATAAAATACACTTTAGCAATAAAACCACGTGTGTAATCAAGCATTTAGTATTTTTTTACGCTGAAATAGCATAACGTTTTGTGAAAAGCTTTTACACTTTTTAACGGCTTCATAAAGCTTTGACAATTAAAAAAAACAAAGTGTTTTAGTTGACATATTTAATCATAAATTTAGATCATTCAAATCCCCCGGGTGCAGGGAAGTCAAGTTATAATGATGGAGAGTAGTAATCCTCAGAACCCCCGATGTTCAAGGGACGGTAAATGCTATTAATAAATAAATAACACATACGAATACAGGGACGAGAAAGTGACCAGTTGCAGATAAGATTGCGAAACTGGCAGCTAAAGTTTGTTTGAAATACAATTGTGCGCGTAGCTGCTCACTTCGGTACAAATGAATGCGATTTGTGTCTGCTATTGCAACATGACTTGTTTTGAAGCGTAGTTTATTGTTGTAACACGTGTTCTATCTCTAGGAAAAACCCAAACGATTCGCCCGCACGGTATCACTATACTGCTTTAGTGCTGCTACTGCATAGAAAATCTCGCCAAGCAAAAAAAAAGCTTTCAAAACATTTCTCATTTACAGAAATTGTGCTGTCCCGCCCCCCCTAATAAGACTATTTCGTGTTTTGATTGTGTGTAAACTGGAATCAGATAAACTTGTTACGCTGGGACACTCTTCTGACATTGTTACGATTGAGACATTTTTGTCTTAATCGTAACAATGTCAAAGGAGTCTCATATGTCTCACATGTCTCGTATGATCCCTTCAAGCTGCTGCTTAGTGCTAATTGTTTGTTAAACCTACTGCAAGGCACACACCATTCAGCGTTACAAGAGTGTGAATGACTGCAAAATTGAAGTTATAGCATTTTTTTTCTGTCACGTTCTTTCCAGCACGGTTTTCTCTGTCGCAGTATTGTATTTTTTCACTACCTGGTAAGAACAAAGCATTATGCGCTAACCCATTCATAAAGCCATTTGCAATGATTGCCTGTTGTAGTAACCTTAGTGTACACTACCGTCTGACACTAGTTTCTTTATCAAATGTACAGTTTTGTAAACCAGCTCATACAAGGTGACAGTTTCTATTTTTGTTTTATAAATTTTTAAGCATTAAAATTTCAAACAAAAAACAAAACCCACAGGCTCACAGGTATTCTGTTTGGACCGGTTTGATGTTTCTTCTGTCAGGTAGTGGCTTAACCAGTCTTCATAAGCCTATGTCGATTTCTTTTGTGCCTGAAAGATGTGGAAGATACGATAAAGAACCCATGCGCATGATTTTGTGGGGCCTTGCCGGCCTTTAAACTTACTTGTTCCTCTGAATTTCAGGCGGTTTAATGCGGCAGGCATTCCAGCAAAGGCATTCCACTTCCCACCCATTGTAGAATTAATTTATGTGGCTAGCTTGTGTAAAGGCAATAAAACCTAAGAAAAGCTTATGCGTTTGTTGAACTCTGTCTCCTTGCCATGCTTTCCAAAAATACAAACCATTTAACTTCTAAAATTGCAAGCCACTTAGACCAGCATGCTTAAAGACAAAGGGATGCAATCACCATTTGCATTTTACAGGTGCAAACAAACAATTATGACTCTTGTATTTTGAAGGCTACACATTCAATAAGCCAAATGGACCCTGCGAGGCTCCCAGCCCTCCAGTGATGCTTTGGTGAGCACAAAGCAAACTTTGCCATGAAACACCTCACTATTTCACCTGCTTAATGCGCACCTTGTTGACAGTTTTTACAATATCTTTGCCTTATTGAAGCAGACTCTATATATTTAGTACAGTAAACTGAACGTTACAAAGCAATTGTTGAACTGAGTTATTAAAAACCCAAATGAAATGAGAATCGTGCAGGTTGAGGTCATTCGGTTGTCATGACTGCATAACGCCACCCAAGAAGTTGAAAGTGGATTTTTTTTACCCTTCCACGTACCAACTATGACCCAGCTGTGCTGCCAGATGTCAATAGCTCTTGTTTCTGATTGTTAAGTTGTGGTTTTCAACATTATACTTCAGAAAACGTTATTTTCTTCCTTTTTTTTCTTCCCATGACTACAGGGAATTAAAAGTTATTAGACTATATGTAGACTGTTGTACAGGCCTGAAGTCATGAGCTGCCTGTTTTTTTCGTTTAAGGAGAGTTAAAATATGATAATTTCGTAGCAAGTAACATATTGGGCATTGTTCCTTGTGACATTATATCTATGGACCGAAACACTTTTTCAGGGTTTGTAATTCACTAGACTCTGTCAGCGTGCTATGCTGTACGTCGTTTCCTGAGACATTTATCACTTAGTGCACAAAAAAGTCTGTAAATGATTTGATTTCTTTTATTGTATAGTTTCCTCAAAATCACTTCATAGAGTATGTTCCCAATTATTTCAACGCAATTTCTAGTTCCTTTTTTTTACTTTCATCCTTTCAAACTGAAGCATGCTTCCCTTCATATTTTTGCTGGTGCGCTCGTCTTGGTGCTTAGGAAAACATCCGCTTATGGTGCGAAATTCCGGAAGAAAGGTGGCCTGATAATGAATGGATGTACTAGTAAAAGAAATGAGAGATGTATAATGCGGGAAATACCGTCAGTGTCACAGTCATGCCTGGGGTACTCTGAGTAAGGACCCAGGCATTCTGGACCGAGTCATTTTCTGCACAGTGTTTGCTTCTTCAAATGTAATGATAGTACATTCGGAGTAAATCCAAAGGTAGTACATTCCGAGGCCATTCAAATTCAGTACATTCGGAGGGAATTCAAATGAAGGACATTCCGAGGCAACTCAAAGGAAGGCCATTCAGAGGCAATTTAAAGGAAGGATATTCAGCGGCAATTAAAAGGAAGGACAATCAAAGTCTATTAAATAGCAGTGACCAATTCTCAATTCAGAGGCAACTCAAAGGAAACTTCCCTTGTACTGCCTCTGGGAAATTGATGGGCAATTGACTGTGACTTCAAAGAAAATAAACATTTTCATAAGTGTGATTTGACGCCCCACGACGGGATGCGCTCCAGAGTGGCCGCTGTGGTCACTAGGAGCCTCGCTGCTGCTGTATCACGTCAATTGTCGATGAATTTTCGGCTACTCTAAGAGTGCTTGTGGGATCATCTGTAGCGTTTTCCCTGGTGTATCTGCAAATTCCTTCTCCCTCTTCCCCCAGTCCGCCATGGTTGCAAGAAAAAGAGGCCGTATTCGCTAATATACACGCTTTTATTGCTTAATGTACACTTGCCATTCTTGCTTTCGCTCCCTCACACCCTTTATTTCTTTCTTTCTCTTTTTTTCTTTGTTTCTTTTTTCTCTCATGTCATTACGTGTTACCCTCTCAATTGAACTTACCGCGGGTTTTTGAAGGGAGGGGCAAGTTTGAAGGGAGGGAAGAATACGGGCGTGCAAAGTAATCGGAATATGAAATATTTGCTTTCCGACGCTTTACAGCGCCTCAACACATTTCATGACAAAACATGTTTAAAGGCCGCCTTATCAGGAAGTTGTCGGCCTGATAACAAAGTTCCATGTAGAACTTACTTCGGAAAACAGTGACGCAGAAAGAGAATTTATCCTGGATTTTCGCAACGAAGTATTATAATTTTAGTATTGTTACTGTGTGCATCAATACGGACAGAATTTAGTACAATGATCTGGCTTCTTCGGAAAGAGACGTTGCAGTTTGGGCGTCTGCGTATCACAGCCAAACTGTGGGGAACTTTTACGTGAGGTATCCTTTGTGGGGTGCCGCCACAGCCTGGACCATGTAAGGACATGATTTGATGATTGAATAGGAGTTCTAACGCCCCGGAACTACACAGGTTATAGGGTGCAATGTAGTGAAACAATTTTGACAACCAGGGGATCCTTAACGAGCGCCGAAGTCTTGGACACACGTGCATTTATGCTTTCCGGCTCCAACAGAAACGCGGTCGCTGTTGTAGGGAATCAACCCCACGCCTTTGAGCGCAGAACACTCTCCCACCCAGCAATTTCTGAAAAATTCAACTTCTGCCCCGGTAATCGTATATTACTCTAATCAGACATAATGGGTACGAGATGTATTTGAAAAAACGAAAAGTATAAAAATTGAAAATATATTCTTTTCATATAAATCTATCTGCGAAAAAACTGTGCGTTTCATACATCTCTGAAAAACCGGAGAATAAACAAAAGACGGCCCAAGACGTTGAAATAACCTACATAAATAGCCTAAACAGACCGCCTATGCTAAAGTCTTTGATTTTAACAAAAAATCAGAATTAGCAAAGTAAAGGTATGGCCGGTCATGAAATGTGGCTGTACTAGCATATAATAACACAATTGGAAACAACCTCCAAAAGAATACTTCCAACCAATTTATTATTCCGACGTCTTTCCGCACTCGCATCTTTTTTTTTGTCGGTAAGAAAGTCAGACTCAATTCAAAGTGGCGTAAGAAAGCCGTGCGTTAAGAAACAATTTTCTTAATGTCTATAAATTTTCTATAGCAAAGCACACGGCTTTGAGAGAGCAAAAATTATGCTGCCGCAGCCATCACTCAGGCACGCAGGTCTACGAAATAAACTGATCTGGTACGTACGCCTTACAAAACTTTGGGGGACATTTCACAGTGAACAGACTTTTCGTGAATGACCTTCAACTGCCTATCAGAGACATGGCTCCTGGAGGAAAAAAATCAAAGCCATTGTTATCTAAGGAGAACGATGGTTAAAACACGCATCTTTCTCTGCTCCAAATTAAGTAGCGTTTCGGATTAATTTCTTTCAATTCCATATATATAGATATCCGAGTTGCTTAGAGTGGGCGTAGATGCTAACACATAGCCTAAGCTGTTTGCTAGAGCGCCACCCAGAAAAAAAACCGTGGTCCGTTTACCTGGCTTTTCAGTTCTTCCGTGGAAATTCGTCTGCTACGTCGCTTGAGAGTAGACCCAGTGCAGCTCTGTGCCAGCACAAACGGAATAGCAAATGGTTTCATGTCAGCGAACGGAACATGTCCTGCTCCTGACAATCAAAAGTGGCTGTTGTTTACGTCTTGGTTGAGTGTGCAAGTCGGGCGCTTATCAGAAATCGTCACTATTCAGCGTGTCCAGAGCCCGTTGGTGTTTTGGAAAGTGCGTTTTGAAGTTGAAGTTGTCATTTCTCATCGACTGTTTTCACTGCTTACGATGAAGGCTCCCTTGGAAATATGGTGTCGCCTGGGTCCCTCCTATCGGATAGAAGAGTAAACGCAACGCAAATTACTTATCATCGGTGGATCTCAACGCAGGCTACTCGGAATTTGATGTGGAGCGGAGAGACCAAGAGAACAGTGCATTTATTAACTCGAACTACCTTTACGTGTACAAGGAGATGTCTTTTGGGCTGAGCACAGGACAAGCAGAATTTTAAAAAGTCACGGATACTCTGGCAGCTAGGCTGAAGTGGCATAGCTGCCGCGGCACCTCCACGACGTTGTAGTATTCGGCCGGACTTTCGACTGTTACTATTGAGGCCGCCGCTGGGCTTTGTTTCCACACTTCTCGGCTGTGCGGCGAAGCCTTCACTACTTGCGCTTTTCAAGCCAGCCCTTCGTGTCGGTGACTCATGTTTTCACGTTTCGACAAGCCTCGATCTCTGGCGTTTATCTTTCCGCGCGTTTCCAAACTTCGGCGGTTGCCGGCAAGGCAGGCTTCAACACGCCGCAACGACACGGAATCCCTGCGTTCGCAGCGAAGTACTCCTGTCTCCCCTCTCCGGAGTCAGCGTGCGACGCTTCTACCGACTGCTCGCGAACTCTGAAAAGAGTTGTGTGTGTCTGTGACGTTCAGGGCATGTGCATAATCTAGAGGAAACGCTGTTTTGATCATTGGCGCTTTTGGGTATAAATACGAGCCCCTCAAGCGGTATAACTAATTCCTGTTTGAGCAGTGAATCAATGCTGTCAATCTTCTCGAGTGCTGTACTGTTACCTCACCCGTTGGAGCACTGTTTTTTTGGCTTCGGCTCACCTCTCGCTATGAAGTAAACAGCTACGTTAGCCTTCGGCTTCTGGTATTCTTCATGGCTGCAACAGCAGCTGGCCGCTCGCTTTAAACCACGCTACCAAACGTGTGTAGGAGGCGACGGAGTTTGGCTCGGGTAGACCATTCCTGTACGCAACAACTGGTTGGCAGCGGTCGGATGGCAACTTCGTAACACCTGGAGCAGCGGTGCCAGATCCAACACCACAGACGTGAAGGTGGCTTCGGAATTCGCAGAGTTCACGGCTGTCAAGGGTGAGTGCAGGACGTTTCTTCACTGAGTTTTACCAGGCTTCTGAGGATAGAGGATAGCTGGTAGGACCTCGGTTGTTTTCGCGTGATTTATTCGCGCAAAACATTTTTGGAGAAGTGGGAAAGCAGTACTGTAGACCGGCCATGAATTTCAAGGCGTTGAAAAAACCGTTGTGTTGGAGCTTGCAACAGAAATGCGCTTGGATGTTTCGGACGCGCTGAGAAAGCCAGAGCTGACGCAGGCCATACTCACTGTTCGGGCTGATGATGACAAGCTGTCTGACGGCATTGAGATGACCAATGGCAGGGAGACCGCTACACGTCAGGCTGCAGAGGGAGAAACGCGAGGAAAGAAAGCGAGAACAGGAGCTCGAGAGGCGGAAACCAGAACGCGAGGAGAAAAAACAAGAACAGGAACGCGAGGAAAGAAAGGGAGAACAGGAGATCGAGAGGCAGAAACAAGAATGCGAGAAGAAAAAACAAGAACACGAGCTTGACAGGCAGAAACAGGAACAGCAGGAGGAAAAAAGACAGGAGCCATAGAAACCCCTACTCGAGGAGGAGGAAAGGAAGCGACAGCCCGAGCTGGAGATGAAGCGTCTAATCATTGAGGCATCTCGGTCTAGGCGTGAGAGTGACAGCAGCGTGCGAAGCATGCACTTGGCGGCGACTGAGCGACCTACGTTACGAATCAGTGACGTAATGTGATCCTACCAGGTAGGAGAAGACGTCGGTGTTTTTTTAGTCAACTTCGAGCGTACGTGCGAGAGCGCCCAGTTTAGCCGAGACTCATTGCCGCAAAGCTGTTTACGCTTTTGCCAGGTGAGGCACCCAACGTGATTTCCCGCGTGCCAAAGAAGGAGGTGGAGGACAACAAGAAATTCAAGTCGAACCTCCTGCGTAAGTACAGGATGTCAGCAGAGGCGTTTCGCCAGAAGTTCCGTGAAGCCGAGAATGCTAAGGGCGAGTCGTACTCGGAGTTCGCCTATAAGCTGAGAGCTAAATTGGGAGAGGGGCTAAAAGAGGCAAAAGCTTTCGGAGAGCACGAGAAGGTAGTGGAGTGCTTCGGTCCTGGCCAGGTTTACCGCCGTCTACCAGAAAACTTGAGACTCTGGGTGCAAGATAGGCCAGGGGTAAATACTGTCGATCAGGCAGCTCAGCTAGCCGACGAGTTCGTCGCACGACGCGGTGCGCAGGGGCCGAAAGACGTCCAAAAAGAGTTCAGGCATATGCCTGATAAGTCAGGGCCGATAGGCAAAGTTCCCCATGAAGACGGTGTAACTAGCGAAGTGGCGTTCGTGGATAGAAAACTGGCTTTGAAAACAAAAAGAGAGCAGACAACGCTGTGGAGCTGGGCAGAAAGAAAGCTTTTGAAGCGCGCAGACAGGCTGCGTGTTACAACTGCGGCAAGGCACGACATTTCGCTGCGAGTTGCAAGAAAGGCAAGCTTGTTTTTCACGTGTTAGATAAGAGTGACGACAGCAGGCAGTTTTTAGAGCCGTACGTACGTGAGCTCGTGGTCAACGGTAAACCGTGCCGAGTTCTTCGCGACTCCACGGTGACGGTAGACATGCTCCACCCTTCGTGCGTTGAACCGGATCAGCTTACGGGACAGCGTCTTTGGGTGAAGCAGGCCGTAGCAGCACGAAAAGTGCGACTGCCGATTGCGAAGGTCAGCATCGGAGGTCCGTTTGGTGAACATGTCACACATGCGGCAGTCTCCCCACAACTTCTTCCGGAATACAGGTACCTATTCTCGAACAGGTCGGATCAGCTGTTACGTGACAATGGTTACAATTTCGAGAAACTGCCAAGCAAACAACCAGCGGGGCTTGCTGCAAAGGGCTCAAGCAGTGATAGTGTTGCCACCTCTAAGAGAAATAGCGGGACTCAGACAGATGGCAAGGATGAGACATTTCCGGAGGCTCACTAAAGAGGGCAGCGTAAGTACACCGTGTAAGGACCCTACAGTGTTCTGAGACGTGTCAGCGGCATTTTCGGGGTGCTCAGGTTTACGGGAGGTCTTGAAAGCGGCTACCGACCCAAACACACGCAATATGCAGGCTAACGACGTTCCCCGGGAAAGCCTAAACCGTGATGTTAGCGAAAGAAGGCAACACCAGTCCGTTGAAACGAACGGTGTTTCTCCGGACGCGGTTTCCCAACAGATCAACGCTGTGGCACAGCCGGCCGTCGTGACACTGAACGTTTTTCCCGGTGAAGCTAAGCTTAACTTTGACGCCGCCACTGAGCGAGTGGCTAGCGTTCGCGCTGCAACTCAGATACTCGATGTAGAGCAACGGCCAGCCAAGCTCGTAGCCCTTCCTGTGTCGCCTGGGTTTGAGCCATCTGTTGAGACCGGGCCACCCGTGCCTATATTGGCCTTGACAACCAGAAAGGAGAGCAAAAGCACCCGGTGGTGTTCGCTTGCCGACAGTGTCGGAAACAAACGCGGCGAGAGCTCTCCCGCACCTGCGGAGTGGCAGCGCCGCATGCTCGGTTTCCGCCGTGTCCCAGCGGACCTCGGAGCGGCGGAGTACGAAAGCGCACGCCTTGCTAGAGAGATGGAAAGTGAAGCAGTTTTCTCCGCGCGCCCGAGACACGACTCAGAAGAAAGCCGATGTTTTCGCGACCGGTCGCAGTCGCTTTCAGAGAGCGGGCGCACCTAAGGTACTGTCCAAATTGGGGAAAGCTCAGGGCGATGACGAGAGCTCAAATCGCAGCTCTCTTCGCGAGAAGTGGCCTGTAGACGCCTGACGTTCTCAATTGCATTGTTTTTCCTGCAGCAGGTTTCACCCTTTACGATTACGTTTCTTTTTGAGTTTACACGTTGAGTTCGCGAAGCCATTAGCCGCCTTTTCTAGCACGTGCTAACACGTTCCACTTAGGGAATATTGTGAAAGCGTGCAGTACAATCAAAAAAGGCTTACCAGTCAAGGAGAACATTCAGGGCCAGTTTCAAAAATTCATGTGAGTTTAATTATCCGGTCTGTGACCAATGGTGAGATGGGATGACCGATGAAGAGTGTTACTCCAGGAAAGAAAGGGTGGGGTGAAAGCGTACGCGCCACATCTCGCGTACGGATGCGACGACTAAGCATTGCTTTTGGGGGGCTAGCGACGGCACCACGTCGGAAACTTCACTGAGCCTCGAATCACAACAACGCAAAAAACGTGGCCGAATTCCAAACACACGGACTGATAAACGTAGCCAAAGAAAAACGAGCTAGGTGGAGCCGCCAGAATCGCTTTGTGCCCAGTCTTCGCGCAGTAGCGCGAGTCTGCCGCAATTTGTTGAAATAGTGAAACCATTGATTAACCCCGCTATATATGTACAAGGTGACCTATTTTAAGGAGATTCATTAGAGTATTTATTGACGCGTCGTTAACGTCTGTTAAGTTCAGTTTTGCCGCGAGTCTACCTCATTTCGTCCATTTTCTTGTCCTGCAAGCATGACTACAGGTACATTCGGTTGCATACACCATTCGCTACAGCGATACCCTGCGGCGCCGCACCATTTTAGGACTTGGCCTTCTGAATTTCGGCGTTTCGTTCGTGCAGTTGTTTTGCCAATCCGCTTAAGAATCCCGCACAACGCTCAGGGCTGGAAAAGATAAGGGAATGAATTGGGCGGGACATTGACGCTTCGACAACACACCGAAAAGTCACGCCTAAACAGAACGTGCCTGTTAACCTGCGCTCGCGGTCACGAAACATGTTGGTACAAATACGAGTTTAAAATATGTGAACGAATGAGTAGCGAATCGCCTCAAAATTTGTTAGAGTGAGCACGTATAGTCTTTGTCAAAATGTTGTGGGCCATGGCGACCGTGGCCGGAGCATTCCCGCGGCCAACCAGGGGCGCTGCGCTTGCCGCTGTCGGCTGGTTGCGAGGCTAAAGAGAGCGAGGGGAACTTTTGCTCTTGCTTTTGCGTTATGTCCGTAGCGACAAGTACTGCGCAGTGCCTGCTCTGAAGCCAAGTGCGCCTGCCCTGAGAAACCGGCCCCGCTGCACTTATCGCGCCAGCCCTACTACGAAAGGAAGCGTGATAGTTTCCCTCGCTCTCTTTAGCCGCGTAACCAGCCGACTGCGGCAAGCGCATCGCCCCTGCTCGGCCGCGCGCCTGCTCCGTCCATGGTAGCCGTGGCCCACAAAATTTTGACAAAGACTGTACATGGGCCCGGAAACGTTGTCGACCTATATATTGCTTAAGTTGCCGCTTTTTCGCACCAATGTTCAGGTTGGTCGTGTTGTACTGACGCCATGCTCGCGCGTACAGAGGCAGTAATAGTGTTCGATTCCGTCATTGCAATCGGTTGTTGACATTTACAAACGTGACAAAAAACAGCCGAAGGGTTGCGTGTTACGGTACATGGATATTGTTTTGAGTGTGCCGTTTATTTCATTTCAAGTTCCGCCGCCCCCTAACATTTCGGGAATTTCTACACGACCACGGTTTATTAGCAACTAGACACGTACACCGTATTTGATATTACGAGCGGTCTCGGAAGTGCAGTGTGAGTACTGCGGCCGTGCACTTATAATAGTGTACTTTTTATAATACTTGTTTTTTTTTAACAAATGGCTCAGCACTCCAATCGAAATTGTTTGTGCGGTTCTAAGCACACATGACTTTTTTAATCGGCCGTGCACAACTACGTAAAAATCTGTCCTTTTGTAGCGTCTGTGGGAGCTGCCATGGCAGTAATAAATACTTTATAGTTCATTGCGATTAACCTTTATTTTATACACACTTGTACGAGAACACACAAAAACTTGCCTGCACAAATTGTCCTGTATAATAATCATCTAGTTTAAACAAAAAAGGATAAACAAAGTTTAAAATTGCCGTTCAAAACTTAAAAAAAACTTACAACACATAATGCACGTACAAAAGTTTCTTAGGATTCGCTTTTGCAATTATAACGTGTGTTTGAGCAAGCATTCAGTATTTTTTTCATCGCTATACCAAAGCCTCTGTAAAGAACTTTAACGTTTTTTATTAGTGTTATATTGCTTTTGAGCATTTCAGCAGCAAAAAAAATTTTAGTTGACATCAATAATAACAGGTTTCTTTATCAATGCATGGTCAAGTGTAATAAAGGCACAATTTGTTAGTGATTTCAAGTAGGAAACATGGGAACACCGTAAGTTCGCGAACGCGAAAAAGTGACCACAAGCAGATAAGAGTGCGGAACTGGCGGCTAAAGTTTGCTAGAAATAAAACTGTGCGCGTAGCTGCTCACTTCGGTGCGAATGAAAGCGATCTTGTGCCTGCTATTGTAACATGACTTGTTTTGAAGCTTAGTCATTTGCTATGAGAGATGTTCTGCCTCTAGGAATTAACCCAAATGATTGGTCGGCACGGTATCACTATACTGCTTTAGTCCTGCTACTGTAGAGAAATTCTCGCCAAGCAAAAAAAAACAAAGCTTTCAAAATATTTCTCATTTACAGCAACTCTGCAGTTTTTTCTCTCACCAAACAAGACTGTTTCGTGTTCTCCTTGTGTGTAAACTGGCATCAGATAACGTTGTTACACTGGGACACTCTTTTGACATTGTTACGATGAAGACATTTTTGCCTTAATCATAACAACGTAAAAGGAGTCTCATATGTCTCACATGTCTCGTATGATCCCTTCAAGCTTCTCCTTAGTGCTACTTGTTTGTTAAACGTACTGCAAGGCACACACCATTCAGCGTTACAAGGGTGTGAATGACTGCGAAATTGAAGTTACAGCATTTTTTTTTCTGTCACGTTCTTTCTGGCACGGTTTTCTCTGTCGCGGTATTGTATTTTTTTCACTACCTGGTAAGAACAAAGCATTATGTGCTCACCCATTCATAAAGCCATTTGCAATGATTGCTTGTTGTATTAACCTTAGTGTAAAGAACCGTCTGACACTAGTTTTTTGTCAAGGCTACAGTTTTGTAAACCGGCTAATACTTGTTGACAGTTTTCTAATTTTGTTTTCTAAAATTTGAAACATTAAAGTTTTACCCACAGGCTGACAGGTGTGCTGTTTGGACCCGTTTGATGTTTCTCGTGTCAGGTAGTGGCTAAACCGGTCTTGATAAGCCCATGTCGATATGCTTTGTGCCTGAAAGATGTGGAAGACACAAAACGAACCCATGCGGATCATTTTGTGGCTGTCTGCCGGCCTTTAAACATACTTGTTCTTCTAGATTTCAGCCGCTTTATTGCGGTAGGCGTTCCGTTAAAGGCATTCCACTTCCTACCCATTGTAAAAATAATTTATGTGGCTAGCTTGTGTTAAGACATTAAAGCCTGAGAAAAGATTATACGTTTGTTGAACTGCTGCATCCTTGCCTTGCTTAAAAAAATACAAACCATCTAACTTCTAAAATAGCAAGCTACTTATACAAGCATGCGTAATGATGAAGGGATGCAATAACCATTTAGTATTGTACTGGTGCAAACAAACAATCCGGTTTCTTATATTTTGCCGGCTACACTGTCAAATAGCCAAATTGACCCTGCGAGGCTCCCAGCCCTTCAGTGATGCTTTAGGGAGCATAAAGTAAGCTTTGCCATGAAACACCTCACTATTTCAGCTGCTCAATGCGCACCATGATGACAGTTTTTAGAATGTTTTTGCATCATTGAAGCAGACTCTGTATATATAGTACAGTCAACTGAACTTTACTAAGCAACTGTTTAAATGACTTGATGAAAAACACAAATGAAATGCGAATCGAGCGGGTTATGGTCGTTCGGTCGTCATCATTGCATAAAGCCACTCAAGAAGCTGAAATATGATTTTTTTACCCTTCTACGAACCAACTATGGCCCAGCTGTGCTGCAAGATGGCAGCTGCTCTTGTTTCTGATTATTAAGTTGTTGTTTTCAAAATTATACTGCATGAAACTTAAATTTTTTTCTATTTTTTTATTTCGATGAATACAAGGAATTAAAAGTCTATAGTCTCTACATGTAGACTGTTGTACAGGCCTGAAGTCAAGATCTGCCTTTTTTCAGTTTATGGAAAGTTAAATTATGGTAATTTTGTAACAAGCAACTTATTGTGCTTTGTTGCTTGTGGAATTTGTATCTATGGAGCAAAACACATTATTTGAGGGTTTGTAAGGCACTAGACTGTCAGCGTGCTATGCTGGTACGTCGTTTCCGGCAACATCTATCAGTTAGTGGTCAAAGAATAAGTAAAAGTATTGATGACGTAATTTGTACAGGTGACTCACTATCACTTGATACAGTATGTTCCTAATTATCAAAACTCCATCTCTAGTAGCTTTTTTTACTTTCATTCTTTCAAACTGAAGCATGCTTCCCTACATATGTTTGCAGGTGTGCTCGTCTGAACTGCGTCCTGGTGCTTAGGAAAACGTCTACGTATGAGCGAATATCCGGGGAAAAGATGACCTGTTCATGAATGGATGTACTAGTACAAGAAATGTGAAATGTATAGGGCGGGAAATACCGTAGGTGTCACAGTCTTGCCTGGGGTACTCTGAGTGAGGAACCATGCAATACGGACCGAGGCATTTTCTGCACACTGCTTGCTTCTTCAAATGTAATGATAGTACATTCGGAGTAAATTCTAAGGTAGTACATTCGGAGGCAATTTCAATGCAGTACATTCGGAGGCAATTCAAATGAAGTACATTCAGAGGCAATTCAAACGAAGGACATTCATAGGCAATTGAAAAGAAGAACATTCACCGGCAATTCAAGGGAAGGACATTCAAAGTCCATTAAATGGCAGTCGCCAATTCTCAATTCAGAGGCAACTCAAACTAAACTTCCGTTGTACTGCCTCCGGGAATTTGATGGGCAATTGTCTGTGACTTCAAAGGAAATAAAAATTTTCATAAGTGTGATTTGACGCCCCACGACGGGATGCGCTCCAGAGTGGCCGCTGTGTTCACTAGGAGCCTCGCTGCTGCTGTATCACGTCAATTGTCGATGAATTTTCGGCTACTCTAAGAGTGCTTGTGGGATCATCTGTAGCGTTTTCCCTGGTGTATCTGCAAATTCCTTTTCCCTCTTCCCCCAGTCCGCCATGGTTGCAAGAAAAAGAAGCCGTATTCGCTAATATACACGCTTTTATTGCTTAATGTACACTTGCCATTCTTTCTTTCGCTCCCTCACACCCTTCATTTCTTTCTTTCTCTTTTTTTCATTGTTTCTTTTTTTCCCTCGTGTCATTACGTGTTACTCTCTCCATTGAACTCACCGCGGGTTTTTGAGCCTGCGTTTGGTTCGTTCACCTTGTTTTGTCAGCTCTTTATTACACGTTTTGCGGCCGACGCAGACGCCCGTGGAAGGATCCCATTCTTTCTGTGTTCATTTACTCGCTTCAGTGCCCGTATTAGGCGGGGGTGACCACTGCAGTTCCACTGGGCACCAGCGAGATTAGGGTGCCGATCTCCACCGAGTGTTCCTCCCACCCGCTCATCTCCACCCGGCCCCCTCCTGGATTTTCGTCTCTCCAAAGAGACTTTGGCGCGCAAGTGTGAAGTGAGGTAAGAAAACGGGCGTGCAAAAGTCATCGTAGTGTGAAATATTTGCTTTCCGACGCTTTACAGTAACTCAACACATTTCATGACAAAACATGTTGAAAGGCGGCCTTATCAGGAAGTTGTCGGCTTGAACAGTAAGTTCCATGTAGAACTTCGGAAAACAGTGACGCAGAAATGGAATTTATGGAAAACAGGTATTGGAAAATACTTGTTTGGAAAATGAAAAACAGGTATTGGGAAACAGGAAAATGGAAAACACCTGTATAGGAAAATGGAAAACAGGTATTATAATTTTAGTACTGTTACTGTGAGCATCAATACGGACAGAATTTAGTACAATGATCTGGCTTCTTCAGAAAAAGATGTTGCAATTTCGCCGTCTGCGTATGTCAGGTATACTGTGGGCAAATGTTTGCGTGAGGTATCTTTCGTGGGGTACCCCCACAGCCAGTACCGTGTAAGGACATCATTTCATGATTGAATAGGAGTTCGAACGCCAGAAACTACACAGGTTATAGGGTGCACCATAGTGGAACAATTTTGACAACCTGGGGATCCATAACGTGCGCTGAAGAATTGGACACACGTGCATTTCTGCTTTACACCTCCAGCAGAAACGCGGTCCCTGCTGAGGGGAATCCACCCCACGCCTTTGAGCGCAGAACACTCTTCCACCCTGCAATTTAAGAAAAATTCAACTTTTGCCCCGGTGATAGTATAATACTTAATCAGATATAATGGGTACGACATGTATTTGAAAAAACGAAAAGTATAAAAATATAAAACACATTCTTTTCGTATAAATCTATCTGCCAAATAACTGCGTTTCATACATCTCTGAAAAACAAAAAAAAACTGCACAAAAAGTTCAAAATACGTACAAAAATAGCGGAAACAGACCCCCTTTTGCCACAGTCTTTACATCTTAACAAAAATCAGAATTAGCAAAGTAAAGGCAAATCGTGGCTGTGTTAGCACATGATAACACAAGTGCAAAAACATCCAAAAGAACACTTCCAACGAATGCAATAATCCAACGTCTTTCGGCACTCGCATCATTTTTTGGCGGTAACAAAATCACACTCAATACAAGTGGCGTAAGAAAGCGGTGCGTTAATAAACAATTTTCTTATTACCTGCTAATTTTCTATAGCAAAGCCCACGGCTTTGACAGCGCAAAACTATGCTGCCTCAGTCATAACTCAGCCACATAGGACTACCAAAAAACTGATCTGGTACGTGCGCCTGACAAAACGTTCGGGGACACTGCGCGCTGAACATACTCTTCGTGGGTGACCTTCGACTGCCTATCAGAAACATGGCTCCCGGAGGAAAAAAATCAAAGCCATTGTTATCTAACGAGAAGGATGGTTAAAATGCGCATCTTTCTCTGCTCCAAATGAAGTAGCGTTTGCGATTATTTCTTTCAATTCAGTTTATATAGTGTTCCGAGTGGCTTAGGGTATGCGTAGATGCTGACACATAGCCTAAGCTGTTTGCTAGAGAGCCAACCAAAAAAACACCTTGGTCTGTTTACCTGGCTGTTCTGTTCTTCCGTGGAGATTAGTCTGCTACGTCACTTGAGAGTAGACCTAGTGTGGCTCTGTGCCAGCACAAATCCAGTAGCAAATGGTTTCATGTTAGCGAACGGAACGCGCCCTGCTCCTGACAATGAAACGTGGCTGTTGTTTACGTCTTGATTGAGTGTGCACGGCGGGCGCTTACCAGAAATCGTCACTATTCAGCGTGTCCACAGCGCGTTTGTGCATTGGCAAGTGCGTTTTGAAGTTGAAGTTGTCATTTTCCAGCGACTGTTTTCACGGCGTATGATGAAGGCTCCCGTGGAAATATCGTGTCGCCTGGGTCCCTCCTATCAGATAGCAGAAGATAAAACGCAACGCAAAATACTTATCATCGGTGGATATCAAGGCAGGCTACTCGCAATTGAATGTGGAGCAGAGAGACCAAGAGAACAGTGCATTTATTACCTCGAACTACCTTTACGTGTAGAAGGAGACGTCTTTTGGGCTGAGCACAGGACCAGCAAAATTTTAAAGAGTCACGGATACTATGGCAGCTGGATGAAGTGGCATAGCTTCCGCGTTACCTCAGGGACGTTGTAGTCGTCGCCCGGACTTTCGACTGTTGCGATTTGAGCCAGCCGCTGGGCTTTGTTTCAACACTCCTCGGCTGTGCGGCGAAGCTTCCACTACGTGCGCCTTTCAAGCCGCCCCCCCGTGTCGGTGGCTCATGTTTTCACGTTTCGAGAAGCCTGGGTCTCTGGCGCCTGTCTTTCGGCGCGTTTCCAAGTTTCGGCGGTTGCCGGTGAGGCAGGCTCAAACAGGACCCCAAGGTCACGGTAGCCCCCCGTTCGCAGCGGACTCTTCCACCGTTCCCTCTCTCGGACTCAGCGTCGCCGCTTCTGCCGACTGCTCACGAACTCTGGAAAGAGTTTTGTGTGTGTCTCTGACGTTCGTGGGGTGTGCGCAATCTAGATTAGAGGGAACGCTGTTTTGGCAGTTGGCGCTTTTGGGTATAAATGCGAGCTCTCAGGCGCTATAACTCATTCCTGTTTTAGCAGTGAATCATTGCTTTAACTCTGTTCGAGTCCTGTGCTGTTACCTCGCCCGTTGGGGCATTGTTTTTTGTCTTCAGCTCACCCCTCGTTATGAAGCAAACTGTTACGTTAGCCTTTGGCATCTGAAGTTCATCGCTGCAACAGTGGCTCGCCGCTTGCTTCAAACCACGCTACCAAACGTATTTCGGAGGCGATGAAGTTGGGCTTGGGTCGGCCTTCCCCGTACGCAACAACTGGTTGACAGCGGTCAGATGGCACCTTCGTAACACCTGGAGCCAGCGGTGCGAGATCCAACACCACGGACGTGAATGTGGCTTCGGACTTCGCAGATTTCACGACGGTCAAGGGTGAGTGCGGGACGTTTCTTCACTGACTTTTACTAGGCTTATGAGGATAGCTGGTAGGACGTGGGTTTTTGTCGCGTGAGTTATTCGCGCAAAACATTTCGGAGCAGTGGGAAAGCAGTACTCTAGACCGGCCATGAATTTGAAGTAGTTGAAAAAACCGCCATTTTGGGGCTTGCAAAATAGTTGCGCTTGGATGTTTCGGACGCGCTGAGAACGCCATAGCTGACGCAGGCCATACTCACTGTTCGGGCTGACGATGATGAGCTGTCTGAGTGCATTGAGATGATCAATGGCAGGGAGACCACTGCACGTCAGGCTGCAGCGTCAGTAATGCGAGGAAAGAAAGCGAGAACAGGAGCTCGAGAGGCAGAAACCGAAACGCGAGGAGAAAATACAAGAACACGAACGCGAGGAAAGAAAGCGAGAACAGGAGCTCGAGAGGCAGAAAGAGGAACGCGAGGAGAAAAGGCGAGAAAAGGAGCTCGAGACGCAGAAACAGGAACAACAGGAAGAAATGAAACAAGAGCACGAGAAGCTCCTACTCGAGCTGGAGGAAAGAAAGGGACAGCCGGACTTGCAGATGAAACGTCCAGACTTCGATGGATATCGATTTAAGCGTGAGAGTGACCGAAGCGCGCCAAGCGTGCTGTCTGCGGCGACTGAGCGACCTACGCTACAAATGAGTGACCTAATGCAACCCTACAAGGTAGGAGAAGACATCGGTATTTTTTGGTCAACTTCGAGCGTACGTGTGAGAGGACCGAGTTTAGCCGAGACTCATGGCCGCAAAAGCTGCTTACGCTTTTGCCCGGTGAGGCAACCGACGTGATGGCCTGCTTGCCAAAGAACGATGTGCAGGACAACGAGAAAGTCAAGTCAAACCTCCTTCGTAAGTACAGGCGGTCAGCAGAGGCGTTTCGCCAGAAGTTCCGTGAAGCCGAGAAAGCTAAGGGAGAGTCGTACTCGGAGTTCACCTATAAGCTGAGGGGTAACATAGAAGAGTGACTCAATGAGGCAAACGTTTTCGGAGAGCACGACAAGGTAGTTGAGTGATTCGATCTTGAGCAGTTTTACCGCCGTCTACCAGAAAACCTGAGACTCTGGGTGCGATATAGGCCATGGGTAAATACTGTGGATCTGGAAGCTCAGCTAGGCGATGAGTTCGTCGTACGTCGAGGTGCGCAGGGGACGAAAGAGGCCCAAAAAGAGTTCAGGCATAGGCCTGATAAGTCAGTGCCGTTAAAGCAGAGTTCCCCATGAAGATAGTAGAACTAGCGAAGTGGTGTCCGTGGATAGGGAAACTGGCCGCTGAAACCAAAAGGGAGCAGAACACTATGAGGAGCAGCGCAGAAAGCCTTTGAAGTGCGCAGACAGGCTGCATGTTGCAACTGCGGCGAGACGGGACATTTCGCTGCGAGCTGCAAGGAAGGCATGCTTGTTTTTCACGTGGTAGATGAGAGTAAGGACAACCTTCAGTTTGTAGAGCCATACGTATGTGAGCTCGTGGTCATTGGTTAACCGTGCCAAGTTCTTCGCGACTCCACGGCGATGGTAGACATGATCCACCGTTCGTACGTTGAACCGGATCAGCTGACGGGACAGTGTCTTTGGGTGAAGCAGGCCGTAGCAGCACGAAACGTGCGCCTGCCGATTGCCAAGGTCAGCATCGGAGGTCCGTTCGGTGAACGTGCCACGCAGGCGGCAGTATCCCCACAGCTTTTCCCTGAATACAGGTACCTGTTCACGAACAGGTTGGATCAGCTGTTACGCGACAAGGGGTACAATGTCAAAAAACTGCTGAGCAAAGAGCTATAGCAGTGATAGTGTCGCCACCTTTTAAATAATGGCGAGACTCAGACAGATAGCGAAGATGAGGCATTTCCAGAGGCTCACGACACAGGGCAGTGTAATTACACTGTGTTTAAGGACCCTACAGTGAGCGGAGATGTGTCAGCGGCATTTTCGGGGTGCTCAGGTTCACGAGAGGCCTTGAAAGCGGCTACCAACCCGAACACGCAAAGTTTGCAGTCTAGCGACGTTCCGCGGGAAAGCCTAACCCGTGACGTTAGCGAAAGAAGGCAACATGAGTCCGCTGAAACGAATGGTGTTTCTGTGGCCGCGATTTCCGAACCAAGCAACGCTGTGGCCGAGCCGGCCGTCGAGACACTGAACGGTTTTCATGGGAAGCTAAGCTTAACGGCGACGCCGCCACTGAGTGAGTCTTTAGCGTTCCCCTGCAACTCAGATACTCGATGTCGAGCAACAGCCAGCCAAGCTCGTAGCCATTCCGGTGTCGCCTGGGGTTGAGCCGTTTGTAGACACCAGGCCGCCCGTGCATAAATTGGCCTTGACAGCCGGAATGGAGAGCGAAAACACCCTTCCGTGTTCGCTTGCCGACAGTTTCGCAAACAAATGCGAGCGAGAGCTCTGATGCGCACCTGCCGAGTGGCAGCGCCGCACGCTCGCTTTGAACTGGGTCACAGCGGAACTCGAAGCGGCCGAGAACGAAAGCGCACGCCTTGCTGGAGCGCTAGAAAGTAGAGCAGTTTCCGCCGTGCCTCGAGGCACGTCTCGGAAAAAGGCCGATGTGCTCTCGACCGGTTGCAGTCGCTTTGAGAGAGGGGGCGCACCAAGGTGTGGTGCAAATGGGAAAAGCTCAGGGCAATGACGAGAAATCAAATTGCAGCTCTCTGCGTGAGAAGTGGCCTGTAGACACCTGACTTTGTTAACTGCATTGTTTTTCCTGAAGCAGCTTTCGCCCTTTACGATTACGTTTCTTTTTGTGTGGGACATTTCCAATCACGCGAAATGTCACCTTTCTAGTTTGTGCACTTCTCTAGTGTACTGCTGGTCTAAATGTAACTAGTGCAGTAAGTTATTAGTGTATTTTATCCCAACTAAAAGAATGGTAGAGCTTCAGTGTGCATTTGTCTTCGCACTTGCCAGCGATGCGGTTGTGTCTTCCGTGTTGTTCGGTTGCTTGCCAGATCAAGCCAGATACGTTCTTGGCTGGCCACTACTCGTCCAGTGACCGGCACGGTGAAGCTCCAGCATGGTGTCGTACAGCACAGGCTGGAGTCTAGAATCTGGCGAGCACTTCTCTCCGAAAGCATCCCTCCGGACAACGGTTGAAGAACCTTATCCATCGTTATCTCGGACCCCTGGCGGAGATGTTATGATTGAGCCCGCCGCTGGGTATTGTTTCAACACTCCTCGGCTTTGCGGCGAAGCCTCCACTACGCGCGCCTTTCAAGCCGGCCCTCCGTGTCGTTAACACATCTTTTCACGTTTCGACAAGCCTCGTTCTCTGGCGCCTATCTTTCGGCGCGTTTCTAAACTTCGCCGGTTGCGGGCGAGGCAGGTTTTAACGCGCCCCAAGGACACAGAAGCCCAGCCTTCGTCGCGGAGTCCTCCTCTCTCCACTACCTCGGAGTCATCGTGCGCCGCTTCTACCAACTGCTAACGAACACTGGAAAGAGTGTTGTGTGTGTCTGTGACGTTCGTGGCGTGTGTACAATCTAGAGAGAACGCTGTTTTGACCGTTGGCGCTTCTGCGTATGAATCGAGCCCCTCCAGTGCTATTACTCATTCTTGTTTGAGCAGTGAATTAATGCAGTCACTCTGGTCGAGTCCTGCACTGTTACCTCACCTGTTGGGGCATTGTTCTTTGAATTCAGCCCCCTTCTCGCTATGAAGTAAACAGTTACGTTAGCCATCGGCTTCTGGACTTCTTTACGGCTGCAACAGCGTCTCGCCGCTCGCTTCAAACCATGGTACCAAACGTGTGTCGGAGGCGACGGAGTTCGGCTCGGGTCGCCACTTCCCGCACGCTACACGATGAACAGTTGCACGGCTGGAGTCTGTAGTAGAGGTTATTCATAAGTCTGCGTTCAGGCTGATGCCTGAAGAGTGCTGCTACGCCTACGACGAATCCAGGTTTTTGGTCCACGTCGTTAACACAGCGGCTGAACTGCCTCACCCTGCGAAAATTTCATGCATGGGGGAGTTTCCTTTACCGAAAGACAAGACGGCCGTGCGAAGATGCCTTCGACTGTGGGCGTACTGCCAGCTCTTCATCACAAACGTAGCAGGTATTGCAGGGTCAAACGCGCACTGGACGAAAGATTGAACCTCTTTAAACCGTGTGACAATGACGGCAAAGGCTGGGTGTGCTCGCCCATTTCGACAAAAACAACGAATGAAATAGACCCGGACGCCAGGTATGCAGGCTTGGGGGCTTTCCTCCTTCCAAAATCAAAGCTGCAGCGCGAAAGAAATCACCCTTGCCATCCATGGAATGGCGAAAGCAGAAAAAAAGAACTACTGAGCCTCTCAGAAAGATTGCCTATTTCGTTTACGAGCCATTCAAAATTATGTGTAAGGTAGACTGCTCATCATTGTGACAGACCACCATGCGCTATGCTCGCGCGTCAATAGCAAGGACCCGTTTCGCCGTCTCTTTGGTGGACCTTGCGCCTGCAAGAATTAGCCATTACAATCTTCGTTAAACTCACAAGGAAACACTTCGACTCCGGCTGCTTGTCTCGTGCCCTGTGGAACCGCCGCCACAAGCTCCGATAACGACAGCACGTTCTTCGGAATCGCGACGGAGAGCGACCTACCCGCGCAGCACTCTGGCGACACCTGGTTACGTGTCATCATTGACAACCCCAATAGAAGAAACGTTATGTGCGAAGGGCCTTGACATGCAACATACCTGCATTCCGCCTCCAAATCAGCATCCTCATGAGAAATCTTTAAATGCGGGAGGAGAACAAATTACCTTCTTGTCATCCTCGCACAACATCGTGGCGAAATTTTGGAAGCGGACAACCAAGACCTATCTTCCAGATATTTCGGCACAGCACCCAGTAATGAAAAAAAAAGCAAGACGAATTACTGAAATCACAAACAGGAGGGCGAAATAAGGCAGGCGAAAATGAGGTGAAGCTGCCGTCACTGCCAACGATGAAAAACGCCGCCGACGAGGCCTGCCGGACTGCTGCAGCCGGTCGCCGTTCTGTTGAGGCCCTTACAAGATAAGCATGCTCCTCCTGGACCCGTTCCCTACGTCACGATCTGAGAACAGGCGGAGTGACCTAGCAACAGACTACATAATGGGATACGCAGAGACTTCCACTCTTCTGGGGGCTCTGCAAAGATGTTGACAGTTTTTATGAACAAAGTTGTGCTGCGCAGTGGAACTCCTGAATGACTTATCACGGACCGTGGAACGGCTTTCAGTGCGGAGCTTATGCAAGACGTTCTACGCTACAGCAACGCAAATCACCGAGGACGATGGCGTACACCCCCGAACAAATGGACTAACGGAACTCCTGAAGAAGAGGCTTGAGGATATGCTGTCAATATATGTCGATATTCAACACAATATTTGGGACATTGTCCTCCACTGTGTCACGTGTTCGCGCCACACAGATGTCCAGGAATCTACCCAAGTGATTTCGTTCGATCTTGCGTACGTAAGGCAGCTGACAATGATGCTTTAGGTCATCGTGCCGCGCGTAGATGACATCGCTCATACAACTACACGTGCAGCATGCGGAGGAGGCAAGAAAGCTTGCTCGAGTTCGTAAAACGGATCAGCAGCTAGTAGATGTCGGACGCTACAGCATCCGACGCCAATGCATGAAGTATCACCCAGGTGATGATTGCGTGGGTTGCGACCCCAGTTCGACGGCACGGACTCGGTGTAATGCTCCTATGAAGCTATTACGCGCCCAAGAGCCGAATTCTCGAGTGCATAAATTCATTGTGAATTCGCCATGCTTTTTGCGTAAGCGACACATTAGCAATCAATGAAGTGCAGCACGTATAGCTATGACGATATGCAGTGTAACGTGACGTTTAGCTCATAAAACTCACAACCAATCTATCGAATACTGAGCTACAAAGATTGAAAAAGCCATGACTTGTATTATATTAATTAGGATCGAAGCTGAGACTGGCAAGAAAAACCCATTTTCTCTTGTTAAAAATGACATAAACACCCCAATTCCATCAAGTAATGCTGATCCACAAGTGACCAAACGGCGGGAGTTAAGCTAAGAAAATCTCGAACTCTTGGTTGCCGTTTTTATTTATTTGTTTCAATCACTTTTGGTAATATATAGTTGATATCTCTGCTTCAATGCAAAATTTGTTGCGTTATCTAATTCCAAACCGTCACCGCTGCCACGCTATTGTGTGCAGCTATGTTGCAGGTATATGTCGCTATCACAGAAAAAGGCGCCGTTACCATCGGTTGTATGACTGGGTAAGAAGAGCCTGGTAACGGCAGAGTATACGATGTCGCTGATTAACGTAATCATTAGGCTCGAACTCAATTAGCGTAGCAATATAGAACATTTTCTTCATTATTTTTCTCTTTATTCGATCACGTGACCCATCAGCTGATTAGGAGGAATGCGGACAAATGCCATGCGTTGGGTTCTCTTCGTGATGGAGAGGCTGTACTGCCCTCTCATGTCGCCCTTACGCCAAAAAGTACATCTTTTAATTTTATTTCCTAACATAAAAACAAAATACGGAACACTACTTGTAAGCTCCGTGATCGTTGGTATTTAAACAGTAAAAAATGTTACTCCTTTCTATAGAAAACAGCTATAAACTGCGCGTAATGTGTCACAGCGGCTGCTGCATATTCACAGCGGTTTTACCACACCAGAGGTCGGTGAAATTGTTTGCTGTATTTACGGCGACAGGAGCCGCTTTGTTCGAGCTGTTGCGTAACAGCACATCACTTTTCCGCAGGTTGATGTTGCGAATGTGTGGCTTAAACTTTCCACCAAATAGTTAAGTGATGTCAATGTCACATCTTCTTAGTTATTCCCAGAAGGGTATGCCATAGAAGCCGCATTGTTGTTGAACACCAAAGTCAGGGCGACGTTGTCATGTCTTCGGCATTTAGTCTAGTTTTTCATTTCCCGCCGTGAATTGTGCACTCTCAGTAGACACAAATACGGCAAACTTTAAAAGCGTGGCTAGGGAACGTCATGAAACTTCAAAATGACTAAGCCACACACGACCGATGTGTAAACCGGAAGCACGTTACCGAAATTGAAAGGGAATCGCAAGAACGTCCAGAGATTAGGGCCCCTAGAGGTCAGTGACGCGCTGGCGAACTCATCAACCAGGTTGTGCCTATGGTGATTGCGACACATCACGATAGCCACATGCGGCCTGATTTCATTGATTGGTTCGCCTAAAACCCTACTGCTCAAGATGACTGGTTCTTTGTTGTTTGGACGGTAGTTTAATTTTAGGAAGGGGTCGACGCCGCGAACCCAGAATTGTGTTTGTTTACAGGCATTTTTTTTTGCTATTCGGCCGCTCCCGGATTGTTACCTGTGCTCCAAGCGATGCGCGTAGTTCATATCTTTCTTTTCATGGCCAGATTTTCACTTTCCGGTATACTTTCTATGCGGCATTGTGTATAGGCTCACGTGCAGTTTCCTGTGATTCCGAACATGTTATTCAGTGATTTTGCTATTACTCACACCACAATCAGTCCAACTTACTCTAAATTGCGCCTAGAAAGGCAGTCAGTGGCTCGTGATTACAAGAAATGGCAGAGTTGAATTTATGCTAGCAAGTCGAGCAAGTCCTTAGGTCAAAGCCGATATTCATAAGTTTCAAAGTTTGACTCCTGTGGGTGTTCTAGCACAAGCTGCCTCGTACCTGAGACAAAAATTGGCACATATTATATTCACAGAAAACTACGTACAGAGGTATGGCACTTTGTGGTAAGAGACTAATATAATACAACAATGGGCAGTCTGTTTCCATCTACTACAATTACGCTGCACGTGCGTTTTCTGCATTGGTATTAACGCCCAAGTGTCTGCTTGCCTTCAGGGTTTCAAGGTAATTATGTAAAGATGCTTTGGGTTTTTTTTCCCAAACACACTTGCTTCTGCGGACACAAAGTCGTCTCTATTTTCAGAAAGCGATCAATGAATTTTTTATATTTTTGGGCTATATTTTTTTTAGCTGGAATGAAGTGTGGTTTAGGCCACGTTTGGGACCTGAGTCACTGCTCTGCAGTTAGGAAACGCTCTTTCTCCAAACAATCGTTCGAATAAGGAAGCAGCCAGCACTTTAAGGATATTTTGCCGCCATGTGTCCTAACTGGTTGAACAGACTATCCTGTTCGGGACTGGTAGTTCCTCCTCTCAGCCTAGCGCTGTCAGGTGTGCTTGCATGGCGCAGTGTTCGTGCATCTGTTATTGATCCGACAGGCACTTGTTCAATACGACCTCTTTCATTTTATTTTTCATTTTCGTTACTTCGTTCATCAAACATTTTATTTACCCTAATCATGTTGTTTCTTTTTTTATGAAACTTCATTCTAGGTAATACAGGGCTCCTGCTCCATTCTGTAGCGGCAGCGCGTCTGGGGTTTTATTTATTCATCACTCGCCTTCACATGTTTTGTTAGATCTTTAGCTTAAGATGCGTACAAATATAGCGCACGCAAAAGCAATACAGCAGGGCGGAAGACAGTAAAATACTGATTGGTGTCAAAATGTTACGTGCCGTTACAATAGCCTCCCCCTTCAATTCGTTACACTTACGTACAGTATTTTTGAAAGGCTGAAGTGAAATCATACCTTTTAGGTCGCTCTCGAGACGGCATGCATAGAAACACTGTTTATATAGCGACAAATAACCACGTCGGGAGTATAGCCATTCAAGTAGCGACTTCACAACGTCAGTCATGATGAAGTGTAAAGGAGCCCTCGGAAAGAAGGACCTTACATTGTGTATATATAAGGTCACTCCCAGCGGGGCTCCCAGCGTAGTAAATTTGACTGATTCCAAAGCGTTGCGAACACATTCGCCAAGGTATGGCCACACAACTCTTCGCAAGCTTCTTTGCATACCATCACAGCACACAGACACAACACGGACACACAAAGGCTGCTCCCCGCCGGTAGAAGAGCGCATATCATGGCTTTTCCTACAATAAATTCGATGTATCGCAAGCTGCACTGCAATGTTTGACCTTCGATGTTCATTGAAATGATTCGCACACGGCACATAAGTCTCCAACAACACTAACAAAGCTGTAAATTCGCAGAGAATACTGAGAACTCCCGCACCACGGAGGACACTGATTATCCGGGATTTAGAACAAGCGACTTTGGCTTGGTTTCAGGTCGCTTTGCGATGGCTATGGCACAGCTATTATTTCTTCTTAAATTTGAGCGTGAAAATATTGACAGGATATACTAAAAAAATCAACAGCCGCTTGTGAGTCCTATGTTAATATTTACAATCATTTTATAGAAATATTACCAACCCCTCTAGCAGCAGTAATACTACAATACAGGTACGCAAACTCCGGCCAGGTCACCAGGTTGGCTGTTAGCACCGCTGGTGACAATGGTGATGCAGCGTACAAAAGATTCGCGACAGCACGGTCACTTTAGCATAGCGTGGGAGGGTACCCGTGGCACCAAAAGAACTGGTTATCGCAGTGTGTGTAGGTGGATGGCACATGTCTTGTGTCCGCACGCTCGTGCCCTTTCCCGCTTCAGCGAACGGCAGCAAAAGAGAGGAAGGAAGAAATCTGAAAGTCCAATCCATCAAAACTGTTTTGAATTTCGGGATGTGCTTGCGGGCGCAGGATATTTGCGAGGCACTTGCATTTGAGAAACATAGTCGGCAGAACGCTTTGACACATTTAAATGAAATACTTTTTGTTAGCGAGAGAGTGGTTCAAAGTGTAACAAGCGGAACGCCAGCTCATAATTATTGCTAGGTTTCTCTCTTTTTATTTCTTTTTTTAGTGACGTGAAGCAGTGTCAGGCCTGTTCATTCTTTCTGTGTGCCTGTGCAGTAAAGATGAGTTGTTATTCAGCGCTTCAGCTTGTCTTTTTTCCTTTTTTTTTCGTTTGTTCGTTTAGTTAGGGTGAGCACCGGCGCCTTGAACTGAGGGCCTCTTCTGCTTACGAGTACGCGATTGTTTTCCCTTGAAAGAACTGTTTTCAGCTGTTTTAGATAGAACGTACATGGCCGTTTGCTTATTGTGGGATTCTCTGTATTACATATTGCAGTTCTACAGTTTTTATCGTAGGCAGTTCACGGTATCCACAACGTAAGTTATGTATGTGTCACGTCAATTCGTCATGCGGACTGGACACAAAGAAAAAATGGTTTAATCGATGGCGACGGTATTAGAGCACAAGACAAAAACGGTAAAGAGTCATGGAAGCCTTCTGGCGGTTTGAGCCGCGTTTAAATCAGCCTCACATTCCAGTCAATGCGTCTTGTCACGTCTCGTAGAGGCTTGCAGGACGTGCGCCCAGCCGACGCTGCCAACGGCCAAGGGAGCGTAGCCCTAGTTGCGTTGTGGAGCTGGCGTCGCAGCGTAGCCCGGACGTCCCCGCCTGTAGCTTAGTTGGTAACCTGGAGCCGCCGACGGTGCGCTGCCGCGGGGTCTCCCTCCAGGATCGCAGCCTGGAGCTCCAGTCAGTATGCCTGAGGCGTCGTCAGGCCCCGATCCCGCTGGGGTCGGTTCCAGGAGCGTCGCCTGGTCTTCTTCTTCCTCCCCCCGCTCGCCTCGTTCCTTTTCCTTTCTGGTATCGATGTCCATTTCCCTGTTTCCATACTTCTTACCTTTTTCCCTGGCACATACTCCTTGGGAGGTTTCGGCGCATACACCTTCGGGATTTAGGCACATACCCGTTGGGGGGGTTACTCATGACAATATACCTCCCCCTTTTAAGCGTTTTTTCCTAAAAAACGGCTTGCTTCCTCAACCAGTCATGTCCGCTCGGTCACACCACAAAATCCTAATCCAGTATAACTTAAACAGTTCACAAACACCGTTCACTGTTCCATTCAAAGTTTCCGAGTGTCCACAGTTCTCAGACCCTAAAGTATCCACCTGAACACTGCACGGTATAATTCACAAGATATGCCGAACACCGGCATATTCAAACTTCTAAATTACCCAAAGAACAATTACAGTTTACACAGGCACTGTTCATAACATCTCCCCCTGCACTTGCCTTCCCAGTCACATGATCCCAGTAACTGTACTAATGAGCAGTGGTACTCCCGCAGTAACTCTTGATGAATAGGCGACATCTCCGTGCGCTGTATCGTCCAGTCGTAAGATGCTTGCTGCACTCTGTCAGCCGCTCGGAGACCACTTGTCCTCTTCCCTCGTGTCCTGAGCTAACACGGCCCTTGGAGAAAATTTGGCAGGCAAACGTTGCAGGACTTGACATATCTTCTTGCGGCACTTTGCATGCCTGGCCAAAAGAAATCTTCAGCAATTCTCCTGATGGTTTCACACATCCCTCGATGGCCCGCCATGATGTTTTTGTGCGCTAAAGCCAAGAGATCCTGCCGTATATCTTGCGGTGCGACGAGCTGCATAACTACTCGTTCTGAGCGGAATAGGCATCTTCGGTAAAGAAGGTCATTCTGAACTATAAACATGTAAACGGCACGATGTCCTCTCCATTCCACCCCTACTTGCTGATAACAGCCCTGCAGAGTCCGATCTTGCATCTGGTGCTTGGCTAACTCACGAGAGCTTAGCGCAAGGGGTTGATTAAGTGAAGCTTTTGGAGTGGTCTGCTCCTGCTCCACCTTGACGGTTGCGTCAGCGGCTGCTGACATTTCAAGTTCGGCATTCTCTATATGCCGAAAATCACCATTTGTCTTGTGTAACTCTTCTGATATGATGCGGCGACTTCCTTAATTCCTGATTTCTGTCTTACAAATCCATTGGGGGTCGGGTGTGTCTACATCTCGAACACCTGGGACATTCCCCAATATAAGGTCATATAAAGAAATCTCTAGGCATTTCGCACTAACGCTCCCAGAATAATAGGATGTTGAGATCTCTATGATGGCTTCAGGTAACCACTTGATGGTATTGTCAACGAAAATAACTGGTGACTTCTTTCCTGTCAATTCTTCATCACGTTCCAAACTCACTTTAATCAGCACCGTGTTCGCACCACTATCCCTCAATACCGTGATCCTCTTCCCTCCGACTACTTCCTCACTGATTGGCATTCTGTTCTAATGTTCATCTCCGTGGTATATGCTCCTACTGTTCCGACTTCATCTCCTTTTTCTTGAGCATCATTCGGCCGTCGCGCAGGTTTTGAATGTGGAGACACCATGCTCGCAACTATGTCTTCAGTCTTAAAGCGACAGGCCTCAGTCCTGTGCCTTCTCCTACCGCAGACTTGCACATCAGGTCAGATTTGGTGCCTTCAAAGTTAATGCGACAATCCGCGGCTAAATGACCGATTTCATCCCAAAGGAAGCATCTCCTACGACCCTGTTTGGTGATGCGGAGCTTCCTCAATTCTGGCGCGTTTCCTCCACTTGCCGGCTGTTCTTGTTCGTCAGTCACCTTACCAAAGTTTTTTAAGCCCTGCGCCTCGAGAAAGCCATCAGTTGAGTCAGCCAGGTCAGTCAATAGCTTGTAATCTCTTCTCCTTTAAAAACACGACTAAATTGCGATTACAGCAATTCAAGAATTGTTCGGAGACAATCCGATTTCTGATAGACTCATAGGTCTTCTCCGTGCCGGAGAGCTCCATCCACCGATCGAAGTAATTGCTGATTCGTGCTGCGAACTGTCGACCGGTTTCAGCGTCTTCTGGTTGGCAGCACCTAAACTTTTCTCTGAAACCTTCAGCAGTCAAGCGAAACCTCGCCAGTAGCGCAATCTTCACCTTGTCGTAGTCGTGTGAGTCGGACGCTGGCATTCGGCCGAAAACGCTTAATGCTTCGCCTGCCAAACACAAGCTCAATGCCGTAGCCCATTCGGACTTTTCCCAGCCCTGGCCAGTGGCTATCCTCTCAAAGCGTTGTAAGTAGGTGTCCAAGTCGTCTCTTTTTTCATCGAATGGTGCCAATAACTTCTTGGGGCAGATCTTTGGGGCTTGTGGTGATACGGAACCAAATCTCTCGCTTGAATCTACGTTTGTACCCTGTGAAGCGAATTCAGCAAGGCGTACTTTCAGTTCTAATATCCTCTGCTCCCTCTCTGCCTTTTCCTGTTCGCATTCGGCTTTCTTCTGCTCCTCCTGGGCTACTCTTTTGTACATTGCCAACGCCTCCTCCTTCGTCAACCCTAGTGCCTCGGAAAGGGCTAACAGTTTTTCTGGGTCCATAATCCACCTGGCTGAATTGACAGTGACAATACAAAATGATGAATCCTGGCAGGCTCGCCAAAATTGTCACGTCAATTCATCATGCGGAATAAACACACTGAAAAAATGGTTTAATCGATGGCGACGGTATTAGAGCACAAGACAAAAACGGTAAAGAGTCGTGGAAGCCTTCTGGTGGTTTGAGTCGCGTTTAAATCTTCAAGTGTGACGTAGCCTCACGTTCCAGTCGATGCGTCTCGTCACGTCTCGTAGAGGCTTGCAGGACGTGGGCCCAGCCGACGCTGCCAACTGCCAAGGGAGCGTAGCCCTAGTTGCGTTGTGGAGCTGGCGTCGCAGCGTAGCCCGGACGTCCCCGCCTGTAGCTTAGTTGGTAACCTGGAGCCGCCGATGGTGCGCTGCCGCAGGGTCTCCCTCCAGGATCGCAGCCTGGAGCTCCAGTCAGTATGCCTGAGGCGTCGTCAGGCCCCGATCCCGCTGGGGTCGGTTCCAGGAGCATCGCCTGGTCTTCTCCTTCCTCCCCCCGCTCGCCTCGTTCCTCTTCCTCTTCTGGTATCGATGTCCATTTCCCTGTTTCCACACTTCTTACCTTTTTCCCTGGCACATACTCCTTGGGAGGTTTCGGCGCATACACCTTCGGGGTGTAGGCACATACCCGTTCGGGGGGTTACTCATGACAGCATGCTAGGTGATTGATTTCTTTGATTAAGAAGTTTAAGGCGCTGACGCTACACAGGCGATGAGGCGCGCAGTATAAAACGGTCCGGATTGGCCACGCAAGTCCGGTATTTTTAACGTGCGCAGAAATCGCGAACACATTGAGGTTTTTGCTTTTTGCCTCCATCAGAAAAGCGGCCTCCACGGTGGGGAATAGAACTCAAGTTCTTTGGCTCACCAGCACCACACTTTAGCCACTGAGAGACCGTGGCGAGGTATGCGAGGGATAACTGGCTACTCTAATGACGTTCACGAGCGAATGACGATGAGGCCAAGCTTGTGTTCACTTGATTTGAAGGTTTGTCTTCAAAGTTCTTTGTATACAAAAATTCTATTGGTATTTTTTCGACGTGTAGTGGTTTACACCAAAGTTTTGCTCTTTTTTTGAGTATGTATAGCAGTATTTTCGTCAGTGAAATATTCTTGTACAGTTTCGGTTTGTGAGTTAAGTAGACACTTCTGCAAAACAGCGCTGTTAGTATCATGCCTCCCCAAAGGAACACTGTATCGTCGCACTAGGATGCTATGACACATGTGCCTCTTGTAAATGTAGCAGGTAAAATCGCTTTTTAAACTAATTCCCTCCTACAGAACACAGCGTATAAAAGCATTTTATGTTTGAAAAGGAGTAGTGGTAATGATGGTTTTCCGGCCCCAAACTGGCTCAAGAAATATGTGTAGCCCCCCCCCCCCCTCCCTCCCTCCCTTCCTCCCTCCCTCCCCAGCCTTTCCGTTTTTTCCGTCCGAGATCTGCATGCTTCTGCTCCAACATTTACGCAAGACTGGTAGTTCGAACATGTTCACGGCCGTTTGTCCCCAGTCCGTTATTCTGTGTAGACCCTGGCTCTTGGAGCGCCCAGTGTTACATTGGCATAGAGTGTCTGAACCTGTCCTTGATACGTCAAGTTCGACCACTCAGGTGTTCCGTGCAATCCCATTACCAACGCTCATCGACGGGAAGAGACCCAGCCTGTACACAATGAAGCGTGATGACCCGTGCTACTGCGGGATATAAGGCGCTTTTAGTGACTTCGCGGCCACCCAAGTTCTCATTGTACAAGGCTGCCTTAATGACCAATAACATATTGCGGAGATGGTGAGTAATGCGCCACCTGTCGCCTTTCTGCCAGTGCGAGGCTGAGTGCTCTTGTTCGCGGCGAGACGCTCATCGTAGGACCTTTAGGCGGGTGTCCGACACTCCGCTATTGAATGTGCCCGCCTAATTCGCGATAACCGGAGGGGTACCCAGGCAACGCAGTCTCGCTCATGACGCTTCAGCCGGAGTGGTCTGAAGGGCTTTAGCCTTACACACATCGCCTCTTCGTAGCCAACATGATGTACACCTCTGAGAAAACGAAATCAGCCCTCGCTGTGTCAGTGTGTGGCCGCCTATTCATTAGTTGCGTTCCTGAACATAGCGGAGAAAAATTCTGTGTGTGCACGGACCCAAACTTTCTTATTTAATTTCGCGAGTGCATGACCACACTATCGTGTTCATTCGACGCAAAACTATGAACGTTTCTGTAAACAAAGTATTTTTCTTTTCTCTTCGTGCCCCAGAGTTTACCCCGTCAGACCAATGACTCTAGGACCCGACACGCTAGCAGATATACAGCATCGGTCACACGACCTGAAGGAGCCGCCGCAATTCTCACATCGCTACAGAGCCAGTGATATTTGTGGTGCCAAGACTAACGTGACAGGCATAATAAACTTTCTCGATGCCCTAAGGCGAAGAACTGGGATCATGAAGTGCAAAAGGTAACTGCTCACAAGGGAAAGAAATCGGACGTGTTGTAGATTAGCAGGAAATCATCGGTGGCCCACCCCGAACAACTGGGCACAAAGACAACACATTATTCAAGTAGGCAGTTTTCTCTTCAGCTCTCATATTGTCTTGGCAGAATAGGAGAAAACATTTTTATAATCCTCTGCCATCTGCATTCTACACTTCACACCGGAACTATAATTTATTATGTTTTACGGTGAAAGCCATACAAACTTTGTTTAGTTCTCTTTGAACAAAGTGTTGTTTCATGGTGGCTAGGTTTTGTGACAAAGCACTTTAGAGTTTTACAAAAGTCCGTGTATTACGCAATGTAAATTATAGACGATTTGCTCGTTGCAGAGCATTTATTCTTTCGCTCCACCGCAAAATTTATCCGATAGTATTTCCCTATGAAGTTGTTTTTCATTATCCAAAGTTCTTTGTGGGGTTTCAACTTCGTTTAGAATGCCTCTGTACAGAGCTATGCACCACTTGATTTTGTAGCATTTCATCCGTATCCGTGAACACAGGATGTTTGTGTTTTACTGATGAAATGAAAGTTAGAGAAATGACATTATGCAAGCGCTATAAACCCACATACTGCACCACCGTTCTTACATACGAGCACTCCATTCGCGCTAGCTTCATGGTCACACCGAAGCGACGACGCCACGTCTCTTGTCCGAGCAGTCGACACCACTGGCACGTTTGATTATTTGCTGGCTTTATGTGGCTCATTCAGCTCTCTTGTGTCGAGACCCACTCGCTTACCACTTATATTGCGGTCTTCGCTCCATAAAAAGTTATTCCTTGAACTCCGAAGCACCAACATCTCAAGCAGCAGGAAATATTTCTCCGCACATTTCAGTAGAGCAACTTTACTCAACGTCTGGTTAAATTGCGGACAATGGTTACATTTATTTATACCGACTTCGGTGGTTTGCGGCAAAAAAGGTGCCGTAATAAGAACAAATCTCGCGAAGCCTTCATTAAGTCGCGCAAGTATTGAACAGCAGTGAAACTGCAGAATTTCTGTCCAGTTCAGCGCTGAACAATACCTCAGCACTCATTGGTACCAGTTTGAAATTGTTTACCTACACGTTCCGCCACCGCTTTGCACTGTGCCAGTAGGACTAATCGCCATATGCATCGATATTGTCGCGTTCTTCATGCCCAGCATTACACGTGCGGTAGGGCTTGGCGACGGCTAGGGCATATTCGCAGCGCGTACGTGCACGACGAATGCGCGCCGTTCGCGTTGTCGCGTCGATGTTACGTCGAGCAGGTGTTGTGCCAGCTGTGGCGTCGTTTGTTGGCAGGGAGCCCGAGGCTATCCTCGGGATTTCGCCAGTTCGTTTTAAAGAAAAGCTTTACTACATTCGTATTGCGATTTCATGAAGGATGCACAAGGTGAGCGTTTGACCGGAAACACACACTGAGCCGACACACCCCTCACACCGTATCGCGTGATTCGCCGGGCCCGATTTCGGCGCTGCGCACAAGGCCCCGTTTTAAGTTGCGACTTAGCGGCGGCGGCGGCTGCCGCTACGGCACCCGCCCCTCACGTGACCGGCAGCCGACCAAAACCACCGCCTAAAGGGGAAGCCCGGGGCATAAGCTCACTGAAGCGGTCCGGGTAGGGCGCCTCCCGTCTTGCCGGAGAGCCCGCGAGACTCGGCAAGCTCTTCCTCTCAAGGCAACTCCATCGGCTAGGAGCGTCATGCCCGCACGAGAGACCGCGAGAATCGGCGTGCCCTTGCCGCTGACGGCGGAAGCCCCGCCGAAGGTGCCGGCACACTTGCTATAAGTAAGACATGGGAAATACGTGGTCTGCACAAACTATAGGCTGGCATTAAAATAAAAATAATAAAGAGCTAGTACTGAGGCTAACAACTTTGAATGAATGAGTTGAAACCTTCAATTATTGTCTTATTTTTCACAGCGGCTACGTGTACGTCTAAAACCATGTAACAATCTTTCGTTCCCTCCTGAATACAAAAGAAGAGTAAGTTTAAAATGACCATCCATGCCGTGGTGGTGTTGTACCAACAGTACCACTAGGTTCCTGCGAGGTCTTGATAGTTACTCGTATTTGGAATACATAAAACTAATGATGATCCTTGATGTTGGTTCATGAAATGGGGATGTATCCTACTCCACAAAACACATAAGAACCTTAGAATAAAACAAAATTCACAAAACAAAGATTTTCGAAAGCTGTCGCTTCCGGTATTACAAGGTCCTGAGAAATTTCTTTTTCGACCTTTCAAGGACTCTAAACAGCCACAGTATTTCTTCACATCGCCTACATAGAACACATTTTTATTACTTGTAGTCATGGACTTTTTTATGCTACTATATTCTGCAATCTGTTAAATACCCACTATCAAGTTTTAAATTGTAGTGAGACCAGCTTTGGTCATTGGCGACTGTCTCTTTGATCTGGCAATAATTCCATCCGAAAGGGGTCGAAAAAAACGAATAAATAACCAGGTGGGCTCAAGTCAGGTATATTGCTTGTTCAATTGTGTGTTTTATTGGCGGCGAACCTTATCAACCAGTACGTTTGTCGACAAAATCTCTTCCCAGATGTAGCATGATGTAGTGTGTTGACATATGATGTTAAAAAAAAGTAGAAACACGGGTTTCGCGCTTTTTTAAACTACCTATAGGCATAAAAGGTACAAGTCGCCGTGCGCTGTTAAACGTTTCCGCAGGGTTACCGGATAACGTCTGAATTCAAGAAAACTGCATGGGCAACTGTAAATTGGTCATTTTTTTTCCATTGCACGAAAACTAATTCAAACATATTTCGCGGCATCCTAGGGAATTTCCGTATTCCTTATGGAGGTATGAAACGCCCGCATATGAGTGTTGGTTCAGAAGCTAAAGTTTAAGGGCTGAGAATTTTGTATATAAAAAAGCTTTGAGAAAACTGGAGCCGTTATCTTCGTTGTACTCAAATTGTTTATCAAATTCGATAGTTCCTTTTGGCAGTACATTTGAAGACAGATAAGCGTGCCTTGAACTTGTATGTCCGTGTATAAATCATGGGTTGTATTGATCATGCAGAAGATACGTAAGAGCCCGCATCTAAATAAAGATAAAATCGTAGATAAAGTGTGGTATTACGGGCTAGATTGTACATACTTAGTTTGATAACAGCGCTAGGACCGGACACAGGAAAATTGACATGAGACCGGGTGGTTTTTAAAGATAAAGGTTTTTATTGTTTGAATAGCTTTTTATGTTATATTGCCGAAAGAAAGAATATAGTGGAAATCAATGCGACTACTCCATTATAGTGGCAGTTGGTAGAGGCAAGTCGACGCAATAGTGCAATGAACCATGGCAAACACCAAAGTACTTTTGTCGCCTTTTCAGAATTCATTTTGTCATGCGTTAGGAATTTTTTCAGACACCGTTCTCTGTATGTCCGGCATTTACTCTCCCAGAAAGGGACAATAAATATTTGCAGAGTTTAGGCAATACTCCTGTTGTGTGCTTTAAAAGCTTGGTGATTGGTTTGTTTAAAGTGCGTAACAATGTCTTTCCAAAGGAGTGCCAGCCCTGAGAGAGGATGCAGATTTATCCAACAACAAAAGGCTTGGGTGAAGATTGGTCAAAACTAGCGAGTAATATTCGAAAACACAAGATTTACCAACGATCGCGGATGGTTTCTACAGAAGGAATTTCCCAACTAGCGCAAATGAGACTGACTCTAGTGTGCTTCACAGCATGGAGCTAAGACCCCAAGATCACCATTTGCGATTGATATGTGTCGTAGTATGGAAATCACATAAGTGACCGAAATTATGAATAGAAGTGAAAACCACAAACGGCGAAGATATGTTCAAATGTAACAGTTTCCAACGCGTAAAGCAAACGATTACTGCAAAAGAGTATAATCTAGTACTATTTCATCGGAAGCTAGCGGCATTAGGAGACGCAAAAACAAAGCTCGGTATCAAGTGATCCCACCAGATGCCTTCGCGGAGGGTGAGCTGTGGAGGAAAATTGAAACTGATTACGACAGATTTGAAAAATCTTTGCGCTCGCAATTTTGGTGATGTTCAATGTCGCAAATTATTGGTATTGATTGGTGAGGTTGGGCTAGTGGTCTGTTCTTGATAACGGCCAGTAAAGATATATCAACCTCTTCCAGAAAATATTGGAATCTGTATGAACAGAGACATCCAAGTAAAGCTGACATAAGCGCTCAAAGAGGATCATGGAGAGTCATGGAAGAGGGTTGCAGATATCGTACTACTTTACCTCAAAACTCATGCCAAAATAAACGATCACATTCAATAAAGACAGTATGCATAACGCAGGTACTTACTTATCTTGAGAGAAATGCTTGCTTTAATAACGCTGAACTTCAAGCTAGCAAATACAATTTGCATTGAAGCAGTTGGATAGTTCATTTTTAAACAACCCCCATGAACATTGCCAAGATTTGCGTTTTAGTTTCCTAACGTATTTCACTTAACAGCCATCGTGATAGAAGAGGGTTCGAAACAAAAACAGAAAAATGAACATCACAGTACATAGTGTTACTATATAAGGACACATTTTGTATGTAGGGTTGTTTAGATGACCGGTACAATTAGATCGCTTGATAACTTCGCATCTTGCCGCACCGTAAACCGTGGTCATCGGTGCTTCTCTTTTTGCTCGCTTTTGCTAATAATGAGCTTTTACCAATTGACACAGCTTTCACGCTGAATTTCCGCGGAAATATAGGGAAACAAATGTCTCGCCGCACATAAACACGCCGTTGTGACCGAGAGCATACTGTTATTAACGTTCTAAAAAAGCATCAGGAATAAGTTGGTGACACCTTTAGAAAAAGAATAATATTTCTGTGTTGTGTTTGCAAATTCCCTCCGCACACTTTGAGTTTGATACACAATCACGGGTTAGTCGATTATTTTTATAAATTACGTCGTAATAATATTTGAACGCTAATGCAATAAATTTTATGGGAGGATAATTTGCAGATAAAATTATCACGTGTTTATCCAGGTTAAAATTGACTTTGTTAAAACTTGCTACATAACTAACTAATTGTGCTTAGTCGTGAGTCTCCACAAGCCTGTAAGTTCAACCACTTAAGGTAATTTTAGACTCACTCAAATAGAAATACCAATGTCTCTCGCTATAATGAAAATATTGCCTAATCACAGCATAATCCGAAGGGTTGTCGAAAGCCGGTGTGGGGATGTCGGGTCTAGGCTAACGATAAAAGCTGCCCTCCTAATATAACGCCGGTATTCTATGTTGAAGGAGGTAATTCCTAATCCAAGCATAGGATTTTTCTTGTGGGCACAGTCAACTAGGACCTATGACTATATATGCGGAACCTTTCAACAAATTTCCACGTACTTGTAACGCTCAAGTTTCAAGACATTAACCGTCAGGTATGATAATGTAGTGGGCCAGAATAACGGCGAGTAAAAATACCAAAAGGTTTAATATTTACTTTTTAAAATCTTCTAGTTATAATTTTATAGCTTACTATTATCACACGTGAAATATACTCTTCACCTAGGTATATATTTCATAAGATATTTTGGGTAGTTTCGCACGCTCCTGGTACGTTTCAAGTGGTGCTTTTGCAGCGTTTTTCCTTTTTATTTTGCTTCCGGCTATTATTTTCGCATATTTTTCACGCTGCTCTTTCTCATGTTGTTAGAATTATAACTGACATTCATTTTTCCTATTGCGCCTTTTTGACAACTTTTGGTTTGTTCCGGCTGTTCGTTCAGGTTTTCAAAGGACGCCTCAGCTTGATGTGGTAAGCCTTTTTGTACGTCATTTTACAACCTGGCTTGTTGGCCCCATTTCAGAATTATTTATTGTTAATTATTTCACCTCAGACGTTTTATTCCTTCAATGGCATTGTGCCGTGACATAACACCCAAAGCTAGCTCCGATCGATGCTGACTGTGCTCAATTCTAAAGCGCTCTACGCCAACTGTACAGTGGAGATTGGAGAGGCGCGGGCGTCGTGGGCGGTTCATTTTGTGGTACGAGTTGTGACGTAGCGCCCAAAAGAGTTTGGTTTTAAATTCAACAGAACAGAGATGGAGCTGGCGATTGTGCAAAAAAGGATTCAGCTGCCTAGTCAATACGGTTGTGGACGCAGCCTGTGGACCTGAATGTATGAACGCCAAGTCCAAAATGGGAGAGCACAGTAGAGTGACAGCGAATATGAGTGTAATATCTTCGGGTAGTCTCTGTGGTCACGGAATTGTTGTTCTGTCCTTCGGAGTGAACAAAGTGAATGGTACGTTCCGAAATGGGTGGTACGCGTAACCTTGTCAAGTGCCGGTGTAAACGTCTCAGTCTGGATCAGGTATTGTACCACTTCCGCGCGTAGCAAGAAGAACGGCGTTATAAATTACAAGTCAACGTTTCGTTGAATGGCAGCACAAATGATTTTGGCCTATTACTTCTCGGATGTGGATTTTTGCATCATGCGGAGGAGGAATGCCACTCGATGGCAACCGTCAGCGAGAGCACCCTGTAACTACGATGTTACCTGTGCATTAAATATTCTCGCGGAGGCTTGCAATCCACACAAGGAAATAGTGCGCATACAGTGGGGGTGGAGATTGTTGAGTAGTGTTTTCTTTGTCGAAAACAGTACGGAAAACCGCAGGCGTGAACTTACCTTTAGATATTTAGCGAGTTCCCCGCTCGACTGCGCGTAACTAAACGGGGCGGCTGGTGCCGCGCGCGCAGGAGACCTCCAAGAACGAGTGCGAACAGTGTGGGTTCACTTGAAGCTCGTTTTATTATACGCACAGGTATACACTATGAAGAGGGTAAGGGCACGAACAAAGAGGAGAGTCTCGGTGCCTCAAGTGGCGATGGTTGGCGTCGGTTCGTCTGCAAGCGCGCACACACATAAACACACGTTCGCTCGCTGGCGCCGCACCGTCCGTGGTTGTGGCATGGTGTCGGATGCGCCGCATGGTGTAAACAGCGGCCGCTTTTCGTTCCGATCCTCGTCTTCGGTACTGATCCGGGCATCCAAAGTCCTCCCGAGCTCTTCCCCGTCAGCGACGTGTAAACTTTAGACACGCCTCCGAGAGACGGAGGAATTCTTAACATCCTCCCCCCCCAATGAGCCTCTGCTCATTCTTATTGCAGCTCCAGAGGGTTAAACGCTTGAACTGGCCGCCCGTAATTCTTTCTTGTTAGGAAGAACTATTCTGCAGGCCCGAGCCTTTCCGCTCGTCCGGGAAACGTCTCGACCACCCTGCAAAGTTCCCACAGCTGGCGAGGTGTTTTATCTCGCCGAGCAAGGACAATGTCTCCCTCCTTGACGCTCTTCTGCGGGAGCCCCGCTGCGAAGTGCGCCGAACGTAGCTCAAGCAGATATTCGCGTCTCCATCGTCTCCAGAACAAATCCATAAGGGCGCTGCGTCGCTGCGATTGCCTTGTGACTGTACTTTTCGTAGATGTCGTTACGATATTACCGCCGGGGGAAGGCAAACTTGTAAGCCTACGTCCGATGAGTAAGTGCGACGGGGTCAAAGGCGTGAGTTCTTCCGCCTGAGAGTGCACGTAGGTGAGCGGACGAGAATTGACAACCGCTTCCGCCTGAGTGAGAATGGTTACTATGCTGTCGTAGTCGAGTGCACTTCTTCCAAGAACCTTTCGGAGAACGTTCTTGACTGTACGTACCATTCTCTCCCAGAAACCACCCCACCATGCTGCTCTTTCCACTATGAATTTCCAAGTTATTCGATGGTCACTTAGGTATGCCTGAGTGTCGCTTCCCTTGATGGCGTGGAAGATTTTGTTCATGTCCGCTGAGGCTCGCTTGAATGTGAGAGCGTTGTCCGAGTACACAGTTTTCGGTATTCCTCTTCTCGCAATAAATCTCCTCAACGCCATAAGAAATGTCTCAGTAGTGAGGTCTCTCACCAGCTCTAGGTGTACCGCCCTGGTTGTAGCGCAAGTAAAGAGCGCTATATAAGACTTCCGCATGCTTCCTTGGTCCGTGTAAATATGGGGCCCGCGAATTCTACACCTGTAACCTCAAAGGGGTCCGCCTGAGTCACCCTGTCAGCTGGTAGCGGGGCCTGAGCTTCCGCGGCAGGTCGACAACTCTGTCTTTGACACGGCACGCAGCGTCTTATGGCTGATTTCACGGCTTGTCTTGCACGAATGATCCAGTAGTTCTCACGGAGGTGGGATAACGTATCTCGTACTCCTGCGTGTAGAAGCCGCTTGTGTTCCCCGCGAATCAGAAGGCCAGCGTAAGGGTGCCTCGCAGACAGAATGATCGGATGTATTGTTCTCTCTTGCTCTGTACTGTTTTGCAGCCGACCTCCAACCCGTAGCAGTCCCTCGTTGTCTAGGAACGGGTTCAAATCTTTTATCGGGGATTTTCGGTCGAGCGGCTTGGATGCACTGAGGGTCCGTACTTCATTTCCGAATGTTTCCATCTGTGAAATCCTCAGCCAGTACCTCTCCGCCTCGGTCATCTCTTCGGCTGACAGGCTCCCCATCCTTTTCTCCGAAGAGGTTCGGCAGTTGTAGAGGAAGCGCTTGATCCACGCTGTTGTCCGAAGCACTCTAGTGAGGGAACTCTTTTCGCTTAGGTTTATCAGAACAGCTGGTTCGCCGTCTGTTATGGTGTTTAGCACCGGCGTTCTGATTTCTTCTTGCCAGAGTTGGGGATCAGCAAGGCAGGGTTCGAAGGCGGGGTACGTTTTGCTTTTGTTGAGCCACTCTGGCCCTTCCCACCATTGCTTAGCATTCACCAAAACTGATGGTAAGATACCCCTGGTTAATATGTCTGCGGGGTTTTCCTTTCCGGGACAGTGCTTCCACACTGCGGGATTGGTCAGTTGTTGTATCTCTTGGACTCGGTTTGAAACAAAAGGCTTCCATTTGGAGGCGGAACTTTTGATCCAGCTTAAGGCTATCGTTGAGTCTGTCCAGCAGTGAACTGTCATGCCTTCAATTCCCAACTGTTTCGTCAGGTTTTTTGCCAGCCGTGCGCCGATAACGGCTCCCATCAATTCCAGTCGCGGTAGTGACAGTCGCTTGAGAGGAGCCACTCTCGCTTTAGCCATCAACAATGTCACCGTGGTGCATCCATTTTCTGTCCTTGCTTTAACATAAGCAACAGCGCCGTATGCCTTTGGGCTGGCATCACAGAACACATGGAGCTCCACTTCTGTGCACGCATGGCTGAGGTCACGAGCGAGTAGCCTAGGCGTTGCGATCTGCCTCAGCATAGGCAGCTGGAGGCACCACTTGTCCCACGTCTCAGCTATATCGGGCGGGAGACTTTCGTCCCAGTCGGTCCCTCGTTCCCACAGGCCTCTGAAACATTAACTTTCGCATAGTTGAAATTGGCGCGAGGAAGCCAAAGGGGTCAAACACGCGTGCAGATGCCTGCAGAAGAAATCGCTTCGTGTCTTGTCGCTTGCTCAAAAAGTCAATCAGCGTGTTCATCTCAAACACAAAATTCGTCACTTTCTGGTCCTCCACTCGACTCCAAGAATTTTTGTCATCGTCACGTCGGAAAATCCGCTTTGGGTTCGATCTGTTTCCGACAATGCCTCTTCGAGCTTGAATTCGTTCGATTTTCCATTTACGGAGGTTCATGCCAGCTAGCTGCATGATTTCCTGTGATTCTCGACAAATCTTTCCGCCTCCTCCAGGTTGTCAGCTCCCGTTACAAGATCGTCCACGTACAAGTGGTCACGTAGCATCTCTGATGTTGCAGGAAACAAGTTATGCACAGAGTCGAGATGGTGCTTTAAGGTAGCTGCGAGCAGAAATGGACTAGAGGTAACTCCAAAGGGCACTCTTGTCATTCGATACTCCTTGATCGGAGGAAGAACTTCTCCCCGTCTGGAACGCTTTCGTACCAAAGGAAGCGTAGTGCATCGCGATCCATTTCCGCAAGCCCAACCTGGAGAAAGGCCTTCTCAATGTCCAGCCATGATGGCCACATTGTGCAATCCTGAACCTAATTGAGGATATATCCGACAGGTTCGGATTTAGGTTCGGCCCAGCAGATAGTACCTCATTCAAAGACCGCTGACCTGGTGCGCTTGACGAAGCATCAAAAACTACTCTTATTTGGTAGTTTCACTGCTCGGCGCGTTACGCCGCGATGCGGCATGTAATAAACAGGCCCCCTCGGGGACTCACCCGCTTCGGGAACTTCCTCAGCGTGTCCGGTAAGGAGGTAGTCCCGCATCGCCCTGTCGTAGGCCTCAGCCGTGCGTTCACTTCGCAAAAGCTTTGTAGGTCAGAGAGGAGAGCCTCGCAAGAGCCGTCGTCTTGTTATCCGCAAGCTCGTGTATGTTTTCTTTGCCAGGGAAGGCAACGCAGTAGCGACCGTCCTTGTAAGCGACGTTTTCTTTGAAGTCCTGTAGCACTTGCTTCTCGGTCGTGGGTGTTATCTAGGCTTGCTCCGTAATGCCTATGTGCTCCAGCTCCCAGAATGATTTTAGCTGCTTGGAAAGATTGTCGTCATCCAGGTCGGCGCTTACCGTTACGCGCAAGACCCCGGTGCTGGCGTGATAGGCGACAGCGGATGACGAAGTTGACGCACTTCCCTGCAACGTCCATCCGAAAACCGTCTCCACGGCGACGAGCCCGCTTTGTAGGCGCTTGATGTTACCGGTGGCCACCTCCCAGTAATAATCGGCTCCTAGGAGGAGTCCTACTCTTCGTCGAGACGGGACCCCATCGACCGAGCAGTCGGCGACCCTCCATTCCTTGTTCATTAAGGTATGCCACTGGTGGTCATCTCAGGAGCTGGTATCACGTCGCAGCAAATATGAGGGACCTCCAACGCTTCCACTCGGACTTCGTTTCCCGCTGTGTTGGTTGCGCAGCCACAGCTCGACGCGGCCGGCATTTTCTTTGCTCAGTGGGCCTCTCGTTGCCAAAGGTCATAATTGTCAGTTTTTCCTCTCCCAGGACGCGGAGTTTTAGCCGTCGCGATAGTTCTTGTTTCACAAATGTGCGCTGACTTCCGCCGTCGAGAAGGAGCCTCACTTTGGATCGCTCGTGAGGTCCCTCTGCCCAAACTTGAGCAGTTTGCAGCATAATGCGGACAGCGCCAACCGTCGCTGCTACCTGAAGTGACGACTCTGCGGTAGGCGCTGGCGGGGCCGCAACCTGGCTCGATGGTTCCCGGGCGGGTCTGTTGTTGAGGCCGCAAAGAGCAGTGGCCGTGTCTAGCTGAGCACTTCGCGCAAGTGAGCCATTTTGCCGTACGACATTCAGCTGCTCGATGGTTTCGTTTGGTGCATTTGAAGCAAACGTCTCTTGTTTCAGTATGTTGCTCTTTTGTTCGAGAGAAACACCCGCCTGGCAGTCGGCTGCCAGGTGATCACGTGCTTTGCAAAAGGCGCATGCATTTTCCTTCTTATCCGCGAACGCTGACAGGACTGACGACGATGCCTGCTTTTGGTCGTTTCCCATGCGGTTCTGTTTGTTTCGTGGCGAATGAGACTCTTGAAACCGACAAGTACCGTACTCTGCTCTCTCTCTGCCTCTCGATTTCATTTCGCAGGAAGTCTAGAAAACTCAGTAGCTCATCCTCGGTTCCATCACTGCGAGCTGTCTTCCTGCGACAGTACTCCAAGCGAAGCTCCTTTGGAATGCTCCTTCGGAGGACCGTGAGCAGCAGCACTCCGTAGCCGCTCGGCGGCACGCCCAACGCCTCCAAACTTCGGACACCAGCCTGAATTTCATCGTACAGCATCCTCAGCCTCCCTGTTTCCTCGATGTTCAGCACGGGTCGAATCGACAGCAACCGCGACATATGATCCTCGATGATCACGTCATCTTTGCCGAACCTCTCCAAAAGGGTTTTGACCGCGATCTCGTAGTTTCTGTCTGTCAACGTAAGGCCTTCGATTGCAGCGGCAGCTCGTCCTGTCAGATAGCTTGAGAGATACTTAAATTTGTCAATGGCTGGAAGCGCTGAATTCTTGTGGATTGTCGACTCGAATTCGTTCCAGAATTTCGGCCATGAGCGCACGTCTCCGTTGAATTTTGCAATTTCGAGCTTCGGAAGTCTGGTGGTTGCCTCCTGTGATTGAAACGACGTCGTACTTGACGCGGGAGCGAGGACTGTGTGTTGCTCGTTGAACTGGTGTTAACTTGCGATGAAACCGCCGGGGCAATGTCGCTAGCTGTTCCCATTTTGATAGCTCTTTTGAGGATTGTTTTTATCGAGCTTATTTTTGTGCCGTACGCACTACAGCTGGCCAATTCTTCATCGAGCTGGTCGATGTCTATCTTCTTTTCGACGTTCTCGTTTAGCTACTCTAAGCTCTTCAGATTGTTGGATAAGCAAGTCAAACAATTCTTCCAGCTCACCGATCGCTGCTGGTGACGCCTTGCAGTAGCTCGTTGGCGGTTGCAAGGGTCTTGTCGATGCTGTTGCGAATTGCTGCTTGCTTTCTCTGGAGTCGATCCATGATGCTCTCGGTGTCGCTTGGTCGACTTCTCCCGGGTTTCGGCACCCAAAATGTTGAGTAGTGTTTTCTTTGTCGAAAACAGTACGGAAAACCGCAGGCGTGAACTTGCCTTTAGGATATTAGCGAGTTCCCGCTCGACTGCGCGTAACTTAACGGGGCGGCTGGTGCCGCGCGCGCAGGAGATCCTCCAAGGAACGATGCGAACAGTGTGGGTTCACTTGAAGCTCTGTTTTATTATACGCACAGGTATACACTACTGAAAGAGGGTAAGGGCACGAACAAAGAGGAGAGTATCGGTGCCTCAAGTGGCGATGGTTGGCGTCGGTTCGTCTGCAAGCGCGCGCACACATAAACACACGTCGCTCGCTGGCGCCGCACCGTCCGTGGACTGTGGCATGGTGTCGGATGCGCCGCATGGTGTAAACAGCGGCCGCTTTTCGTTCCGATCCTCGTCTTCGGTTACTTGATCCGGGGCATCCAAAGTCCTCCCGAGCTCTTCCCCGTCAGCGACGTGTAAACTTTAGACACGCCTTCCGAGAACGGAGGAATTCTTAACAGAGATAGCGGAGTCTGCTGATTCCTATGTCCATCCTGCAGGTGCCGATTTTTGTTTTTGCTGAAAATATATGCAGTAAGGCTAAAATATTCATAACATGAAATTTGTTTTATTTAAACAAGAAATTCAGCTCGCTATTCGTTATATAAATGCGGCATATTTTTTGCATACCTTCCGTTTTTCATGACAAATAAAAATATTTATTTAGGCTGCGTCCCGTTTATTATTGCACGAAATCTAACAGTGCCACCAGGAATTTCACAGACACATCACTGAGTGGTTCTTTTATGCTTTAGAGCAAGTTGTTTTAAAAATAGGCACGTACTTCTATGGATAGTTGAATATTCTTTCTTCGGTTCCGCCTATATTACTTCTTCATTTTACTTGCCACACGCGTTTGTATCTTTTTTGCATATTCGGCTGATTTATATTCTATAAAGATGGCTGCTCGGACAAGTGCAACCTTGTCTTATTAACGAACCCTATTTTGTTTGTAGTTTGGAAACAGTTACTTCATGCAATCAGTGTGTGCAGGCTTTGGATATCTTTACTCATAGTTTCTTGTCTACATCTTGATTCTTTTTGACCACTCTCATCAACCGATCTTTAGGAGCTTCCTGTAAACTCTGCCCAAATAAACTTCGCAAGACAGCTACATGGCGCTCTTTAATGGAGTTCTAACGACAAATCTTTCTTTATGTCTCAAAACAACCTGTCCTTTGGACAGAAATACTACAGTATGCCTATACTCCTTATTCCACTGCAATATAAAATAAATGCTGCAATATGCGTAAACTTCATTAAAATATTCAGATATGTAAGACCTACTGCAATATATCCAAGAAAAACACACTAGCGAAGGATTTTGATTGAAACGTTGCTACTCTTAAATGCTGCATAACAAAAACAGAGTTAGTAATTACAAACAAACGACGTGGAACTCTTGTTCTAATTGAACACCAACTGCAGATGGGGCCATAATACGTGCACGCATTGAAATACAACATGGAAAAACAACTGCGGTTTTACTCTACTTGCTTCAAATTCCGGCTTGTGCTAACAAGCACCCAAGCTTGAGAAGTGCGAATACTGTCGCTTCCGATATTCGAAGTTGATTTATTCTCTTGTATAACTGCTACAGACTTCAATTATTGATAAGCGTTCTTCATGCCTTTAGAAGACGATATGTTTTTTATTCGCCAACATACAGCGTAAGGTGTGTTTTATGTCATACTTATGTTTAGCAAACGTTCCAAAACCTCCTGTTTCGATTTTATTTCCCGAGCTATCACGCAACAAATTCAGTATTTCCCCACTAAATTTTCGTAAAACGACATAAAAGAAATTTAAAACGCTTGCGTCTTGAAGGCAGGTAGTTCGTTTGAGTAAATGTTTGTTTCGTGAGCGGCGAACGTGCGGAGCCATAAAGGCTAGTGTTGGTAGCCACGAAACCACTACTTTGGTTATTACCCATGATGCGTGGAGGAAGCTAACGATTAACAAAAATCGAAACTTTGGTTCCATGTTTATTAAACTACGCCTTACACATCGGAGCCCGGGGGACTAAAAAAGTGCGAAAAGGAGGAAACAGACAGGAACGAGTACGGCACAACAGCAGTCCACTAGAAACTGTAATTATTCAAACCAGTTGCATGATCTCATTACGGAACGGAATCGCACCAAATAGTGGAACCTAGCCCGCATTGTTTCCGGAACGGAACCCTCTCCCGAACCATTATTTTTGAGCATGCTGAACGCGAACGTCGCTTGAGCAAAAAAATAAAAATAAACAACGGTTACCTGTTCAAGACAAAAGGGCTGGACCACCGTTTATTGATACTACACGAGCAATAGTTTTCAGGGTTTTCGATTTCACACACTGTCAACTTTGTACGTTTTAATGCCTTTTCACTGTAACATACTCGCCGTCATCAAACCATTAATAATGGATTACGCAACAGTGTAGATATAGTACGTCTGAATTCTGAATTCTGAGGAGTGTAGATATAGTACGTCTGAATATAGTACGTCTGAATCAGCATGAATTCCGCGCCTCGTTGAACATTTGCATGGGAAAAGCAAAGGGACTAGGTTCTAAGAGAAATCAACGCTGCGCGCGAACATCAAATTATAGCTTCGCGTTTCTGTCACCTTTTCAACGGAAATCTAGAACCGGCTGGCGAAGCCTCGCCGTGACCGCTCGGTCAGAGGGAGCGCCGCCCCACGCCATCCTGGAGTGCTATTTCCGAATTCCCAAGATTTAGCAGAACATGGGGGGCACAAACAAAAGCGACTCCCACGTAAAATAATAATGTTTCGAGAGTGGTTGAAGCGCTTTAAAATTGCGAATAACGCTACTTGCTTATTATTGAGGCTACACAACGCGTCCAGGGTAGCGCCATCCAAAAGGTACGACGAGGGCATGACGCATTTTTCACTGCATTCTCTCGTACCGTGGCTACTGGGGGCAATCACATCAAACTACTTCACTTTAGCGCACTCTTTGTAATATGTAGTTCCTACAAACTTCGTTCCTTTTATTTAGGGCGTTCATATTGGCTTTTTATTTGAAAAACGTCCTAAGAGGCAGTTCCCTCCCATTACTGCCATCGGCGGCAGGCAATCCAATCACGTTACTAAGGCCGACAGGCAAAAAAAAATATATATAAAAAAGTCGTTGATCGGCACGCACCAAATTCAAAATACTTGTAGATCGGTGTAACGTTGTCGTATGCCTTCCGCACCTTCTAGATACAACATTTTCTTAGGGCACCAAAACGTGCTTGCATGCGCTGAAAGCGAAAGGTTCGCGATACGTATCAACAACTTCTTTTAACATTCGTGGTACTTGCGTCTCTCTCCCCATCTTTCAGTTTATTATCTTTCGACATTAAAAACTTCGACTAACGTCTTTTCTCTTATACGGTGCTTGCGCCATTTGCTCCTCTTTCATTTCTTGAAGAACTACGCAGAGAGCACACACCGTCACCCGTCACAGCCTCAACAAAATCCTGCTTCCGCGAGGCTGGTGTGCACCTGTCCTACTCTCGTGCTATCACGCTCAGGTGTCACGCGGAACGCGCAATTCTGATACTTTTATCAACAGATTCATAGTGGGAGTAATTTCGCCGACAGCGCAAATTATCTACGCAAAGGCCCCAATTGGTGGACGATCCCCCAAGTGGCCGTGTGCTGCGAAGGAAGGAATAGCAACAGTGACAACAAATTTGCATATTTTATTGCTTTAGTTCCTGTTGCTGTTCACTGCTCGTCTTCCACGAAGCTGCGTACAGTAGAGTTTCGTTTTCATTGAGCCAATCCCTCCAGTCCCGTCTCTTCTTTTGCCCACTTCACACTACCGCTTACCCTCCCTCGGGCGTCACGCGGTTACTTTTATTCTTAAATCTTTCCTTAATTGCTTTCCACGCTCTCCTTTCTGCCAAACGAAGGTGATGCTGAAGAAAACCAGTTTAATTATCTAGATGTCACCTAGGATAAAGAGTAGGCTTCTTTTTTTGTATGTCTATATACGTTTAAGTAATCCTGCCGCTTATGTTTTAACAAAATATGCGCGAAACGTAACGCCGCTGCCACACTGCCAGTAAATGAAAAGCACGGTCATGCAATGCGTCATTCGAAACCGTTTTGCGAGCAGACGATAGTGCCCACTCCGGATACATGCGGATAGACGCACGGCAGAACCTTCCGAAGACATATCCGGCTAGCCATATAAAAAAAAGGCGAGGTGTAAGAAACACGTCGCCAGGGGCCTGTCGGGGTAGAAATATGCCTGCTACGGCGACCTTGAAAACAAACAACGCCGAAGCAGCGGCCGCGCTGAGCGCGAAGGTCGTGCAAACCATTCCCGAGTTTTCTCCGAGTTCCAACGATAATGAAAACCCCGCCCATTCATGGACGCGGCGTAGCGACCGAAACCACACGCACCGATGGTGTTGGCTTTGTCTGTGGCGTAACTGCGAAACCACGAAGTCGCCATTTTATGCCCTCTAAATGCCAAGCTCGGTCCGCTTTGGAGATGCCAACGGTTGCTATGGAAATTGCTTGTTGCCATGTCAGATGAGGGAGGTGGTTCCTTGCATCCCGCTTCATGGCGTTTGTCGTGGTCCATACGGTCTTCTTGGTCTCCCTATTCGTCTTTTGCACGTTGGAGCTCCGTCAACGCTGTTAGAACTGGTTTGCTCCATTGCGAGGCGCGGCTGCGACACCGCCGTTGTCGAGAATGGCTAGCCCCCGAGGCTGCACGTCTGCCATTGCACGCGCCCGCGAGGAAGGAAACAAAGATGGCGTGGCTTCGCTTAGGCTTAGCCGCACAGAGACTTTCGATGGCCGCAGAAAAGCCCTGGATTGACACATTGCCCAGGGAATGGCACCAATGCGCAACCTATGAGTTTTGGAACAATTCTATAAATACAATGTTGTCTCGGGGCCCTTTGCGTGCACTTAAGAAAGCACAAAGACGGAGCCGATATTTACGGTCATCCACATGAAAAACGTTCGAACTTGTTTTGCAGACAGAAAATGCCGTCGTTAGTATAACAAGTTGTTAATTTAACGCTTTTGCAATAATAGAAGAATAAACGCAGACGAGAAGAAAAGTACGGAGACGCAGCATGACAAGAAAAACAAACATTTTTTTTCTTTCTTTAACCCGCACTGAAGCAGAAAATTTGCATATAAATATAAGGACATAATGGGAGAGGCCTTTGCCCTGCAGTGGGCGTAGACAGGCTGATGATGATGATGATGATGATGATGAAGATGATAAGTACAAAAACACCATATTTCATTATTCGTTGTGATTTCTGTTGACAAGAGTATATTTTAAACAATGAGGTACATGTGTTTAACAAGTAGCTCGTGTTGTCCATGGTGCTGTTGGTGGTGCAGGTAAAGTAGTGATGGTTGCGCGCTGTAGCTTCAAAGAACCTTCAACGAAAACTCAACAGCAGGTCAACAACAGGTATTTATTTATGGTGAGTGGACGTAACGACTTTGTCGCGCGTTGTCTACGGGAATAACAAAGAGTTGTGTTGGACGCGTTGGTAGTTCAATTTTTAAAATGGCTATTGAAAGGTGACAGATGGAGGGATTGTCCGGTTGTGCTTGGCGTTGCCGAAAAGTTTCTCCGAAATCTTAAAACTGTAACAAGAAAAGATTTAGTTATCCTTTTACGACACCTTCATGGCGTGTTCTATGCATCCCCGTAATTTCATCTCAATGCGCTCGTCCAAAGAATGTCGTTACTCTTGCTTTATGATGCGTTAAACCTACGGTCTAAATAATGTTGAATTAAGGCGGCCATGCGAGTGGTCAAGTTGATTTTGCCCAATTGTCGGAACGGCTTCTGCCCACTGAGTAGCCACAGTCACTGGTATTTGATATTGACGCTGATGGGTAAAAACAAGATAAATATTTTGATAGCTAAAAATCAATACAGAAAGCTCTTTGAGTTCAGTAATCCTCGTTAGCGTCGTTTCGCAACTGCAAGTCATCAGTCTGCCATTTCGCTTTTTTAATGCTTTGAGCTAAGTCACACATGGACCGAGGATAGAAATCGAAACTGCCGCCTCTAATTTAACCGCATGACGTGCAGTCTAACAATTCCTGTATGAATAATGCCGCTCACCGACTCCTTTAGGCAACAGAGCGCTTATACCAACCAAACGTACCGGTTTAATTGTGAGAATAGTTTAGTGTTCCAGAGAACTCTTTTGCATTAACTTCAAGTTGTCCTACTCAAGGTGCTGTAAAAGAAGTCCCCGCTAACTGATATCGTCTAAAGGGTAGCAGATTCCTCTGAAACGCTCTTGTTTCTCTTGTTTCTCTTTTTTCTCTTGCTAGGTCCTTCTCTTGTTTGCTAGGTCTTTCACAGCTGTCACTGTTTTTGTTGCACCCTAAGTGGTGTCTCGGGTGCTTAGAAAAAATTGAACTGTAATTGTATGCTGTGAGATTTTTGTGAAAATTCTCGACTGGAAAAAACAGCATTCTCATATCATAACGATAGAAAGGAAGTGAGATCATTTGTTAACGGCGGTCGCGATCACACAAGCCAGCAGCACAAAACTGTTCGGCCTAACTCAAGACGAGATACTTTGGCCGGTGATTATCTGTACGGCCTTTATCCGGCAGCTGTGTTCGGCCCGTGTCCAAATGTGGCCCTTTTGGCCGTATACGGCCGCACTCCCATTGCTGTCCAACGGCCAGTGTCCGTCGGCCAGTCGACCGGCTTACGTTCATACGGCCATATTCCAGCCGTAGGGCACAGGCCATTCCAAAGCTACCTGTAAGCGGCCGAAGTACGGCCACCGGAGGACAGCTGAGACGCGGTAGTCGGACTCCAGCCTGAGTAAAGCTGCCGGAAGTTCGGCCATGCTACGCGCATTAAGGAGTTCAGCCACAGTACGTTAATTGTACTGAGGCCGGTGGAAGACCACTGCATGCAGCTCAAGCAGGTGACATAGTCGTGCTTGGCAGCAGCACAAACCCACCATTTTGGGTCCACTGCATCCACATCAAAGTGAGCCCGCGCGCCACCACCAGCCGTCCCGCCTTCAGCGCAGCCTTGCTTAATTATCAGCGTCAGTTCACAGCAAAATAATTTATTAAACAGTGATCACAATTGGCGGTTCCATTAATTGCTGTTCCTCTTTTACTGTCGCATACAGAAAATATTCATTTCTTTACGGAGCTGGAATAGATGTATTGTCCAGGTCCTGATATCTTCTCTGGGGTCGCCTTACCTGTAATAAACGGAAGAGGAGGTGGGCGGCGCGGAAGGCGCACACTTTAATGGGTTGAATTTTAAGAAAATGAAAGCACCGCTTTCAGCCCATTTCTCTTAATACAGTCTTTCTGAACACTTTTATTGTCTGACTAAATCAACTGTTTTTACAACAGTTGCTTGACCAGTTTTGCTATATACAAAACCGGCGCGAATGCCTTTACGAAGCGTTTTGGTACACCACAAAACACTCTAGAGCATTCAATATAATTTCCTTCACACAAAAAGTATGTCCACTTTTTGCCCATTTTTCTTGCAACGAAATTTTCTACTCCATCAACTTTTCTGATGATGATTCACAGGGCTGATCCTAGAAGAGATCGAAGAAGTACTTTCAGTTTCACTCTATTTTTCATGTTTTTTCATGAGGTATGTAAACACCGCTCAATAGCCAAAAATATTTATTTTCTTATATTGTGCTATGTTAAAAAAATTTTAGACGCGTTGCGAATGACGCTTGGCTTCAGGTGCCAGCAGTTGTATCCCTCGGTGTTCACGCAAGGCAAGGTGCAAGACTACAGCTCCATAATTTGTTTAAAACCAATAACATAGCAATGGTACTATTCATACAGCAAACCTTGTATACTGCAACGAATGAAACAATAAATATTTCATTAGTGGACTGAATGTGAAAGTTCTCAACCCGTCGGAGGCTTTAAGCTAGCGGTCCCACTTAGGGATATGTAGAATGGCGCTTCGATATACCTCTCATCTATTATTCCATTTTTCGAACGATAGATATTACGAAAAAATTTCAACCTTAGGTTTCGCCTGTGATGTTTCTCGTCTTAGCAATAAAGTTTACTTATATTTTCCTTCATGCTAAGTTGACAGTGCAATTTACCTAATACGGATCGCACTGCCCTCTTCTGTATGTTTTCGAGCGTATCATCCAGCTCTTTGGTGTAGGGATTCCAGAAAACACATGCCTGCTACAACATCGAGCGCACATGGGCGAAATATTGTTTTAAGCTAGATGGAGGTTTAATGAATTTGTCTTAGAAAGCCAGAAACACGTGCAACCGTAACGTTTATGTTGTGAACGTGCCTATTCAACATCTAACCTATTCTTCTAAAGTATAAATAAACTTCTAGTTATTTATATTCCCCAGCCGTTATTAAAACAGCGTAATTTACGGTTTACGTATTCGATTAGAATGAAAGTTTTCTAGTAAAGGTGATGTTAACACACGTTTTAACATTCCACGACTTTTCTGAATAAGCACACCACGATGTTATTAAATTCGAATCAGGCTGCAGGAATTCGAAATCACGTTCATTCGCTACAGTCCTGTAAACTACACAGTCATTCCGGAACATTTGGAACAAAGATTTGGAGCCAATAAAAATAACGTTTTTATATAACAGAAAAAAAGAGGGCCCTCAACTGAGCTTTGGGGAATGGCTGAGGTAACGGGAACATATCCGGACGAACAACCATTGAGAGCGACCGACGGCTGTCATAGAAATACTGGGATATCCATGCAATAACCGATTCATTTAGCTTATAGCCCGCAATGTACTAACAAGTAGGTGACATGAAACACTATCAAAGGCTTTTTTGCAGTACAAGAAAATACATTCAACTACGTTAAGCTTATCTATTGTTAGAGCCAAATCATGCGTGAGTTCCACAATCTTCGTTGAGCAAGAAAAACCTGACGAAATCCGTGTTTGCTACGATGCTGGCGATTGTATTTAACCAAATGAGTCACATCCCTAGGGTAGGTAAGCTCACCATTTAAACACAGCCACTAAATTCACATCCAGGCTTCATCATTGACAAGGACCTGTTGTTATCGCAAATTTAAAATAACAATTTTTAATAAATAGGCAGCCATAAAATCCCATGAAGTAACCGTGAAGGGCCCGAAGTTGAGCCTACCAATGCACGAACTTAGGCTCTTGTACGTTTATCACCAACGAAATAGTGCAACGTTGTTTTTCGCAGTATGATTGTAAGAAGAATAGCCGCAAAGTTGCGGTCCCTTGCCTTTCTGTGGTGGCGAGTCCTTCACATGGCGCCGGTTAAGCTCCCGCGTGGTGACAGCTTGCTCGACGCCGTTTAAGGCTAGTTATTTTGGTGAACCACCCCCATCTAGGGTCGGACATCTCTACCGGGTCGATGTCTCTAATGCTCTCCATTTCTTGAGGTGGTGAAAAGCCTCGAGCTGATGCGTCGACGAAGCCGGTAGGGGAGGCGTGGTAGCAGCTATGACTTGCGAGGCTTAGCTAATCTGTCGGTGTGGCACAGTCTTCTTGTGGCAATGAATGGCATTCGGATGACGTAAAACGTTCCCTGTTACTGTCGAGTGAGTCCTTGCACCTTGCCCGTTCACCTAGAACACTCATTACTGCTTCACAAGCGAAGTGCGTTGTTTTAAAACGCAAAAACTCCGAGCGGATTCGAAACGCGTCTGCGGCGTTCGGCTCCGTAACGACTTTTTCTTCATCTAGGGGAAAACCGGTCATACACCTGCCGGTCGCCTTCCAAACACGTCTGTGCATGAATTCTCGGTGCCCAGACGCGTGCCGTAGTTTGGCTGTACACCGCATTCCGAAAGAAGGACGAATAACCTGAGGCCTTAAGTAGGCTGGTGTCCTCTTGAACACTGGTTGCCAAATATTCTGTGACCGTTCGCTTGCCGTAATTCGGCAAAGGACCGCTAACCGAATAAAAAACGTACATTCTGGGCCGTACGTCTCCTTTTTAACACCGGTTGCCCGAAGAAAACGAATATTCTGCCACCCGACGCGCGGTTCACCGTTGAAAGAGCGAATGCGCGGCAGCCGCGCTACGGCCGGTCTCCTTTCGAATACCAACTGCCACAAGAATATGAATATTCTGTGGTCGGTCGCTTGCCGTGCTTCGGCTGAACAACGCTTCCCTAAGAAAAAACGGATGCCCTAAGGCCGTATGTCGGCTTTTTTCTTTCTGAACACCGGCAGCCGAAAGTGAACTGAATATCTGGCAGCCGGGTAGCTGCCGTTGTGCGAATGAACACGGGTGGCTTGAGAAATACCGAAGAGCTGGTTGCCGAATGTTGGCCGTAAAACCTACAATCAGTGGCTGCCAGAAACTGGATGCTGGCCAGACATGCCAGAAAGCGGCCATAGACGGGCCGGTCTTGGGACACAGTTTCTGTGCCGCCTGGCAATAAATGATTAAAATTTGAAAATATTTTTTTTTCGTTTTTAAGAAATTATTGGACTAATTAGAGCGATTTCCTAATACATACCGGTACTCATTGTTGGAATTGCAGCAGCTATACCAGGATCACTCTTATTGCCTGAAACATTATATTGCAGATGACGCGTGGAAACACAAATGACGTCACCTAGAGGTCATAAAAGGCTGATTCATTGCTCACAGCTGTTCGTACCAAAACCAACCTTTCGGTTACACATGAGCTGCCATGCACTTTATGGGCACTTATGCAGGAAAGCAGAAATGTCATTGTAACTGACAGCTGAATGATTTGTTACGAGTTAACTTTCGCTATTCCTATAAAGCCAGAATATTTGTCGCATTGGCGCTACTGTTCAGTTTGTTAGGCTTCATGCACTTTGCTAGTTTCATACCGTTTCGAAAATAACACACAACAGAACGCTTTATTTCCGCACAAGTAATGTCGGTGTGAACGTTTCGCCTCCCGATCAATTGTCAATGATCCGTCGGCTGGCATATTCGGCCAACCGGCTTCGTCGTTGTCTTTGGCAGTCGAGAGTGTCATATTACATGGACTTTTGATCGACCGTCTTCTTTGTACCACCCTCGCGGTATTGAGACACCGCGGGCTACTAACTCGGAAGCAGGCCCACGATTTTGCAGTGGCGTCGTGTAAGCCTAGAGAGAGAACATCATAACGAGAAACATGGAAATAAACAAAAGGTTAATATAGACGGATGCAGTAGGGTGTAAGCGGGGTGAAGAAAATAGTAGCCAATCAAAACTGCCGCTGAAACCTACCGCGCTGAGCAGAAGAGGCTCAAATTTGCCGTATGAGCGATAAAAAAGGAACAAAAAAGAGCAACACACGTTACAATGAAATGAAGCGTTTTCCGCTGAATGAACAACTTTTTTCGCACAGACAACCTTAACTGTTTAACCTAACAACGGAGCTTGTTTCTTTACTGCTGTAGAATAATTTCTGGACCTTTCAAAAAAGGTGGTAGCCAGTGCCCCTCGTTAACGTTGGGTGAAGGGAACCTTCTTTTAACGGCGAAGTCTAGTTTCTTGGTTTCTGCTGCCTCTCATGAGCCGCTGGCGGATAGGAAACCAACCTATGCTACCTTTGCTGTGACGTCCGTATGAATGGTAGCCTTGGCTTTGCTTCCACATTAACCAGGGTGCGAATACAAGTTTAGTACACCATGTATTCGGAAGACGAAAATCGGGCTTCTACCTTTTACGCTACTTTTTGTCATGGTTATTTTTCTCTTACAGAGAATTTTGGAACGAGAATTATCGCGTGATTCCTTAGCTACTTTTAACATAGCTATTACACAATTACTCCACTCCCCATCCTGCAGTCTACCCGGCATGAGCATGCTTTATACATTGGCGACACTGGTAGGTGTTACGATCGGGTGATCGATGGGCTCCCAGCAGTATGCTATATAAGAGGCCAATAACAGCGCGACACAAGTATTTGCAGCTCCAATAAAAGGCACAAAGAACGGACGTCGGAACCCCATACTATCATTGCCTCCACGCTACAGGGCACACCCAAACCCCCCCAAAAAAACACTGTTCATTTCTTCGGCCCAAATGGGGCATACAGACCATCAATATAATAAAGGAACCTTGTGTTCTTGGCTATCTCTCATTATGATGGCTTCGCTGAAGTTATAATTTTGCATCTTCTAGAACCTCACAATACGAAAAATTGTATTAATTTCTAGTGACGTTTCAAAACACTTCCGCGCACACGCAGAAAAGGCGATTTGCATTTAAACATGCGAATGAACTTCTGGTATTAAGCTGAGAATTACGATTCTGTATACTCCCCAAAAGGTTTCAATATTCCAGAAAAAGCCAAGCCAATACTGTCAGTGGATGCTTGGATATGTCTGCTTTTTTACTAGTCTTCATTGCCCTTGGTGTTGATGACGATGTTGATGTTTCCTTTGATGTCTTGAAACATCACGTGGTATAGAACGTCAGGGGCTTTCCAACCACTACTCATATACCCCACGCGTACTAGAGCCTCAGAAAAATCGGAAAACGCGGAAAACCTTTTTTGCTTTCGTAGACGAGCCTCTCTCGCACCAATTAAACAAGGAATCAAAATAACGCGGTGCCTCCAGTCACCGGACACGAGAAAGAGGTAAGCATTGGCATGGCTTATCTATATCGAGAATATAATTAACTCGATAAGTAAATGGGTAGTTATATGACTAAACATTTCGAATGACAAAAACGTGCATCACAAGACGTACTTCAGTGGACCGTAATATCAGGGCTTTATTTACGTATGCGCTACATGGGGTATATTGCTTAGGTAATGGAGTTTATTTGGGGAGACCCCCAAAGAAATGTTTTGGGGGAATCCATGATGCAGTCATTTTATGTATATGCTAATAATCTCGTTTTTAATACGGATGATTCCTTTCTGGTTGTAGTGCTCCAGCCCCTTTTGTATGGTTTTTGTGCTTAAATTGCGAGCATGTATCGGCTTCTGCTTCTTGCCATCGGCGCTTATTTTTCCAATTGTGCGTGCAATTGCAATTATCTCTAACAATCAAAGCTACTTATTAGTGCCGTATAACTATTTATATTCTCTTTTTTACTTTTTGCGACATGTGTGTGTGTTAGAAGTTTAGAGGTAAAGTTATACTCTGTGCCGAAATGGAGAAATTTTAACATTCTTTTGTCCACTATTCATTTCATTATAAACCACATGCATGGTGTGCGAAGATTGATCAGTTAAAATTTCTCAAGTTTCATTTTCTTTACAGAAAACGCTGCCAAGTGCCTGGAGATATACCTGGCGAAGTCCTCTATAAGCGGCGGGTAAAAATTACATTATCGGTGCACCACATATTTGCTCTTACTCAAGTTGAACGTATAATATCATCAAGTAAAACTACTATTCTGAGCATTCGGTGGGCGCCCTCTATTACGTTGGATGCCTGTACGAGCTGCGGGTAGCGATTGTATTGTATACCTCGCAGCAGCAGTGTTGCCATGAACAAGCCAATTGCTGGTAGTGTCCACACGACCTTGCGTTTATATTCCTGAGAATTGAGTTGAAAAACGCGAGTCGACATGAGGTACACTCTCCCTATTTGAGAATTACGGCATGCTTACCCTAGACGAGGGAATATGGCAGCGTGTGAGAAAGTGAGAGCATGACAACGCGGCTCTGCAGTAGTCCCCATTATCAGAGGAGGTACTATTAATGGTCACAGGAATGTTTCTATTCCGTTCTGACTACACCAACTGAACCGTATGTAAAGGCCCATGTGTCAGAGTGTCTAAGTAGCAGGATAACAGTTTCAGGTGCGGGCCATGCGGGCTACCGTTTCGCACGCAGCAGCGGTCACTGCTATATGAAATCTAAGTAAATGTTTTATTGAGTTACACTGGCACAGATGTGTTGTTTGATTGCGGTCGTAATGCGACTTTTCGCTTGATGAAGAGCCACGAAGTATATACGCATAAAATCTACTCATGCGAGATTGCAATAAACGCAAGCACATAACGTGCACACACTAGGGCTCCAGGTTACGGCGTCTGATTAGGCATCGTCTCCCCCGGCAGACGCTGGTGGTTCTTAATGCCGGAATAACAATCGCTGTCCCTAAAACGAAGCATGACTGGAAATTTTGCGAAATCACCAAGAAATTGAGCTTGATAATTCTTCTTGTAAATGAGCGAATTATTCTATCATTTGTTCTTGTGTATTAACAACAGAAATATGTATAACGAGACGCACCTGACTCGTACTAGGTCCCGTGTTTCTCCTTTTTTTAATTCTCAAAATTTAAAATAGGCGTCAACCAATCCTATACACACATCACTGAGGGCGTATGTATGCTTCTCACAAATTGCTCTCAAAATCGGGTATGTTTCCATTTGCATGGTTAGGTATATATTGTAGCGTTCAAGCTACATTTTTTCCCGATTTTCTGCAGGAGACACATGTTACATGCTTTTCTTCTTTTAGCTAACATAAATCGTGCGTAGTTATTTGCATGAACACCTTCAAGTTGAACTTTAAAACAAACCCTCCCCTCTTCCTTTTGTGGATATCATTTAGATTGCCAATTTCAGGTGCGGATGCTTCAGGTTTGCCTTATTATTTTTGTTTTTACATTCAATTTTATTTTATCGCTTTAGTCGACGGATCTTCGATGCCTTCCTGTGATACCTGTCCGAACAAAATTCGCAAGACTTCTTCGAGCGCTTAGAGTGAGCTCCACCAAACATTGATTTTGAAAGAAGCACTACAATTTTTTATACTGCACATGAAATACTCTACTTTGCTTATATACTGCATCGATTGTTTTATTAGTGAAGAAATACCCCAATGTCACTACTGATAACCCAGCAGCTTAGCTTTTCGAGCGAAACTTTATTCTCGTACAAGCTGAAAGAAAAGAGAGACAATTTAAAATGATTAAAATATGATCTGGGTGTTTCGTACTAACGTGAAGGCCAACTGCATGCTGGGCCATAAACCACCAGCGCATAATACATTAAAAAGCCACCATAATTTTGGTGTCAATTTCTGGAATCGGGGCGGATGATACCAAAATCGAAACCAAAGATTTCCAAACAGCATCGCTTCCAAATTACAAGGTTACTCGATTGTGTTTTATGCTTACAATTACTTTCGATCATTGACAAGCGTTATCTATCTCTTTAGAATAACAAAGTTTTGCTCATAAACTAATTGTGCAATGTTTGCTATATGTGTTAGTTACATTCAGGTAACCTTCCAAAACCCGCTCTTCTGTATTTTTTGCCCGAGTGACCATTTACCAAATGAGGATGTTCAACTCAAACTTTCGTTCAGAGGGTGGATAAAATTCAATACCAGGGCATGAGCATTGAATACAGGAAAGTTATTTGGGGAAAGAAATGTTTGTAATATAAGCGGCGAACCTTTACAGCCATATAGGAGAGCTTTCAGAGCCTGAAAAGTAACGACCTTGACGGAGACCAATGGTGCGTTCAGGCACAGAGCCGTAAAAAAAATTAAAACTCTGGTTCTCCTTTGGTACTACCTATTACACATTTCACCCCTGGTGGTAGAAGAAAGGGCGAAAACCTGGACAAGAACTTAACTGGTAGGACCACACAGAAGGCCCGTAAAAATGAAGAGCTTGTGAAACGCAGCTGCATGATTACCAGGGTGTTGACCAGCTACCGAACAGCAGCAACAACCGGAACCGATCCGCTGATTTTCTTGGACGTCACTCAGAATCGAAGCGGTCATTTTGGAGCACGTTTGAAGGGAAGCGCAGCTCAACCGAAAAAAAAAACCTATCGGGTACGTGTTAATGACGAACTGGTTCGTGCACGGATTCCTGGTACTGGGGGGTCCGAGACGTTTGTGGGTATCTCTCACGCACTATAAACTTCGTAACTTCTCAGCGCTTTTACCTTTAGCGCTGAGAAGTCCTCATATTGCCATGGTCGCAATATGAGGAAAGTAATACGCGCCTGTGTTGCAATGTTATGTTGCTGCTACTGGCGCAATCACACTAGAAGGCTTAGCAAATGAAATTTGGAATTCTATGATACTAGATTGTTATAAGAGAGACCGACATTGCCCTGCACACGCTGCCACTGTGCATGGGGAAGCCAGATCACGACATTATTGCACTGCGCAATGGTGGTGGCCCTCACCAAAAATATAACTTGTTGGATAACATTACTTGCTTGAAACTGTCGCATACTTCGAAAGTGGAACTACTTGAAGAGTGTGGCCTACAGGAGTTGTACTGTTGCCGAGCCGAAGGCTTCTGACCAAAATAGTGCATTCCTTATGTTGACGACAAACGAAAACCTCAGCGTGTCGAGACTTCGAGGCACGTGAAAGATGCCCAGATGATCTAAACCGCTCGGCCAAAATGCAGTCTGGATGCTTAACAGACGACCGCACTTGTGCATAAAGACGTGTCCCTAACTTAGTGTGGGTAGATCCGGGGTATATTACTTCCCTATGTAATTTGGCAGACCTGTTTCCACAGGTAAACACAACAGAAAGGTAGACTCAGATGGTTTTATATTATTCACAGAATAATGTACTCATAAATTTTCCAAAATCAGCTAAAGACACACATTTCTCTAGACACCGTTGTTTTCCCCGACCTTACCTAACAAAACGTGTAACTGCGAAGGCCACGGTGTCATATGTCCATGTGGAATCATGTTTTTCAGAATCCTTTTTTAGGACCAAACCGAAACAGGTAATATTATGAGATATCTGTGAAACAAAGTATTAGCAAATACTACTAATGAAATCAAACCCTTAAGTGCACAGTGTTAGTGTTTGGTAGACGGCTTATGCCTTTGAAACAAGCAGTATTCCCGAATTGTTAGGTAAGGATTTCTTCTTGAAAGGCAAAAAACAGCCCTACAGAAGAGCACAGATTCACAGAGATAGGCCGATTCTCTAGTTTCCCATTTGCCCAGTGCGGACCTTTTCGTAATTTATCAGCTGTTGAGTATAGTTCTGCACTGCTTTATTTTCGCGAATCCACTTTTACGGTATAGTTCAAGTATGCCGTAAAATATATAAAAAAAATTAAAAATATGCTACTGCTATACCTCTGTTTGTTCCGGAGGTGTGGGACTTTCGACAATCAAAGAGTGTCGTAACGAAAATGGGCTGTCTTACACTTTCAGTTATCGTACCCAAAACCTTTAACATTATTCCACTGTTTGGAGGCAGGAATAAATTGCTAGGAATAGGCGGAACAGAGAGCTATTAGTCGTAACGCGCACATCCGTGGTAGCTCTGTGAAAATGCGCTCAAAATGTAAAAGCTATAAAGAACTTAAGCAAGATTCCTTTATTGAAAAATATTTAGGGTTATGTTCAACAAGAGTTGGGCTTTCCCTCTGCTGGAGCCCAATGCTAACAGTTATTCTTGGTGATCCTAGAATTTCGTTCATGGCTAGCATTCACGTGGCTACAGTGGGAATTTTTTCTTATTCTGGAAATGATCAGAAAATAAACGTGGGCGCGGTGTTAAAATACGCAACGGACGCGCCTGTGCCAAGGATGTACTGCGGGGGGTCAACGCCAGCATGTTCGGCAATTACATATGCAGGACGACGATTTCAACAGCGGCAACAACAACGAAAACAGTAAACTGGGAGGCTGTCCTTGTTTGTTTTTTATGTTCAGGGAAAACCAGTGGAAACACCCTATACAAGAAGATACGTAAGATACGAAGAATGACTGTAATTTTCCTTGAGTCTCGTCTTCTGTGGTATGTTTCCACTGGTTTTCCCTGAAAAAAAAAGAAATCAGTATCCCACAGTGATGTGTCTGGGTAGACTTTATCCTGTCGTAGGAAAACATAGTACCGGGAGGAAAGGTAGCGTGTAAACATTCACACATCTGTTCCCCTAATACGTTGCCTAACCGCTTACACTTGTTTTTAAAATTGCCCCACCAAGATTATATAAAAGAACATCAAGTTGAGTGAACATTATCTGTGATTTTTATGGCCGCCTTCAATAAGAAAACATTTTTTCGCAATTTGGTAACATTTTACTTCGTTGAACAGGTCCGCAAACTGGTTCAACGCTTTAATTACAGTTTGGCAACGGAATCGGCGCACGCATTAGCAGAACTCGGAAGTTAACCATAAATCAATCTCTTAACCGGACCCGGGACCCTAACCGAACTGGGATTTTTCGCAATTCGGCACGCTAATTTATAAATAAATTTATGCCGCATTTTTAGAAAACAAGATTTTTAGCAATTTTGTTCCGTTCAGTCAGTGTCAGCTACTTATTTTGCAAGCTTTCTGATTTTGATATTTCTGTGTCCGTTTCGGCTACTATTGTTGAATACATTTTAATTTTCGTTGCTTGCTGTTTCGGGTGGTCGTTGGCTAACAATTTCGCCCAATCTAATGCGTTTTTCCGCCTTCGGTTGGTTTGCGCTCTTCACGTAGGTCAGAAAAGCCTAGCTAAGCCACCTGCGGTAATCAAATTTGTAGTAGGTTTTCTATACATTTCGGGTTTGGTTTATTCTAGACGCATTTATTCTGTTATTGTTTTAAGTTCGGGTACTTTGGTCACCTTAGCAATTTACTAGTGTGATGTATCCAACCAACCCAGCTGAGATTATGGCGGGCGGGATCCCTAGGAAACGATTGGATGGTGCCACAGCGGAGAAGGGAGGGCGCGGGTTTCGCCAGCTGAAGGAATATGCCGGTGGGACTCGTCCCCCAGTGTCAACAAGATTTAATTTTTAGAATACACAGAACACATCAAAAAGAGGTCAGTAGTATTGGAGGGTTATCCGCGAAGTCGCAAATGAAGGACCGCCACCTGTGGAACTTGGTCTAGGGGCGCTGCGTCGGGAGCCTGAGAACACGCTCGAAATATTTAGGTGAACATTTGTGGGGAGGTGCTCTTGATTATCAAAGAATCGATCGTATGTCCCTCTCAGTCGGCCAACAGAAGGAGATGTCACGAAGGATTGACGTGTGTCACCACGTCAAGGGTCAAGGAAGCGCGGTAACAGGCCCATTGCACAACGGGCGTTGTACATTTCCGCAGTCGTTAGGGGGAATAGCTTGTTGAATTTCGGGTGCAGGTGCCATTGAGTGTCTACGCCACAGATGTTTTTGTTTAACCGTGGTTGGGATGTGCTTCGTGCTCGAAGCGTTGTACAAATGAGAGTCGATGGCAACATTCGCGATATGGGTTTGTGAGCATTATTCATCTTTACCTGTGGTCACCAACAATTTAAAGTATAAGACCTAGTTACATGAAGCCAACACAGCCGACGGCCGGACGGCCAATCGGTTGGAGAGAGGGAGAGGGCTCTTTGTAGTCAAAATACTTAACAAATATTTGACAATAGTATGGCTAAGTCGTAACAAGGGGGACAATGCCAACTGGAAGCGATGAATTATCGGTTTTTGTAACCCATGTACCCTATTTGGGGTGAAAACTGGCGGCTCGGAGTTCAGATCGGAAATAAAAGGAGGCAGGATTTGTCGACGTGCAATACTGCTGCGCAGCTCGCCTGCGCCCCGCACGCCGTAGGTTTCCGTGAACTGATCTATGCATTAGTATATCAACCAGGCTTGCAATATACGCAAGAAACCTTTGGCTCGCGGAAATGTACCTATGGGTCTTTATGGAGAAGCGGCAGAGCTGGCGGCCTCTCATCCGGCGTCATAGACCCGGCTGCTGCAGTTCGCAAGGATTTCCGAACACGCGGCTAACGTTTCTCCCGAGGGCTAGGCCCGGATCCCTTTGTCCGCAGGGGTTCATATCTCTCGCAAAGTGGACCGCTTGAGCATGAGCTAGAATCCTCGGCTTACGGCGTCTCGAACTCGGCGTCTCTAGGGTGAACCCAGGGACTGTGCTCCCCATTTCATGCCCGAACACACATGAACTTGCGCGGAGGAGAGAACTCGAGAGATCACGCCACTAACGCTGTTTAAAGGCTGTTCTCCACAGACCATCTGGCGTACCCCGGGCGATTCTTATAAGGCGCGCGGTGACGTTCACTTTGTTATTTTTGAGTATTTTTTCTAGCTCTTACAGCGGCGCAAGCCTACGCGCAAGGCTCGGAGATTCCGGGAGCTGCCCACGCGGCGCACGCTCAAGTGGGCTTGGTAATTTTTAGTATTTTTTTTGTAGCGGTCTACGGCGGAACTGAAAGCACAAACAGCTCTGCTTTTCTCAGAGGCGCCCACCTGGATTGGTGGCCTCCCTCTGCGTGTCGCTCTGCTACGACCACTGAAATAGATAAAGGAGTAAAAGTATGGTATTACCCCCGTAGCCCAGCCGTGAGTAGGGAGAAAGAAAATCAAGAGAAGTGTTTTTCGAAGGGTGAAGTAGCGGAACCTAGCCATCCTGATGCGCTACATTGTGGCTACACCACCGTGCGACACAAGCGCAGACACCGAAAGAATTCGCCATGTGAGCTTAGTGATGTTTATTTATAACCGATTGAAGTAGTTAGTTTAGTTAGTAAGTTTGAGAATTGTGAGAAAGCTAGACAACTTCTACAATGGCTATTTATCAGAACCAGTTGCTACATTCGCCTTTTGTAGTGCCTCTTAAAACAAAACCGAATTGGTAATCACCAATTTAAAAAATGGAGTCCCATTCCTGGCAAGCAGTGACCAAACTGTAGCGTTTCTCTAGCGGGCAGATGTCGGTGTGTGTTCTCGACATTTTGTGTTCCCGCCGTGGAAAGGAATCCTTGACGTATGTTGGCCGTACGAACACTCATTTCCGTCATGTGCGAATCGCCCTTGAGGTGCTGTCGAACAAGTTATTCAAGGCGTGAGAATACACCGCGTAATGGACGCGAAGCTGCGCAAAAACAGGCCCAAAGTCACCGTCTCTAAAGCATACGACAAAGCCGTACCGGCGACGCCGCCGCCGGAGAGCAGGCACTTCCGCTCGTGGAACGCTTGGTAAATCGCTGCGCCGTCTGTAGTGTCCTCTGTGAAACAAACCCTCCGCTCCCGTCACTCCCCCCGCCCGCGCCTCCGATGCGTTGGGAGCTTGTTGTGTAGCACGCCACGAAATAACCGGGTTGGTAGGGCTAGAAAACTTTCCTCTAAATAAAGCACAAATGAGCCTTACCAGGAAACAACAAGGTTCCAGAGAAGCGAGCTAGGGGTGACTGTGCCAGGGCACCAAAGTTGGTAAGCAAGTCCCGGCGACAGCCGAACGACGCGCAGGATTCCAGCTCTGTGACTTTCCGCCAACCTGCGCTTCTTGGCCCTAGAACCTACCCGAAGGTGTTTCGAGGAGCAGGGAGCATGCCTTGGACACACATACGCTTTTCCGGCCCACAACGACGACGCTTACGGAATCAGACGATGCCCCAAGCTGTCAAATGCTGCCAAGGTACTAGCTCTAGAAATATAGACTTCGTAGCGAACTGCAAAAACGCTGTTCGCAACATATCCCGACCATCGCATGTGGAATCTACCCTGTGTTGACCACACTGCGACTCCCTACGTCAGCGCCGGTTACTTAGGGTTGCGTGGTTATGGAATTTGTTGTGTGAGTTTGTACGGTATTTGATCGTGAATCATTTGGTGGTTTGAGTTTTTCGGCACTTTTTGGGTTGTGTAGTTTTGTTTCTTTGGTTTCAGATAAATGTTTTTTTAAGCTGTAGTCTGTTTCCCTAAACCATTCTTCTTTCTAGATTCAGACACATAATAGCTAAAAGTATTAGATACTTAACTATTTGTGAGAATGCAATGATGTAGGCTGACATGACTTTTAATTGCGATTGCTGTAGAAGCTAGTGGTTCAGCCGGCAGACAGGCGCAGAAAATGTGTCTGAACGATGACATCATTACGCGCGACGTAACCGTTGGAGCTTCGCGAACACTCTGCCCAGACTTCTTTACCTCATCTCTCGCGCATAACCCCCGTCGCCACTTCAAGTGCACTCGCGTGTGAAGACGGAAGCTCAGAAAATACGGCGATACAGACGCTGAGTTCGCGATGCAACTGGCCGCCTGTTCTAGCACATGCTAACGCTTTTCCACTTTGGGATTGTTGTGAAAGCCGGCAGTCCAAACAATGAAGGCTTTCCTAAATTCAGATGAGTTAACACAAACCGGTCTGTGACCAATGGTGAGATGGAATGAACAATGAAGAGCGTTACTCCACGAAACAAAGGGTGGCGTGAAACCGTACGCGCCACATCTCGAGTACGGATGCCACGACTTGATTCCAATCCGGAATATCCTGCCGGTGCAATGGCTACGAAGCGCGAGCGATTTGCACTTGATCCAAAGATAAGCATTCGCTTATGTTGTATATCCTTTAGCGAACGAGTTTGCATTGCTTTTTGGGGCACACGAGGGCCACTACGGCGATAACGTCACTGAGTCTCGAAGCATAACCACGCAAAAAACTTGGCCGAATTCCAACATGCGGACTGATAAACGTAGCCAAACCGTCACTGCGCCAGGTGGAGCCACCAGCATCGCTTTTTGCCTAGTATTCGCACGCCGAATAGCACGAGTCTGCCAGAATTTGATGAGATAGTGAAACCATTTATTAACCCCCCTATAAATGTACAAGATGACTTATTTAAACGAGTTCTATCAGAGTATTTATTTACGCGTCCTCAATGCATGTCAAGTTCAGTTTTGAGTCTTTGCCTCTTGCGTGATCGACGTCTCCTTCCGTAACTTTTTTCGGTACTAATAGGTAGGTACCACTGACATCATTAATTATTTTAACACTTGTTAAGACAAGCCGCGTTAGTGAATAACCGATGTGGCGTACGCAATCGTTCACATCCTTTTTCTGAGAAAACTATGAACTTAAGGAAATGAAGTTAGCCGGAGCTCAGAGTTTAATTCAGAATTTTGATGTCTTAGCGGAGGATGTTAGGACTAGTATTTTCCGTAGGTTATTACAAGGCTAGGCTCTGTTACAGGCCAAAGGGACAATTGAACAGGTTTTGCAATACATGGGTGTTCGAGTTTTCCGGTAAATCAATCTTTTAGTAATCCCTTCCACCAAAAATTTTGTTAGACGATGACTGTTCGTCGAGTTATCGAATACTAAAAACAACGCACTTCCGCCCTTCCCGCGGTTGTACCTCTTTTCGTCCATCTTCTCGCCCTGTGAGCATGACTGCAAGAACATCAGGTTGCGCACAGCATTTGCTAAAGAGATATCCTGAGGCGCCGCATCATTTTGGGACTTCGCCTTCTGAATTTCGGCGTTTTGTGTGTGCGTTGTTTTGCCAATCTGCTTATAAATCCCGCACAACGCTCACGGCCTCGAAAAGATAACGGAGTGAATCGGGCGGGACCTTAACGCTTCCACACCACACCGAAAGGTCACGCCAAAACAGAAATTGCCTGTCACCACGCGTTCGCGGTGACGAAATGTCGTGGTACAAATACGAGTCTAATATATATGAGCGAATGACTGGAGAATCGTCTCAAAATTTGTACAGTGAGCACGTACATGGGTGCGGAAACGTCGTCGGTTTATATATTGCTTAATGTGCCCTTGTTCGCACCAATATTAAGGTTGGTCGTGTTGCACTGACGCCATGCTCGCGCGTACACAGGCCGTAATAGTATTCTATTCCGTCATTGAAATCGGTTGTTGACATTTACAAACGTGACAAAAAACAGCCGAAGGGTTGCATGTTAGGGCACACGGACTTTGTTTAGAGTGTGCCGTTTATTCCATTTCTATGTTCCCCCCCTCCCTTACATTCCGCGAACTTCTACGCGACCAGGGTTTACCAACAACTAGGCAAGTACACCGTAACTGATATTACGAGCGGTCTCGGAAGTGCAGAAGGGCCTTGCACTTATAATTGTATAGTTATTATATTACTTGTATTTTTTGAAGAAATGGTTCAGCAATGCACTCGAAATTGTCAGTTTGCTTTTAAGCACACATGTGAGTATTTTTTAATCGGCCGTGCATAACTACGCAGAATGATGTCATTTTGTTGCGTCTGTGGGAGCTGCCATTGCAGTAATTGATACTTTATAGTTAACTCTCATTAACAATTTTTCTATTCACACTTTTCTAAGGTAAACAAAGTAAATTTCTCTAAAGTAAACAAAAAAGAGATAACTAGCGTTTCAATTTCACCGTTGAAAACAAAAGAAAACGTGCAACACATAATACACGTACAATAGTTTTACAAAATAGACTTTAGCAATGAAAATCGTGTGTACAGTCAGGCATTGAGTAGTTATTTACGCTGATTATCATAATTGCTTCTAAAAGCGTCTAGGTTTTTTACCTCGTTCTGAAGCTTTTGAGCAATTAGAACAAAAATGTGTTTTAGTTGACATTTATAATCATAGGTTTCATGCATTACAGATCGGTAATGTGGGTGGATGTAACTTTCCTATCATTTAGAGTAGGAAACCTGAGGATATGCATACTCTTGGAACGGTAAATGCTATTACTAAATAAACAATAACACATACGAATACAGCGACGAAAAAGTGACCACTAGCTGCTAAGAGTGCGAAACTGGCAGCTAAAGTTTGTTTGAAATACAATTGTGCGCGTAGTGCTCACTTCGGTATAAATAAAAGCGACCTTGTGTCTGCTACTGCAACGTGGCTTTACAAGCCGTTTTTCTGCTTCGTGCAGGTTTGTAATTATTCCAGTACCATTAGGAGTAATTGCCGAGGTTTACTGGTGCTGCCGTGCCCACGGCAGTGTGTTGTTATCGCGTATGATGCATACTGCGCATGCAAATTGCTCATGTGCGCTGATGTCGAGATGAACCACGGACCTGATACGCCTGAAATGAGTACAATTGATCTATTGAATCAATTACTTGCCGGCCAAAACAAATTATCAACCGATATTGCTGCTCTCAGGGCACAACAAGCCAGTGTTGAAAAACTCATAACAGAACCTAACTTCCTGGTTTGTTGACTTGGAAAAACAAACCGCCCGCATTGATAACATTGAGCAAACGATGCATTCTCTGCAGGTGAAAGTGGTCGGTTTAGAAGATCGTAGCAGGCGCTCTAACCTGATTGTAGTTTGGGCTGCCCGAAGAGCCAAAAGAAAGCGATACTGTCTTGAAACGGAAAGTCCTCACCGGGCTCTTTCATGTTTAACTTGGTGTTCACTGCAGTTCTGTTGGAAGAATCCACCGCCTCGGAAAACCTAGCGGGAACATTAGGCCAGTGATAATATTTTTTCAAGATTATAATGAAAAGCAAGAAGTTCTCCAGAATACACATAAACCTAAATGAACTAAACGTTCTGTACAAAGCGACTATTCAAAACCCACCCTTCAGAAGAGAAGACTACTCTGGGATAGCGCCAAAAACGACAAGTTAAACGATAAGAAAGTAACACTAATATACGACAAGCTTAGTATCGACAATGAACTGTACGTATGGGACGATACAGCCAACAAAAGAGTTAAACTTCCCAAGTCCTACCATCGGCCAAAGAAAGACAGCATAGACCTAGGTGCGTCATGTAGTAGCTCAGGTGCGGAAGGAACAGCTTGACTTAACTCTTCCAACGTTAATAAAGAATTCCGACATTTAAGCATAATTCCCACAGTGTTGTCAAGAAGAGTGAACAATTAGAAGCTGTTATTCTGGGTCACGATCCGCATGTTGTAGTGATTACAGAAACTTGGCAGCATGACGGCATCGATGATAGTGATGTTTTCCCTAAAGACTATCACGTTTTTCGGCGCGACCGGTTGACTAGAGTAGGCGGTATTGCTGTTTTAGTTAAGCATAACATTCAAGCCTTTCTTTCTCGGCAAATTGACCATCATGAGAGTATTACACTCAAGCTTTCTTATCGAGGCCGATCTATTCTTTTATTTGCCGTTTACTTCCCTCCAGATTCCCCAACGCATTTCTTGGCTGCCCTGCCTGAACACATGAGTACATTTAGGCATGATAAAATATTTATTTATTTATTTATTTATTTATTTAGAGTACCCTTAGGGCCATAAGGCATTGGAGAGGGGAGTGGTTAAATACAAAAAAGGAATGACAAAAGCGGTAAAAAGAAGTAAAAGGTTATAAAAATGGCTTCTAAACATACAATTGTAGCAAATGCATGATAAGGTAAAAACGAGTATATCAGGTTGGCATCTTGGTATACAATTTTAGCTTAGGAGTAAAGCGTGACGAAACAAAATACAAATGAACATATCATTATACAATGTTAGCTAAGGCTATTTTGAATGATTCATGATCCTGATGGACCCTGCGAGGCCCCCAGCCCTCCAGTGATGCTTTCGTGAGCACAAAGCAAACTTTGCCATGAAACACCTCACTATTTCACCTGCTTAATGCGCACCTTGTTGACAGTTTTTACAATATATTTGCCTTATTGAAGCAGACATACATATTTAGTACAGTAAACTGAACTTTACTAGGCAGTTGTTGAAATGAGTTGATAAAAACCCAAATGAAATGAGAATCGAGCAGGTTACTGTCGTTCGGTAGTCATAATTGCATCAAGCCACCTAAGAAGCTGAAGAGGATTTTTATTACCCTTCCACGTACCAACTATGACCCAGCTGTGCTGCAAGATGTCAATAGCTCTTGTTTCTGATTATTAAGTTGTGGTCTTCAAAATTATTATTCAGAAAACGTTATTTTCCGTCTTTTTTTTCTTTCCTTGACTACAGGGAATTAAAAGTCTATAGACTATATGTAGACTGTTGTACAGGCCTGAAGTCATGAGCTGCCTGTTTTTTTTTTCAGTTTATGGAAAGTTAAATTATGATAATTTTGTAACAAGCAACATATTCTGCATTGTTTCTTGTGACATTATATCTATGGAGCAAAACACTTTATTGGAGGGTTTGTAATTCACTAGACTGTCAGCGTGCTATGCTGGTACGTCGTTTCCTGCGACTTTTTCAGTTAGTGCACAAAAAATTATGTAAGCGTTTGATTTCTTTTTTTGTACAGTTGCCTCGAAATCACTTCATGCAGTGTGTTCCCAATTATTTAAACGCTAATTCTAGTTCCTTTTTTTTATTTTCATTCTTTCAAACTGAAGCATGCTTCCCTACACATTTTTTCAGGTGCGCTCGTCTGAACTGTGGCTTGGTGCTTAGGAAAACATCTACTTATAGTGCGAAATTCCGGAAAAAAGGCGGCCTGATAATGAATGGATGTACTAGCACAAGAAATGAGAGATGTATAATGTGGGAAATACCGTCAGTGTCACAGTCATGCCTGGGGTACTCTGAGTGAGGACCCAGGCATTATGGACAGAGGCATTTTCTGCACAGTGTTTGCTTCTTCAAACGTAATGATAGTACATTCGGAGTAAATTCAAAGGTAGTACATTCGGAGGCAATTCAAATTCAGTACATTCATAGGCAATTCAAATGAAGTACATTCAGAGGCAACTCAAAGGAAGGACTATCAGAGGCAATTTAAAGGAAGAACATTCAGCGCCAATTCAAAGGAAGGACAATCAAAGTCTATTAAATAGCAGTGGCCAATTCTCAATTCAGAGTCAAGTCAAAGGAAACTTCCCTTGTACTGAATCTGGCAAATTGATGGACAATTGACTGTGACTTCAAAGGAAATAAATAATTTCATAAGTGATAGTTAACAACCCACGACGGGCTGCGCTCTGGAGTCGCAGCTGTGGTCACTAGGAGCCTCGTGCTGCTGTATCACGTCAAATTTCGATGAATGTGGGGCTACTCTAGGAGTGCGCGTGCGCTCATCGGTACCGTTTACCCTGGCGAATCCCCCTTCCCCCAGTTCACCATGGTTGCAAGAAAAAGAGCCCGTATTCGCTAATTTGCGCGACTTCATTGCCTGATGTACAGTACCCATTCTTTCTTTCGCTACCCTCACACTCTTCATTTTTTCTTTCTCTTTTTTTTCTCGGTTTCTTTTTTTCCCTCATATCATTTCGTGTTACCCTCTCCATTGAACTCACCTCGGGTTTTTGAGGCTGCGTTTGGTTCGTTCACCTTGTTTTGTCAGCTCTGTAATACACGTTTTGCGCACGACGCAGACGCCCGTGGAGGGAACCCACTCTTTCTGTGTTAATTTAGTCGCTTCAGTGCCCGTATTAGGGGGGAGGGGGCGACTAGTGCAGTTGCACTGGGCACCAGCAAGAATAGGGTGCCGATTTCCACCGAATGTTCCTCCTTCCCGCTTATCTCCACAAGGGCCCCACCCGGACTTTCGTCTCTCAAAAAAGACTTCGGCGGGCAAGTGTGAAGTTAGGGAAGAAAACGGGCGTGCAAAAGTACTCGTAATGTAGAATATTTGCATTCCGACGCATTAAAAGTGCCGCAAAACATTTCATGACAAAACATGTTGAAATGCCGCCTTATCAGGAAGTTGTCGGCCTGAAAACTAAGGTATATGCAGAACTTAATTCGGAAAACAGTGACGCAGAAATAAAATTTATCCTGAATTTTTGCAAACAGGTATTATAATTTTAGTTTTGTTACTGTGTGCATCAATACGGACAGAATTTAGTACAATGATCTGGCTTCTTCGAAAAGAGACTGTGCAATTTGGGCGTCTGTGTATCACAGCCACACTGTGGTGAAATTTTACGTGAGGTATCCTTTGTGGGGTGCTGCCACAGCCAGGACGGTGTCAGGACGTGATTTGATGATTGAATAGGACTTCTAACGCCCCGAAACTACACAGGTTATAGGGTGCACAGTAGTGGAACAATTTTGACAAGCTGGGGATCCTTAACGAGCACGGAAGTCTTGGGCACACGTGCATTTCTTCTTTCCGGCTCCAGCAGAAACGCGCTCGCCTCTGTAGGGAATCAACCCCACGCCTTTGAGCGCAGAATACTCTCCGACCCTGCAATTTTAGAAAAATTCAACTTTTGCCCCAGTAATTATATAATATATTACTCTAATATTATCTAATAATAATAAAAAATCTAAGTATGATACTCTAATCAGACATAATGAGTCCGACATGTATTTGAAAAATAAAAAGTTTAAAAATTGAAAATATATTCTTTTCATATAAATCTATCTGCCAAATACTGTGCGTTTTATACATCTCTGAAAAACCGGAGAATAAACAAAAAACGGCACGAGGCGTTCAAATTACCTACAAAAATAGCGGAAACACAACACCTCTGAAACAGTAGTTGCATCTTAACAAAAAATCAGAATTTGCAAAGTAAAGGCAAATCGTGGCTGGACTAGCTTATAATAACACGATTGGAAAGAGCATCCAAAAGAATACTTCCAACGAATGCAATATTCCAACGTCTTTCCGCACTCGCATCTTTTTTTGGCGGTAAGAAAGTCACACTCAATTCAAGTGGCTTAAGAAAGCCGTGCGTTAAAAAACAGTTATCTTAATGTCTATAAATTTTCTATTGCAAAGCACACGGCCTTGAGAGCGCAAAAATATGCTGCCGCAGTCACGTAGATCAGGCACGTAGATCTACCAAAAAACTGATCTGGTACGCATGCCTTACAAACCTTTGGAGGACATTTCGCACTCCACAGACTCTTTGTGGGTGACCTTCAACTGCCTACCTCTCAGAGATATGGCTCCAGGAGGGACAAAATCAAAGCCATTGTTATCTAAGGAGAACGATGCTTAAAACAGGCATCTTTTTCTGCTCCAAATTAGGTAGAGCTTGCGATTAATTTCTTTCAATTCGATTTATATAGAGGTCCGAGTTGCTTCGTGTGTGCCTAGATGGTGACACATAGCCTAAGCTGTTTGCTAGAGAGCAACCCAGAAAAAAACGGTGGTTCGTTTTACCTGGCTGTTCTGTTCTTCCGTGGAAATTCGTCTGCTACGTCGCTTGAGAGTAGACCCAGTGCAGTTCTGTGCCAGCACAAACGGATAAGCAAATGGTTTCATGTTAGCGAACGGAGCGCGTCCTGCTACTGACAATAAAAAGTGGCTGTTATTTACATCTTGGTTGAGTGTGCCCGGCGGGCGCTTATCAGAAATCGCCACTATTCAGCGTGTCCCCTGCCCGTTTGTGTTTTGGAAAGTGCGTTTTGAAGTTGAAGTTGTCATTTCTCATCGACCGTTTTCACAGCCTATGATGAAGGCTCCCGTGGAAATATCGTGTCGCCTGGGTCCCTCCTATCGGATAGGAGAAGAGTAAATGCAACGCAAAATACTTATCTTTGGTTGATATCAAGGCAGGCTACTCGGAATTTAATGTGGAGTGGAGAGACCAAGAGAACAGTCCATTTATTACCTCTAAATACCTTTGCGTGTGCAAGCAGACGTCTTTTGGGCTGAGCACGGGACCAGCAAAATTCTATAGTCATGGATACTCTGGCAGCTAGACTGAAGTGGCATAGCTTCCGCGGTACCTCCACGACGTTTTAGTAGTCGTCCGGACTTTCGACAGTTACTATTGAGCCCGCCACTGGGCTTTGCTTCAACACTCCTCGGCTGTGCGGTGAAGCCTTCTCTACGTGCGCCCTTCAAGCCAGCCCCCCGCATCGGTTACTCATGTTTTCACGTTTCGACAAGCCTAGGTCTCTGGCATTTATCTTTCGGCGCGTTTCCAAACTTCGGCGGTTGCCGGCGAGGCAGGCTTCAACACGCCCCAAGGACACGGAAGCCCTGCGTTCGCAGCGAAGTACTCCTCTCGCCCCCCTCTCGGACTCAGCGTGCGCCGCTTCTACCGACTGCTCCCAAACTCTGGAAAGAGTGTTGTGTGTGTCTGTGACGTTCATCGCATCTGAACAATCTAGAGGGAACGCTGTTCTCAAAATTGGCGCTTTTGGGTATAAATATGAGCCCCTCAAGCGCTATAACTCATTCCTGTTTGAGCAGGGAATCAACGCTGCGAATCTGCTCGAGTGCTGTTCTGTTACCTCGCCCATTGGGGCACTGTTCTTTGGCTTCGGCTCACCTCTCGCTATGAAGTAAACACCTACGTTAGCCTTCGGCTTCTGGTCTTCTTCACGGCTGCAAAAGCAGCTGGCTGCCCGCTTCAGACCACGCTACCAAATGTATGTAGGAGGCGACGGGGTTCGGCTCTGGTCGACCATCCCCGTACGCAACAACTGGTTGGCAACGGTCAGATGGCAACTTCGTAACACCTGGAGCCAGCGGTGCAAGATGCAACACCACGCACGTCAAGGTGGCTTCGGCATTCGCAGCGTTCACAGTGGTGAAGGGTTAGTGCCAGACATTTCTTCACTGAGTTTTACCAGGCTTCTGAGGATAGCTGGTAGGACCTGGGTTTTTGTCCCGTGAGTTATTCGTGCAAAACCTTTTTGGAGCAGTGGGAAAGCAGTACCTCTAGACCGGCCATTATTTTCAAGGCCTTGAAAAAACAGCCGTTGTTGGAGCTTGTAAAAGAATTGCGCTTGGATTTTTCGGACGCGCTGAGAAAGCCAGAGCTGACGCAGGCCATACTCACTGTTCGGGCTGACGATGACAAGCTGTCTGAGTGCATTGAGATGATCAATGGCACGGAGACCGCTACACGTCGGACTGCAGCTTGAGGAACGCGAGGAAAGGAAGTGAGAACAGGATCTCGAGAGGCTGAAACCGCAACGCAAGGAGAAAAAACAAGAACAGGAACGCGAGGAAGGAAAGGGAGAAGAGGAGGTCGAGAGGCAGAAAGAAGAATGCGAGAAGAAAAGGCAAAAACACGAGTTTGACAGGCAGAAAGAGGAACAACAGGAGGAAAAGAGACAAGAGCCTTAGAAACTCCTACTCGAGCAGGAGGAAAGAAAGCTACAGCCCGAGCAAGAGATGAAACGTCTAATCATTGACGCATCTTGGTCTAGGCTTGAGAGTGACAGCAGCGCGTCAAGCGTGCACTCTGCGGCGACTGAGCAACCTACGTTACGAATGAGGGACGTAATGCAATCCTACAAGGTAGGAGAAGACATCGGTCTTTTTTTGGTCAACTTCGAGCGTACGTGCGAGAGCACCCAGTTTAGCCGAGACTCATGGCCGCAAAGCTGTTTACGCTATTGCCAGGTCAGGCACCCGATGTGAATGCCCGCTTGCCAGAGAAGGCGGTGGAGGACAACGAGAAATTCAAGTAGAACCTCCTGCGTCAACAGAGGCTGTCAACAGGCTTTCAACAGAGGCATTTAGCCAGAAGTTCCGTGAAACCGAGAAAGCTAAGGGCGAGTCGTACTCGGAGTTCGCCTATAAGCTGAGGGCTAAATTGGGAGAGTGGCTAAAAGAGGCAAAAGCTTTCGGAGAGTACGACAAGGTAGTTGACTGCTTCTGTCTTGAGCAGTTTTACCGCCGTCTACCAGAAAGCCTGAGACTCTGGGTTCAAGATAGGTCAGTTGTGAATACTATCGATCAGGCAGCTCAGCTAGCCGACGAGTTCGTCGCACGACGCGGTGCGCAGGGTCCGAAAGACGCCCAAAAAGATTTCAGGCATAGGCCTGATAAGTCAGGGCCGAAAGGCAGAGTTCCCCATGAAGACGGTGGAACTAGCGATGTGGTGTTCGTGGATAGGGAAAGTGGCTTCGAAAAAAAATAGACCAGACGACGCTGTGGAGCAGCGCAGAAAGAAAGCTTTAAAGCGCGCAGACAGGCTGCGTGTTACAACTGCGGCAAGACAGGACATTTCGCTGCGAGTTGCAAGAAAGGCAAGCTTGTTTTTCACGTGTTAGATGAGAGCGAGGACAGCAGGCAGTTTCTAGAGCCGTACGTACTTGAGCTCGTGGTCAATGGTAAACCGCGCCGAGTTCTTCGCTACTCCACGGTGACGGTAGACATGATACAGCCTTCGTAGATTGAATCGAATCAGCTGACGGTCCGTTTGGTGAACTTCTCATGCATGCGGCAGTCTCCCCACAACTTCTTCCGGAATACAGGTACCTGCTACGTGACAACTGGTACAATTTCGAGAAACTGCCGAGCAAAGAACCAGCTGGTCTTGCTGCAAAGGGATCAAGCAACGAAAGTGTTACCACCTCTATGAGGAATGGTGAGACTCAGACAGATAGCGAGGACGAGACATTTCCAGAGGCTCACTACAGAGGGCAGCGTAAGTACACTGTGTGTAAGGACCCTACAGTGAGCTGAGTTATGCCAGTGGCATTTTCGGGGTGCTCAGGTTCACGAGGGGTCTTGAAAGAGGCTACCGACCCAAACACGCGCAGGTTGCAGGCTAACGACATTCCGCGGGAAAGCTTCAACCGTGACGTTAGCGAAAGAAGGCAACACCAGTTCGTTGAAACGAACTGCGTTTCTCCGGACGCGATTTCGGAACCGATCAACGCTGTGGCACAGCCGCCCGTCGAGACACTGAATGGTTTTCACGGGGAAGCTAAGCTTAACGACGACGCCGCCACAGAGTGAGTCACTAGCGTTCCCCCTGCAACTCAGATACTCGATGTAGAGCAATGGCCAGCCAAGCTCGTAGCCATTCCTATGTCGCCTGGGTTTGAGCCATCTGTTGAGACCGCGCCGCTCGCGCCTAAATTGGCCCTGACAGCCGGAAAGCAGAGCGAAAGCACCCGGTGGTGTTCGCTTGCCAACAGTGTCGCAAACGAATGCGACGAGAGCTCTCATGCGCACCTGCGGAGTGGCAGCTCCGCACGCACGGTTTCCACCGTGTCCAAGCGGACCTGGCAGCGGCCGAGAACGAAAGCGCACGGCTTGCTAGAGAGGTGGAAAGTGGAGCAGTTTCCTCCGCGTGCTCGAGATACGTCTCCGAAGAAGGCCGATGTCCTCTCGACCGGTCGCAGTCCCTCTCAGAGAGCGGGCGCACATAAGGTGCCGTGCAAATTGGAGAAAGGTCAGGGCAATGACGAGAGCTCAAATCGCAGCTCTCTGCGCGAGAATTAGCCTGTAGACACCTCACTTTCTTCATTGCATTGAATTTCCTGCAGCAGGTTTCGCCCTTTCTTTTTTAGTTGAGACGTTGAGTTCGCGAAGCCAGTAGCCGCCTGTTCTAGCACGTGCTAACGCGTTCCACTTAAGAAATAATTGTGAAAGCGTGCACTCCAATAAATCAAGGCTTACCAGTCAAGGAGAATATTCAGGGACACTTTCAAAAATTTATGTGAGTTTAACTCTAAGGTCTGTGACCAATGGTGAGATGGGATGACCGATGAAAAGCGTTACTCCAGGAAAGAAAGGGTGGGGTGAAAGCGTATGCACCACATCTCGAGTATGAATGCGACGACTAAGCATTGCTTTAGGGGGGCTAGCGACGACAGCACGTCGGAAACCTCACTGTGTCTCCAATCACTACCACGCAAAAAACTTGGCTGAATTCCAAACACACGGACCGATAAACGTAGCCAAAGAAAAACGAGCTAGGTGGGGCCGCCAGAATCGCTTTGTGCCCAGTCTTCGCGCAGTAGCGCGAGTCTGCCGCAATTTGTTGAACTAGTGAAACCATTCATTAACCCCACTATAAATGTACAAGGTGACCTATTTTAAGGAGATCCATTAGAGTATTTATTGACGCGTCGTTAACGTCTGTTAAATTCAGTTTTGCCGCGAGTCTACCTGATTTCGTCCATTTTCTTGTCCTGCAAGCATGACTACAGGTACATTCGGTTGCACACACAATTTGCTACAGCAATACCCTGCGGCGCCGCACCATTTTAGGACTTGGCCTTCTGAATTTCGGCGTTTCGTTCGTGCAGTTGTTTTGCCAATCCGCTTAAGAATCCCGCACAACGCTCAGGGCTGGAAAAGATAAGGGAATGAATTGGGCGGGGCATTAACGCTTCGACAACGCACCGAAAAGTCACGCCTAAACAGAACGTGCCTGTTAACCCGCGCTCGCGGTCACGAAACATCTTGGTACCAATACGAGTTTAAAATATGTGAACGAATGAGTAGCGAATCGCCTCAAAATTTGTTAGAGTGAGCACGTACAGTCTTTGTCAAAATCTTGTGGGCCATGGCGACCGTGGCCGGAGCAGGCCCGCGGCCAACCAGGGGCGCTGCGCTTGCCGCTGTCGGCTGGTTGCGGGGCTAAAGAGAGCGAGGGGAACTTTTGCTCTTGCTTTTGCGTTATGTCCGTAGCGACAAGTACTGCGCAGTGCCTGCTCTGAAGCCAAGTGCGCCTGCCCTGAGAAACCGGCCCCGCTGCAGTTATCGCGCCAGCCCTACTACGAAAGGAAGCGTGATAGTTTCCCTCGCTCTCTTTAGCCGCGTAACCAGCCGACAGCGGCAAGCGCATCGCCCCGGCTCGGCCGCGCGCCTGCTCCAGCCATGGTTGCCGTGGCCCACAAAATTTTGACAAAGACTGTACATGGGCCCGGAAACGTTGTCGACCTATATATTGCTTAAGTTGCCGCTTTTTCGCACCAATGTTCAGGTTGGTCGTGTTGTACTGACGCCATGCTCGCGCGTACAGAGGCAGTAATAGTGTTCTATTCCGTCATTGCAATCGGTTGTTGACATTTACAAACGTGACAAAAAACAGCCGAAGGGTTGCGTGTTTCGGTACATAGATATTGTTTTGAGTGTGCCGTTCATGTCATTTCAAGTTCCGCCGCCCCCTTACATTTCGGGAATTTCTACACGACCACGGTTTATTAGCAACTGGATACGTACACCGTATTTGATATTACGAGCGGTCTGGGAAGTGCAGTGTGGGTACTGCGGCCGTGCACTTATAATAGTATACATTTTATAATACTTGTTTTTTTTAACAAATGGCTCAGCACTGCAATCGAAATTGTTTGTGTGCTTCTAAGCACACATGACTTTTTTAATCGGCCGCGCACAACTACATAAAAATCTGTCCTTTCGTTGCGTCTGTGGGAGCTGCCAAGGCAGTAATAAATACTTTATAGTTCATTGCGATTAACATTTATTTTATACACACTTGTACGAGAACACACAAAAACTTGCCTGCACAAATTGTCCTGCTTAATAATCACGTAGTTTAAACAAAAAAGGATAAACAAAGTTTAAAATTGCCGTTTAAAACTAAAAAAAACTTACAACAAATAATACACGTAGAAAAATTTCTTAAAATTCGCTTTAGCAATTATAACGTGTGTTTGAGCAAACATTCAGTATTTCTTTCTTCGCTATACCAAAGCCTCTGTAAAAAACTTTAACATTTTTTGTTAGTGTTATATTGCTTTTGAGCATTTAAACAGCAAAAATTATTTTAGTTGACATCAATGGACACGTGTTTCTTTATCAATGCATGGTCAGTTGGAGTACAAACGGAATTTGTTAGTGAGTTCTAGTAGGAAACATGAGAACACCGATAGTTCGCGGACCGGTAAATGCAGTCAATAAATAAACAACAAGACATAGGTATACACGACGAAAAAGTGACCACAAGCAGATACGAGTGCGGAACTGGCGGCTAAAGTTTGCTAGAAATAAAACTGTGCGCGTAGCTGCTCACTTCGGTGAGAATGAAAGCGATCTTGTGCCTGCTATTGTAACATGACTTGTTTTGAAGCTTAGTCATTTGCTATAAGAGATGTTCTGCCTGTAGGAATTAACCCATTAAAACCTGAGACTCTGGGTGCAATATAGGCCACGGGTAAATCCTGAGGATCGGGCAGCTCAGTGAGCCGATGAGTTCGTCGTACGTCAAGGTGCGCAGGGCTGAAAGACGCCCAAAAAGAGTTGAGGCATAGGCCTGATAAGCCAGGGCCGAAATTCAGAGTTCCCCATGAAGACGGTGGAACTAGCGAAGTGGTGTTCGTGGATAGGGAAACTGGCTGCTGAAACCAAAAGAGAGCAGAACACGATGAGGAGCAGCGCAGAAAGCCTTTGAAGCGTGCAGACAGGCTGCATGTTACAACTGCGGCGAGACGGGACATTTCGCTGCGAGTTGCCAGGAAGGCAAGCTTGTTTTTCACGATCTAGATGAGAGTGAGGACAGCCGGCAGTTTCTAGAGCCATACTTACGTGAGCTCGTGGTCATTGGTTAAACTGCCGAGTTCTTCGCGACTCCATGGCGATGGTAGACATGATACAGCCTTCGTACATTGAACCGGATCAGCGGACGGGACAGTGTCTTTGGGTGAAGCAGGCCGTAGCAGCACGAAACGTGCGCCTGCCGATTGCCAAGGTCAGCATCGGAGGTCCGTTTGGTGAACTTGTCACGCAGGCGGCAGTATCCCCACAGCTTTTCCTGAATACAGGTACCTGTTCACGAACAGGTCGGATCAGCTGTTACGCCACAAGGGTTACAATTTCGCAAAACCGCTGAGCAAATAGCTCAAGCAGCGATAGTGTAGCCACCTATAAAAATGATGGCGACTCTCAGACAGATAGCGAAGATGAGGCATTTCCAGAGGCTCACGACACAGGGAAGTGTAAGTACACTGTGTTTAAGGACCGTACAGTGAGCGCAGACGTGTCAGCGACATTTTGGGGGTGCTCAGGTTCACGGGAGGCCTTGAAAGCGGCTACTGACCGGAACACGCAAGTTTGCAGGCTAGCGACGTTCCGCGGGAAAGCCTAAAACGTGACGTTAGCGAAAGAAGGCAACATGAGTCCGTTGAAACGAAGGATGTTTGTGTGGCCGCGATTCCGAACCGAGCAACGCTGTGGCCGAGCCAGCCGTCGAGACTGTGAACAGTTTTCATGGGGAAGCTAAGCTTAACGACGACGCCGCCACTGAGTGAGTCTTTAGCGTTCCCCCTGCAACTCAGATTCTCGATGTCTAGCAACAGCCAGCCAAGCTCGTAGCCATTCCGGTGTCATTTGGGATTGAGCCGTTTGTTGAGACCGGGCCGCCCGTGCCTAAATTGGCCTTGAGAGATGGAATGGACACCCAAAACACCCTTTCGTGTTCCTTTGCCGACAGTGTCGCAAACAAATGCGGCGAGAGCTCTCATGCGCACCTGCCGAGTGGCACCGCCGAACGCTCGCTTTGGGCTGTGTCCCAGGGGAACTCGCAGGGGCCGATAACGAAAGCGCACGCCTTGCTGGAGCGGTAGAAAGTAGAGCAGTTTTTCTCCGTGCGCTCGAGACACGTCTCGGAAGAAGCCCGATGTGCTCTCGACCGGTGTCAGTCACTTTCAGATAGGGGGCGCTCCAAGGTGCGGTGCAAATTGCAAAAGCTCAGGGCAATGACGAGAGCTCAAATTGCAGCTCTCTGCGTGAGAAGTGGCCTGTAGATGCCTGACTTTATCAATTGCATTGTTTTTCCTGGAGGCAGGTTTCGCCCTTTACGATTACGTTTCTTTTGTGTTGGACATTTCCAATCACGCGAAATGTCACCTTTCTAGTTTGTGCTCTTCTCTAATGTACTGCTGGGCTAAATGTAACTAGTGCAGTAAGTTATTAGTGTATTTTACCCCAACTAAAAGAATGGTAGTACTTCAGTGTGGATATGTCTTCGCACTTGCCGGCGATGCGGTTGTGTCTTCCTGTGTTGTGCGGTTGCTTGCCAGACCAAGCCAGATACGTTCTTGGCTGGCCTCTACTCGTCCAGTGACCGGCCCGGTGAAGTTCCAGCATGGTGTCGTACAGCCCTGGCCGGAGTCGAGAATCTGTCGAGCACTTCTCTCCGAAAGCATCCCTCCAGACAACGGTTGAAGAACCTTATTCATCGTGATCTCGGACCCCCGGCGGAGAAGATGTTACGATTGAGCCCGCCGCTGGGTATTGTTTCAACACTCCTCGGCTGTGCGGCGAAGCCTCCACTACAGGCGCCTTTCAAGCCGGCCCTCCGTGTCGTTGATACATCTTTTCACGTTTCGACAAGCCTCGTTCTCTGGCCCCTCTCTTTCGTCGCGTTGCCGAATTTCGGCGGTTGCGGGCGAGGCAGGCTTTAACGGGCCCCAAGGACACAGACGGGCCCCAAGGACAAGAACGGGCCCCTCCCCTCTCCCCTCTCTCGGACTCATCGTGCGCCGCTTCTACCAACTGCTCACGAACTCTGGAAAGAGTGTTGTGTGTGTCTTTGACGTTCGTGGCGTGTGTACAATCTAGACAGAACGCTGGTTTGACCGCTGGCGCTTTTGCGTATGAATACGAGCCCCTGAAGCGCTATAACTCATTCCTGTTTGAGCAGTGAATCAATGCTGTGACTCTGGTCGCGTTCTTGACTGTTACCTCGCCCGTTGGGGTATTGTTCTTTGACTTCGGCTCCCTTCTCGCTGTGAAGTAAACAATTACGTTATCCTTCGGCTTCTGGACTTCTTTACGGCTGCAACAGCGGCTCGCCGCTCGCTTCAAACCATGGTACCATACGTGTGTCGGAGGCGACGGAGTTCGGCTCGGGTCGCCACTTCCCGCACGCTACATGACGAACACTTTGCATGGTTGGAGTCTGTAGTAGAAGTTATTCATGGGTCTACGTTGAGGCTGATGCCTGAAGAGTGCTGCTACACCTACGACGAACCCAGGTTTTTGGTCCACGTCGTTAACGCCGCGGCTGAACTGCCTCACCCTCTGAAAATTTCATCCATGGGGGAGTTTCCTTTAACGAAAGACAAGAAGGCCGTACGAAGATCCCTTCGACTGTGCGCGTACTGCCGGCTCTTCATCACAAACGTAGCAGTTATTGCAGGGCCACTCGCGCACTCGACGAAACATTGAACCCCTTTAAACCGTGTGGCAACGACGGCAAAGGCCTGGTGTGCTCGCTCATTTCGACAAAAACAACGAATGAAATAGACCCGGACACCAGGTGTTCACGCTTGGGGGCTTTCCTGCTTCCAAAATCAAAGCTGCAGCGCGAAAGAAATCACCCTTGCCATCCATGGAATGGGGAAAGCAGACTAAAAGAACTACTGGGACTCTCAGAAAGATTGCCTAACTCGTTAAACGAGGCAATCAAAAATTATATGAAAGGTAGACTGCTGATCGTTGTGACAGACCATCATGCGCTCTGCTGGCGCGTCAATATCAAGGACCCGTTTCGCTGTCTCTTTGGTGGACCTTGCGCCTGCAAGAATTAGCCATTACAATCTTCGTTAAACCCACAAGGAAACACTCCGGCTCCAGCTGCTTGTCTCGTGCCCCGTGGAATCGCCACCACAAGCTCCGATAAAGACAGCGCGGTTTTCGGAATCGTGACGGAGAGCGACTTAGCCACGCAGCACTCTGGCGACACCTAGTTACGTGTCACCATTGACAACCTCAAAGGAAGCAACGTCATGTGCGAAGGGCCTCGAAATGCAACATACCTGCATTCTGCCTCCAAATCAGCATCCTCATGAAGAAATCTTTAAACTCCGGAAGGAGAACAAATTAACTTCTTATCATCCTCGCAGAACAACGTGGCGAAATTTTTGAAGCGGACGACGTAGACCTATCTTCCGGATATTTCGGCACAGCACCCAGTATTGAAAAAAAAATGAGACTAATTACTGAAATCACAAAAAGGAGGGCGAAATAAGGCAGGCGAAAATGAGGTGAAGCTGCCGTGACTGCCTGCGATGAAAAACACCGCCGAAGAGGCCTGCCGGACTGCTGCAGCCAGTCGCCGTTCTGTTGAGGCCCTTACAAGACATAAGCATGCACCTCCTGGACCCGTTCCCTACGTTACGATCTGAGAACAGGCGGATTGTCCTAGCAACAGACTACATAATAGAATAGGCAGACACTTCCACTCTTCTGATGGGCTCTGCAAAGATGTTGACAGTTTTTTTATGAACAAAGTTGTGGTGCGCAGTGGAACTCCTGAAGGACTTATCACGGACTGTGGAACGGCTTTCAGTGCGGAGCTCATGCAAGGCGTCCTACGCTACAGCAACGCAAATCACCGAGGACGACGGCATACACCCCCGAAGAAATGGACTAACGGAACCCCTGAAGAAGAGGCTTGGGGATATGCTGTCAACATAAGTCGACATTCAACACAACATTTGGGATATCGTCCTCCAGTGTGTCACATTTTTGAGCCACACAGATGTCCATGAATCTACGCAAGTGAGTTCGTTGGAGCTTACCTACGTAAGGCAGATGACAATGATTCTTTAGGTCATTGTGCCGCGCGTGGATGACACGGACCATACAAGTATACGTGCAACATGCCGAGGGGGCAAGAGAGCTTGCTCGAGTTCGTGCAACGGACCAGCAGCTGGTCGATGCCGGACGCTACAGCATCCGACGCCAATGCGTGAAGTATCACCCAGGTGATGAATGCGTGGGTTAGACCCCGGTTCAACGGCACGGACTCGGTGTAATGCTCCTACAAAGCTACTACGTGCCCAAGGGACGAATTCGCGAGCGCATAAATTCATTGTGAATTCGCCATGCTTTTTGCGTAAGCTACACATTAGCAATCAGGGAACTGCGGCACGTAAAGCTATGACGATATGCAGTGTAATGTTACGTTGAGCTCATAAAACTCACAACCAAGTTATCAAACACTGAGCTACAAAGATTGAAAAAGACATGGCATGTATTATAAAAATTACTACCGCAGCTGAGGCTGGCAAGAAAAACACATTTTCTCTTGTTAAAGTTGGCATATACACCCCAATTCCATCAAGTAACGTTGATCCACAAGTGACCAAGCGGCGAAAATAACGCAGTCTTTTTTGCAGTAATTATTTATTTGTTTCAACCACTTTTGGTAATATATAGTTGAAATCTCTGCTTCAATGTAACATTTGTTGCGTTATCTTATTGGAAACCGTCACCGCTGCCGCGCTATTGTCCGCAGCTATGTTGCAAGTTTATGTCGCTATCACAGAAAAAGGCGCCCTTACCATCGGTTGTATGACTGGGTAAGAAGAGCCTGGTAACGGCAGAGTATACGATGCCGCTGATTAACGCAATCATTAGGCTCGAACTCAATAAGCGCAGCAATATAAAACATTTTCTTCATTTTTTTTTTATTCGATCACGTGACCCGTCAGCTGATTACGAGAAGTGTGTACAAGTGCCATTCCTTGGGTTCTCTTTGTGATGGAGAGGCTTTACTGCCCTCTTATGTCGCCCTTACGCCAAAAAGTACATATATTTTTTTATTTCCTAAAATGAAAACAAAATACGGAACAGTACTTGTAAGCTCCGTGATCGCTAACATTTAAACAGTCAAAAATATTATTCCTTTCCATAAAAAACAGCTATAAACTGCGCGTCATGTGCCACAGCGCCTGCTGCATATTGACAGCGGTTTCACCGCAACAAAGGTCGGTGAAATGTTAAGTGCGCATGCACTTTATAAGCGACCCTGAATTCCGTTGACCGCCGTCCGTCCACATAGCAACAGCTGCGGGTGCGCGCGCTCCTCGTCTTCCTTGGCAACGGGGGGAGATGGGCGCGCGCTGCCTGGCCGCTGACATGGCACATACCCACGTGGGGGATTGGCCAGGAATCTCCTCGTCTTCCTTGGCAACGGGGGGAGATGGGCGCGCGCTGCCTGGCCGCTGACATGGCACATACCCACGTGGGGGATTGGCCAGGAATCGGGCGTGAGAAGGGCTAATGCACCCGCTTAAAGGAGTACAGACACGAAATTTCAAAGCTGAGATCCGCTCTAGCAATCAAGTACAACGACAACACAAGTAGGTGTCTGTGCATGGCACATACCCACGTGGGGGATTGGCCAGAAATCGGGCGTGAGAAGGGCTAATGCACCCGCTTAAAGGAGTACTGACACAAAATTTCAAAGCTGAGATCCGCTCTAGCAATCAAGTACAACGACAACACAAATATGTGTCTGTGAATAAATGCATCTTTCTTTCTTTGTAGTTGTGTGAGTGTGTGTGATCTCTCTTTTCGCGAACATTACCGAACCGCGCAAATTCAATTCCTGCATTCGCACTTTCACATTCTTCCCCTCGGGGAAATGCGGGGAAATTTTTCGCTGTATTTCACGGCGACAGGAGCCGCTATGTTCAAGCTGTTGCGTAACAGCACCCCACTTTTCCGCAACCTGGTGTTGCCAATGCGTGCCGTAAAATTTCCGCCAACTAGTTAAGTGAATAATGAACTCATACTTTCAGCGAACTATAGCACAGGACGAAAAAATAAAGAAAAGACGAAACACACGCGCAGTGTGTTTCGTCTTTTCTTTCTTTTTTCGTCCTGTGCTATAGTTCGCTAGAAGTATGAGTTCATTATTCAGCAGCAACCAACTCGCCCAACTATCCCCTCTAGTTAAGTGATGTAACGTCTTAGTTTTCACAGAAGCATATGGCATAGAAGCCGCATTGTTGTTGAACACCAAAGTAAGGAAGACGTTGTCATGTATGCGGCAATTAGGCTAGTTTTTAATTTCGCGCCGTGAATTGCGCACTTTCAGTAGACACAAATACGGCAAACTTTAATAGCCTAGCTACTGAACGTCATGAAACTTCAAAATGATGAAACCACACACGACCGCTGTGTAAACCGGAAGCACGTTACCGAAATTGAAAGCGAATCGCAAAGACTTCCGGAGATTAGGGCCCCTAGAGGTCAGTGACGCGTTGGCGCACTCATCAACCACGTTGTGCCTATGGTGATTCCGGCGCATCACGATGACACATGCGGCCTGATTTCATTGATTGGTTCGCCTAAAACCCTACTGCTCAAGATGACTGGTTCTTTGTTGTTTGGACGGTAGTTTAATTTTAGGAAGGGGTCGACGCCGCGAACCCAGAATTGTGTTTGTTTACAGGCATTTTTTTTTTGCTATTCGGCCGCTCCCGGATTGTTACCTGTGCTCCAAGCGATGCGCGTGCTTCATATCTTTCTTTTCATGGCCAGATTTTCACTTTCCGGTATACTTTCTATGCGGCATTGTGTATAGGCTCACGTGCAGTTTCCTGTGATTCCGAACATGTTATTCAGTGATTTTGCTATTGCTCACACCACATTCGGTCAAACTTATTCAAAATTGCGTCCAGAAAGGCAGTCAGTAGGTTGTGATTAGAAGCAATGGCAGAGTTTAATTTATGCTAGCACGTCGAGCAAGTGCTTAAAGGGGGCCTGAAATACCTTCCGCCGATGCATGGATGTACATGTACCCAAATAAAGCGATGTATTTGCAATCTCCTCCCGCAAGAATTATGTTAAAGCGATGAGTATTAGCTGAGAATTCGTAAATCAAAAACCGCGCATTATCGTCGCTCCGCGTTTCCTCCTCCTTTCGACTTACTCTCCGCTGTTGACGGCGCGCGAGCCTTGCCTCCCATGATGTTGCGCTCCGCAGCGGTGACGTACTTCCGCTATTGTGCTCCTCAGACTGTCGTCTGCTACGGGCAAGCTTTGTTGACACCATGAATCCCGCACTCCGCTCAAGGCTGGAAAAGCGAACGAAAAAACTGGCCGCATGTATGCGGCGGCCTGGCCTTGCCCTTTCCGGCGTACGTTGCTGGCGGCACATGACTTTTTATCGCCGGCTCACTCGCAGCCGCACGGGGAGGGTCGTGCGCTCGTTCCCTTGATGCACCGCGCACTGTTTATCCAAAAAGCGCCGTATCAGATGTGGCCCCGCTGGTGCCGGGTCTTATTTTGCGCCGGTGGTAATTTCTGCCGGCGGCATGTGAAAAAGTCATATTAAACCGATACAGAACCCGTGCACAAAACGCTTCAATCATGTGACCAGTTCAGCTTGGGGCGACGCGTGGTGGAGAGCGGCAACGTTGGCAAAACATGCTCCGTCGCGGCTCTGAGCTTTCTAGCGCTGGAGCGAGCGCCATTTCTTTGACAATCTCAAACATCGGTTGCCTTGGCAACAAGGCACAAACCACTGCAGAAGTCAGTTACGGTTGCGTGATCCCGGTTCAGCTTGGGGCCCCACTTCGCGACATGTGGGCACTGCAGGCATACCACTCACTCCCATTGGGAAGTGCGAGATGCGTTTGGCATTACAGGAGGCGATGGTGTGTGTGTTGTGGCGCCTTTGTTTCGCGATGAAATGCGACATTGTGCTTCTGCGCGTGGATAGTGCTTCCCATGGTCTGGATTATCTTTCTCGAGCGACGTACGACTCAACCTCGCATGGGGTATGTGCAGTGTGCGTGGCTAAAAGCCATCGGCTTGTGCGCCAGAGTTAAGTGACTTGCTGTTCGTCCCCGCAAACCGCGCGCGAGGTGAGTGCCGAATTTACGACGGGCAGGAGGCAACCCATCCTCTGTCAATCGTGGTTCAGACTTTCAACGCATGTTGTGACGTTGTGTTCTTTAGAAACGCATCTCTGGATTGTTTTGAAGTTGAATAAATGTATGTGTCAAACCCGGGCATTCGGCTGAGGGCGTTCTCTGCGATTGCACGAAAGAAGTGCCACGGGGCTTCAACGCTTTCTTTATGGAACGTACTCAGGTAACAGAATATCCATGTCGTGTTATGGCCGTGTTGCATTCAATACAAATGGTTAGCGTTAGTTTTACACTTGCTTCGTTTGTCGTAAAATGCCCAAGCACTCCGGCACTCCGCTGGCAGATCAGCCGGCGAGCCGACGCTGAGAAGACGACTCATCTCTTTGCCGGAAGTGCGTGAAAAAGCCGCCCAATAGCAGGATGTCTAGCTCATGACGAACATCTGGGAATCGATGATGTAGACATGTGAAGATGGCGGCGTCCAAAAACACGAAGGGAAGAGTGAGAAAAAAACGACAAACTTTGCAACAAAAGTGTGAGGTTTCCGCTGCGCGTAAAAGAGTAATACTTGGCACAGAGGACGTTGACGACCCAATCTAACGGTTGCGCTAGTTCATTTAGTGTGCTCAAAATGCCTTTCAGGGCCCCTTTAAGTCAAAACCGGTATTCATCAGTTTCAAAGTTTGACACCTTTGCGTGTTCTAGCACAAGCTGCCTAGTACCTGAGACAAAAATTGGCAAATAAGAAATTCACGGAAAACAACGTGCAGAGGATTGTACTATGTGGTAAGAGACTAATATATGACAATAGTGTGCAGTCTGTTTCTAACTACTACACTTATGCTGCACGTTTTTTCTGCATTGGTATTAACGCCCAAGTGCCTGCTTGCCTTCAGGGTTTCAAGGTAATTATGTAAAGATGCTTTGGGTTCTTTTCCCCAAAAACACTTGCTTCTGCGGACACAAAGTCGTCTCTGTATACAACAAGCAATGAGTGATTTTTTTTATATTGTGTGCTACTTTGTTTAGCTGGAATGAAGTATGGTTTAGGCCACGTTTGGGACCTGAGTCACTGCTCTGCCGTCAGGGAATGCTCTTCCTCCAAACAATCGTTCGAATAAGGAAGCAGCCAGCACTTTTTTAAGGATATTTTGCCGCCATGTGTCCTAACTGGTTGAACACGCTATCCTGTTCGAGACTGGTAGTTCTGCCTCTAAGTCTAGCGCTGTCAGGTGTGCTTGCATGGCGCAGTGTTTGTGCATCGGTTATTGATCCGACAGGCACTTGTTCGATACCCCCTGTTTCTATTAGTTTTTCATTTTCCTTACTTATTTCGTCAAAAATTTTATTTACCCTAACCATGTCGTTTCTTTTTTTTTATGAAACTTCGTTCTAGGTAACACAGGGCTCCTCGTCCATTCCGTAGCGGCACCACGTCTGGGGTTTTATTCATTCCTCACTTGCCTTCACATGTTTCGTTAGATCTTTAGCTTAAAGAGGCATAAAAATATAGCGCACGCGAAAGCAATACAGAAGCGCGGAAGACAGTAAAATACTGATTGGTGTCAAAAGTTTACGTGCCGTTACAATAGCCTCCCCCTTCAATTCGTTACACTTACGTGCAGTATTTTTGAAAGGCTGAAGGTAAATAATACCTTTTAGGTCGCTCTCAAGACGCTCTCAAGCACTGTTTATATAGCGACAAATAACCAAGTCGGGAGTATAGCCATTCAAGTAGCGACTTCACAAAGTCAGTCATGATGAATTGTAAAGGAGCGATCGGAAAGAATGACCTTACCTTGTGTACATATACCGTCACTGCAAGCGGGGCTCCCAGCGTAGCAAAATTTGACTGATTCCAAGGCGTTGCTAACACATTTCGCCAAGGTATGACAACACAACTCTTCACAAGCTTCTTTGCCGTACCATCACAGCACACAGACACAACACGGACACACAAAGGCTGTTCACCAGCGGTAGAAGAGCGCATACCATGGCTTTTCCTACAATAAATTCGATGTATCACAAGCTGCACTGCAATGTCAGACCTTCGATGCTCATTGAAATTATTCGAACATGGCACATAAGTCTCCAACAACACGAACAAACATGTAAATTCGTAGAGAACAATGAGAACGCCCGCCCCACTACGGACGCTGATTATCCAGGTTTTAGAACAAGCTACTTTGGCTTGGTTTCAGGTCGCTTTGCGATGGCTATGGCACAGCTAATAATTCTTGTTAAATTTGAGCATGAAAAATATTGACACGACATATTAAAAAAATCGACAGGGGCTTGTGAGCCCGAAGTTATTAGTTAGGATCATTTTTTATAGAAATATTACCAACCCCTCCAGCAGCAGTAATAGTATACTACAGGTAACCAAACTCCGGCCAGGTCACGAGGTTGGCTGTTTAGCACCACTGGCGACAATGGCGATGCAGCGTACCAGATTCGCGACAGCGCGGTGGCTATAGCATAGCGTGGGAGGGTACCTGAGGCAGCAAATGAACTACTTATGGCAGTGTGTTTAGGTGGATGGCACATGTCTTGTTTCCGCGCGCCCGCACTCTTTTACGCTTCAGCGAACGGCAGCAGAAGAGAGAAAGGAAGAAATCTGAAAGTACAATCCTTCAAAACTGTTTTGAATTTCGGGATGTGCGTGCGGGCGCAGGATATTTGCGAGGCGCTTGCATTTGTGAAACACAGTCGGCAAACACGTAAACACGTTTAAATACTTTGGTAGCGAGAGAGTAGCTCAATGTGTAACAAGCTGCACGCCAGCTCATAAATTTTGCTAGGTTTCTTTCTTTCTTCTTTTTTTGTTGTCACGTGAAGCAGTGTCAAACCCGTTCTTTCTTTTTGTGTGCCTGCACAGTAAAGATGAGTTGTTATTCAGCGCTTCAGCTTGTATTTCTTCCTTTTTTCTTCGTTTGTTCGTTTAGTTAGGGTGCGCGGCGGCGCCTTGAACTGAGGTCCTCTTGCGCTTAGGAGTACGCAGTTCTTTTCCCTTGAAATAACCGTTTTGACCACGCGAGCCCGGTATCTTTAACGTGCACCGAAATCGAGGACACATTGAGGTTTTCGCTTTTTGCCTCCATCAGAAAAACGGCCTCCGCGGCGGGGAATAGAACTCAAGTCCTTTGGCTCACCAGCACCACACTTTATCCACTGAGAGACCGTCGCGAGGTATGCGAGGGATAATTGGCTTCTCTAATGAAGTTCACGAGCGATCGACGATGAGGCCAAGCTTCTGTCCACTTGATTTGAAGGCTTGTTTTCAACGTTCGCTGTATACAAAAATTTAATTGGTGTTTTTTCGACGTATAGTGGTTTACACCAAAGTTTTGCTCTTTATTTCTTAGTATGTATAGGCGTATTTTCGCCAGTGGAATATTTTTGTAGAGTTTGGGTTTTTGAGATAAGTGGACATTTCTGCACAACAGCGCTGTTAGTTTCATGCCTCAACAGAGGAACACGGTATCGTCGCAGTAGGATGCTATGACATATGTGCCTTTTGTATATATAGCAGATGAAATCGCTTTTTAAATTAATACCCCCACAGAACACAGCGTATAAAAGCATTTTATGTTTGAAAAGAAGTCGGGGTAATGATGGTTTTCCGCCCCAAAACTGGGTCCCGAGATATGTGTACGCCCCTTCCCCCCTCCAGCCTTTCCGTTTTTTTTTCCGTCCCGAGATGTGCTTGCTTCCACTCCAACCTTTACGCAAGACTGAGTTCGAATATCTTCATTGCCGTTGGTCACAGTCTGTTGATTCTTGTGTAGACCCTGGCTCTTAGAGCGCCCAGTGTTACGATTTGCATAGAGTGTTCCGAATCTGTCCTTGATACTGTCAAGTTCGACCACTCAAGCGTTCCGTCATCCCATTTCCAACCCTCATGGACGGGAAAAGACCCAGCCTGTACACAACGACGCGGTGGTGACCCGTGCTACTGCTGAATATAAGGCGCTTTCGGTGGCTTTGCGGCCACCCATGATCTCATCGTACAAGGTTGCCTTAATGACCAGTAACATATGGCGGAGGTGGTGAGAAATGCCCCACCTGTCGCCTTTCTACCAGTGGGAGGCTGAGTGGTGTTGTTCGCGGCAAGCCGCTCATCGTAGGACCCTTAGGGGGGTGTCCGACGCCCCGCTCTTGTATGAGCCGCCAAATGCGGGATAACCAGAGGGCTACCCAGGCAACCCAGTCTTGCTCATGAAGCGTAAGCCGGAGTGGTCTGAAGGGGTTAGCCTTACACACAGTGCCTCTCCGTAGCCAACATGATGTACACCTCTGAGAAAAAGAAATCTGCTCTCTCTGTGTCAGTGTGTGGCCGTCTATTCATTGTTGCGTTCCTGAACATAGCAGAGGAAAATTCTGTGTGTGGACGCACCCAACTCTCTTATTTAATTTCGCGAGCGTATGACCACACTACGTGTTTACGTAGCCGCAAACTATGCAAGTTTCTGTAAACATAGTGTTTTTATTTCCTCTTGGTGACCCCAATGTTTAACCCAAGTCAGACCAAGGACGCTAAGACCGGACACGCTCGCAGATTTAAAACATCGGTTACAAGACCTGGCGGAGCAGCCACAACTCTGACATCGCAACCGAGCCAGTGATATATGTGGTGCCATCAGTAACGTGACAGGCATAATAAACTTTCTCGATACCCTGAGGCCAAGAACTGGGATCATGAAGCGCAAAAGGCAATTGCTGACAAGGCAAGAAATCGGACGTGTTGTAAATTAGAAGGAAATCATCGGTGGCCCACCCCGAACAAGTGGGGACAAAAAGAACGCACCGATCACAATCCTAGAAACGCATTTACAAGTTCTGGGGATAAGTTTCTAGAAATATACAATACCTCATTTACACTGCGGAAATGCCAAATACAACACAAAAAAATTAGACAACCATGGATTACTCCTCACTTGTACAAGACAATAAAAGAAAAAGATAGATTGTATTATAAATTTGTTAGAAAACGGGAACCTACTTTATTTTCAGAATTTAAGCAATTCAGAAACAAGCTTAACACTGAGCTAAAAAAAGCGAAGTGCAAATAATATGAACAGAGATTCATGAGCCCCATCAGATTCATGAGGGACACCAAAAAAAAATGTGGAACTTAATAAACGATGTAATCAACAGAAAGCCTTTAGACAGCAATGTAAAAGAAGTTTTGATTAACAATCTCCTTGTCACTGGTCAGGAACTCGCAAAAGAAATGAACCGCCACTTTGTTAATATTGGTAATAGTCTACAAGAACCTGACGGCGTAGATTCTTATACCTTGCAGTGTAGCCGGTCGCCATCTATAATGTTTGCACCTACATCACCGGGTAAAATATTTAAAATAATCCAGGATTTATGTAACCAGGCGGCAGCAGGATACGATGAAGTGAAAGCCCTACCCCTCGAGTATACTGCACATATCATGAGTTCTATATTAACGCACATAATAAACAAGATGTTCGAAACAGGATACTTCCCAGACGAACTGAAAATTGCTAGAGTCACCCCAGTCTACAAGGGAGGTGGGGAAACAGAAATCAATAACTATCGGCCTATCTCAGTTCTACCTACGTTTTCTAAAATATTTGAAAGGGTCATCAATGACAGGCTGACTAACCTCTTCGAAAAGCACCAAATTATAAACAACGCTCAATATGGTTTCCAAAAAAACAAGGGTACTGAAATGGCACTAGTTCATATCAAAGAAAAAATAGTCGAAAACATCGAAAAGAAATTACTAACACTGGGATTATTCTTAAACCTTAGGAAGGCTTTCGACACTGTCCAGCATAAAATTCTCTTAAAGAAACTTGAGTGCTGCCGTGTGCGCGAAGTTGCACTGAGCGTAATGAAAAGTAACCTTGCTGACAGAACCCAGTACGTATGTGTTTGTAACATATTTTCTACTAAAATGAAAATAACCAGTGGCGTTCCGCAGGGCTCCTTTCTGGGACCGCTCCTGTTTCTTATATATATAAACGACATAACCACAATACCTGGCTCAACCGACATGATCATGTACGCTGACGACACAAATATATTTTTTAAGGGACAACAAAAAGTGTCTAGAACAAGCTGCAAATTCCTACCTCATAAAGCTTTCTAACTGGCTCCATAACCATCAATTAAGTCTAAATACAAGTAAAACAAAGTATATTATATTCAAACCAATAAATAAAAGAGATCCCTACAACATCAGTATAAAGTATATAATGGTACCACACTAGACCGAGTTGTTGAACAGAAATTCTTAGGGGTCTGGTTTGCGGAAGACGTTACATGGACTGCGCATGTTAATAGCCTTAGATGGGACTTTTCACGTGTTACCGGGCAAATTTATCAAATACACACACTGATACCCAACTGGCTGAAACAGACATTATGTTATTGCCTTTTCTATCCTAGGCTAAGCTACGGAATCCTGGTATGGGGCACCACAACCGCGTATAACTACAATAAGTTAATTATTCTGCAAAAGAAAATTCTGCGAATGTGCGAAAATTTCAAAGGTGCGATCTAAGAACATGACCACTCTTCATTAAATACAACATGCTGAAAGCCCACCAAGTTTATTATTTTAAGCTTGTACAGTGGATTTACAGAAGCGGGATATATAAATTAACATCTGAAAGTGCGGCGAATATAATATCCGGAATCCAAAACGAAGGCCATTGCCTATAAGGACGAATTACGGCCAGCAGACTATTGATTTTCAGTCAACAAAAGTGCTAAATATGCAAGAACTGAGCATGAATTTTTACGACGTCCCATCCATCTTTAAAAAGAAGTCCAGGACGCTTTTAGTAAACACAAATGTTTCTGTGATAACTCAGTAACCTGTATCTCTATGCAATGTACTTGTGGTGTTTTATGGACTAGCAAAAGGGGATAGAAACAACTTTGAAAGGCTTTGATGTCTGCCAAAATCCATCGCCCTGAATGAACCTCAGTACAAATATTATCTTTTTGGTTGTTTGTGTTTATCAATATGGATTACATTTTTACATTTGCTTTTGTGTTTGTTACTTGTACTCTAATGAAAATTTCCGCGTGAGGGTAAGGCTGGTAATGTATAAACTGATAAATGCTCATGTTCATGTTTCGGTTACTTTGTTATATTCTGTTACTTTGTTGAAAGTGATAAGTGCACTGTTTCAATGCTGCGAGTGACTCTGATAGAACTGTTTTAATGTATTTATTGTACTGATGCGAATTGATGTATTAACGTGGAAAGGGGGCCGGGACCCCGTCAGGAGGTTTTCGCCTTTAGCCCTGGTCTCCTGTTATACATGTACACTGTTATACATGTACACTGTTATACATGTACACTAAGTAAGCAGTTTTGTCTTCATCTCTGATCTGTCTTGGCGGAATAGGAGAAAAAGTCTTTATAATGCTCTGCCATCTGCATTTTACACTCAACACCAGAAATATAATTTATTGTGCGTCGCGTAATACACAAAAGACCGCGTATTACGCAATGTAAATTATAGACAATTTGGTCTTTGCAGAGCTTTTATTCTTTTTGCTCCACCACAAAATCTGTCCGATAGTATTTCCCAATGAACTTGTTTTTCATTATCCAAAGTTTTCAGCTTTGTGGCGTTTCCAACATCGTTCAGAATACCTCTGCACAGAGCTATGCACCACTTCACTTTGTAGCATTTCATCCGCATCGGTGAATACCGGATGTTTTTTCTTCACGGATGAAATGAAAATTAGAGAAATGACATTATAGAAGCGCTATATACCCGCATACTGCAGCACCTTTCTGACATACGAGCACTCCATTCGCGCTAGCGTCATGGTCACACCGACGCGGCAACGCCACGCCTCGTGTCCCAGCAGTCGACACCACTAGCACGTTTAAGTTTTTGCCGGCTTTATGTCGCTCATTCACTCTATTGTGTCCAGACCCACTCGTTACAACGTATTTTGGGTGCTTCGCTCCATAAACAGTTTTGCCTTGAACTCCGAAGCACAAACATCTCAATCAGCTAGAAATATTTCTGCGCATATTTCAATAGAGCAACTTTACTCAACGTCTGGTGAAATCGCGGATAATGGTTACATTTATTTTATACGGACTTCGGTGGTTTGCGGCAAAAAAGGTGCCGTAATAAGAACAAATCTCGCGAAGCCTTCACTAAGTCGCGCAAGTATTGAACAGCAGTGAAACTGCAGAATTTCTGTCCAGTTCAGCGCTAAAGAATACCTCACCACTCATTGGTACTAGTTGACATTGTTTATCTACACGTTCCTTCACCGCTTTGCACTGTGCCATTAGTACTAATCATCATATGCATCGGTATTGTCGCGTTCTTCCTGCCCAGCATTACACGTGCGGTAGCGCTTGGCGACAGCTAGGGCACATCCAACAGCGCGTAGGTGCACGACGCATGCGTGCCGTTCCCGTAGTCCGCGTCGATGTTACGTCTCAGCAAGTTGTTGTGCCAGCTGTGGCATCGTTTGTTGGTAGGGAGCGCGAGGCTATCCTAGGGATTTCGCTAGTTCGTTTTAAAGCAAGCTTTATTACATTAGTCCAGCGATTTCATGAAGGATGCGCAAGGTGAGCGTTTGACCCGAAACACACACCGGGCCGACACACCCCTCCCACCGTATCGCGTGATTCGCCGGGCCCCGCTTTCGGCACTGCGCATAAGGCCCCCGTTTTAAGTTGCGACTTAGCGGCTGCGGCGGCCGCTACGGCACCCGTCCCTCACCTGACCGGCACCCGACCAAAAACCAAAGCATAAATTAAAAGCCCGAGGCATTCGCTGACCGAGGCGGTCCCGGGGAAGGGCGTCCAGTCTTGCGCAAGAGCCCGCGAGACTCGGCGCGCCCTTTCGCTCACGGCAACCACATCGGCGGGGAGCGTCATGCCCGCGCGGGAGACCCGATAATCGGCGTGCCCTTGCCGCTGACGGAGGAAGCCCCGCCGAAGGTGCCGGCACACTTGCTATAAGTAAGACATAGGACATACGTGTTCCCCTCAAACTATAGGCTGGAATTAAAATAAAAATAATAAAGAGCTAATACTTAGGATAACATCTTTCAATGAATCGGTTGAAGCGTTAGATTGTTATCTTATTTTTCACAGCGGTTGCGTGTACGATTAAAACCATGTAACGATATTTCTTTCCCTCCGAATACAAAAGAAGAGTAAGTTTAAAATGACCATCCATGCCGTGGCGGTGTTGTACCAACAGTACCACTAGGTTCCTGCTAGGTAATGATATTCACCTCGCATTAGAATACATAAAAGTAATGATGATCCTTGATGTTGGTTCATGAAAAGGGGGTGTACGCTACTCCACAAAACACATAAGAACCTAAGAATGAAACATATTTCACAAAACAAAGATTTTCGAAAGCTGTCGTTTCCGGTATTACAAGGTCCTGAGCAATTTCTTTTTTGACTTATCAAGGACTCTAAACAGCCACAATATTCTTCACATCTCCTATGTAAAACACCTTTTTATTACTTGTAGTCATGGACGTTTTTTATGCTACTATATTCTGCAATCTGTTAAATCCCCACTATGAAGTTTTAACTTGTAGAGAGACCACCTTTGGTAACTGGCGACTGTCTCTTTGATCTGGCAACACGTTCAGCTAAAAGGGGGGTCGAAAAAACAAATAAATAACCAGGTGGGCTCAAGCATGTACATTACTTATTCCAATTGTGTGTTTTATTGGCGGCCGTACCTTATCAACCAAATACGTTTGTCGACAAAATCCCTTCCCAGATGTAGCCTGATGTAGTGTGTTGATATATGATGTCAAACAAAAGTAGAAACTCGGGTTTCGCGCTTTTTATACTACCTATAACTATAAGGCATAACAGCACAAGTTGCCGTGCGCAGTAAAAAGTTTCCGCAAGGTTAGCTAATAACATCTCAATTTAAGAAAACTGCATGAGCAACTGTATATTGCTCAATTTCCTTCCATTGCACGAAAAATAACGCAAACATATTTCCCGGCACCCTAGGGAAGCTCCGTATTCCTTATGCAGGCATAAAACGCCCGCATATGAGAGTTTGTTTAGAAGCTAAAGTTTAATGGCTGAGAATTTCGTATATAACAAGCTTTGAGAAAACAGGAGCCGTTATCTTCGTTGTATTCAAATTGTTTATCAAATTCGACGGTTCTTTTTGCAGTACATTGAAGAAAGATAAGTGTGCCTTGAACTTGTATGTCTGTGTTTAAATTATGGGGTGTAATAATCATGCGGAAGATACGTTAGAGCCCGAACCTAAATAAAGATAAAATCGTAGATAAAGTGTTTTAATACGGGCTTGTTTGTACATACTTAGTTTGATAACAGCGCAAGAACCGGACACAGAAAAATTGACAGAGACCGGATGGTTTTTAAAGATAAGGTTTTTATTGTTTGAAGAGCATTTTTATTTGATATTGCGGAAAGAAAGAATATACTAGAAATCAATACGACCACACCATAAAATGCCAGTTGGTCGATGCAAGTGGACGCAATGGTGCAATGAACCATGGCAAACACCAAAGTACTTTTGTCGCCTTTTCAGAATTCATTTTGTCATGCGTTAGGAATTTTCGAAGACCCCGTTCCCTGTATGTCGTCCTTTACTGTCCAAGAAAGAGACAATAATATTTGCAGAGGTTAGGCAATACTCCTGTTGTGTGCTTTAAAAGCTTGTTGATTGGTTTGTTGTAAGTGCGTAAAAATGTCTTTCCAAGAGAGTGCCAGCCCTGAGAAAGGATGCAGATTTATCCAACAACAAAAGGCCTTGGGTCAAGATTTTTCTTTTAGTGGTGGAAAACTCGTTATAATTTTCAAAAACCCAAGATTTTCGAAACAATAGCGGATGGTTCCCACGAATGGATTTTCCCAACTATCGCTAATTAGGAATGGCTCTCGTGTGCTTCACAGCATGGGGCTAGGACCCAAGATCACCATTTGCGAATGGTTATGCGAAGGAAGTACGGAAATCACATAAGTGACCGAATCATGAATAGAAGTGAAAACCACCAAGAGCGAATGTATGTTCAAATGTAATTTCCACGCGGAAAGGAAACGGTTACGGCAAAGGAGTATAATCTACTACTATTCTTCGGAAGCTAGCTGCCTTAGGAGACGCAAACACAAAGGTCATTAACACGTAATCACACGTGATGGCTTCGCGGAGGGTGAGCTGTGGACGGAGATTGCAACTGATCACGAAATATTTAAAAAATGTTTCCGCCCGCAGTTTTTGCAACTTTCAATGTCGCAAATTATTGGTGTTGATTGTTGAGGGGAGGCTAAGTGGTCTGTACTTGATAACTGCCAGTAAAGATATACCAAACCATTTGTGAAAAATGGAATTGGTCGGACGGAGACCGTCTCAGTAAAGCTGACACTAGCGCTGAAAAAGGGTCATGGAGAGATATCATGCCAACATTCATGCCAAAATAAACGATCACATTCAATAAAGACAGCATGCATAACGCAGGTACTCACTTTTCTTGAGAGAAATGCTTGCTTTAATAACGCATAACTTCAAGCTAGCAAATACAATTTGCACTGAAGCAGTTGTATAGTTCATTTTAAAACAACCCCCATGAACATTGCAAACAAAGATATGCGTTTTAGTTTCATAACGTCTTTTCACTTCACAGCCATCGCGATAGAAGGGCGTTTTGAAACAAAAACAGAAAAATGAATACCACATTACGTAGTGTTACTCCATAAGGGTACATTTTGTACGTAAGCTTGTTTACGTGACCGGTACAATTAGATCGCTTGATAACTTCGCATCTTGCTGCACCCTAACCCGTGGTCAATCGTTGCTTCTCTTTTGCTAGCTTTTGCAAATAATGAATTTTTACCAATTTATACAGCTTAACGCTAAATTTCTGCGGAAATATAGGGAAACAAATGTCGTGCCGCACATAAACACGCCCTTGTGACCGAAACCATACTGTTATTAACATTCTAAAAAGTATCAGAATAAGCTTGTGACACCTATTAGAAAAAGAATGATATCTATGCGTTCTGTTTGAAAATTCCCTCAGCACACTTTGAGTTTGGTACTCAGTCACGGGTTGGTCGATTATTTTTATAAATTATGTCGTAATAATATTTGAACGTTATTGCAATAAATTTTATGGCAGAATAATTTGAAGATAAAAGGTATCACGTGAAATTGAAATTATCAAGGGTGAAATTGATTTGTTAAAACTTGCTACGTAACTAATTCTGCTTAGCCGTGTGTCTCCTTACAAGCCTGTAAGTTCAACCACTTCAGGTATTTTTAGACTCACGCAAATACAAATACAATGCCTCTCGCGATAATGAAAATAATTCCCTAATCACAGCATATTCCAAAGGGTTGTCGAAAGCTGGTTTGGGGATGTCGGGGCTATGCTATCGGTAAAACCTGCCCTCCTAATGTAACGCCGGTATTCTATGTTGAAGGAGGTAATTCCTAATCGAAGCAGAGGATTGTTCCATGTGCGAGTAGTCAACTAGGACCTATGAATATGTGCAGAACTTTGCACAAATTTCCACGTACTTGTAACGCTCAAGTTTCAAGACATTAACCGTCAGGTATGATAACGTAGTGGGCCAGAATGACGGTGAGTACAAATACCAAGAGGTTCAATATTTACTTTTTAAATCTTCTAGTTATAATTTTATAGCTTACTATTATCATACGTGAAATATACTCTTCACCTATGTATATTTTCATAAGATATTTCCCGTAGTTCGCACGCTTCTGGTTTAAGTGGTGCATTTTGCACCGTTTTTCCTTTTTATTTTGCTTCCGGCTATTATTTACGCATATTTTCACCGTGCTCTTTCCCATGTGGGTAGAATTATTATTGACATTCTTTTTTCCTATTGCGCCATTTGTCAAATAATGGTTTGTTTCGGCAAGTTCGTTCAGGTTTGCAACGGTGGCTCAGCTCGCTGCACTAAGCATTTTTGTACGTCATTTTACAACTTGGCTTGTTCGCCCCATTTCAGAACGGTTTATGCTTAATTATTTCACCTCAGACTTTTTATTGCTTCAGTGGCACTGTGCCGTGATATAATACCCAAAGCTTGGCGGATTATCGATGCTGACTCTGCTCAATTCGAAAGCGCTGTGCGCCGACTGGACAGTGGAGATGGGAGAGGTGCGGGCGGCGTGGGCGGTTCATTTTGCGGGGCGACAAGTGACGTAGCGCCCAAAAGAGTTTTGGTTTTAAGGTCAACCGAGCAGGATAGAGCTGGCGATTGTGCAAAAAAAAAGGTTCAGCTGCCTAGTCAAAACGGATGTTTACGAAGCCTGTGGACCGGAATGTATGAAAGCTAAGTCCAGAATGGGAGAGCACGGTAGAGTGACAGCGAATATGAGTGCAATATTTTCGGGTAGTCTCCGTGGTCACAAAATCGTTGTTCTGTCCTTCGGAGTGAACAAAGTGATTGGTATGTTCAGAAACGGGTGGTACGCGTAACCCTGTCAAGTGCCAGTGTAAAAGTCTCAGTCCGCATCAGGTATTGTACCATTTCCGCGCGAAGCAAGAAGAACGGCGTTATGAATTACAAGTCCACGTTTTGTTGAATGGCAGCGCAAATGGTTTTGGTCTAGTACTTCTAGGATATGAATTCGTGCATAATTCGGAGGAGGAATGCGACTCGATGGCAACCGTCAGCGAGAGCACCCTGTAACTACGATGTCACCTGTGCATTAGATGTTCTCGCGGAGGCTCGTAATCCACACAAGGAAATAGTGCGCATACAGAGGGGCTGGAGATAGCGAAGTCTACTGATGCGGATTGTTGTTTTTACTGAAATATTATAGGGTGAGGCTAAAATAAATCATACGATGAAATTTGGTTTGTTAAAACAAAAATTCAGCTGAATATTTATTATATAAATATGGCATATTTTTCCCATAACTTTCGTTTTTCATGACAAATAAAAATATTTATTTAGGCTGTGTTGCGTAAATCGAACAGTGCCACCAGGAATTCCACAGACACATGACCGAGTGGTTCTTTTATGCTTCAGAGCAAGTTATTTCAAAAATCGGTACGTACTCCTATCGATAGTTGAATAAGTTTTCTTGGGTTCCGGCTATATTACTTCGTCATTTTACTTGTCACAAGCGTTTGGATCTTTTTGCGTATTTGGCTGATTTATATTCTATAAAGATGGCTGCTCGGACCAATTCAACCTTGTCTTAACAACGAACCTTACTATGTCGCCGGTCTCGAAACAGTTACTTCATGCAATCAGTGTGTGCAGGCTTTGGATATCTATACTCCTAGTTTCTTGTTACATCTTGATTCTTTTTGACCACTCTCATCAACCGATATTTAGGAGCTTCCTGTAAACTCTGCCCATATAAACTTCGCAAGACAGCTACATGCGCTCGTTCATGGAGTTCTAACGACAAATCTTTTATTATGGCTCAAAACAACCCGTCATTGGGACAGAAATACTACAGTATGCTACACTCTTATCTCGTCTGCAATATAAATAAATGCTCCAATATGCCTAACTTCATTAAAACTATTCAGATAGGTAAGGCGTACTCCAATATACCCAAGAAAAACACGCCAGCGAAGGGTCTTAATTGAAACATTGCTACTCTTAAATGCTGCATAGCAAAAAGAGTTAGTAATTACAAAAAAACGGCTGGGAACTTTTGTCTAATTACACACCAGGTGCCGAGGTAGTACGTGAACGCATTGAAATATAAGATAGGAAAACAACGGCGGTTTCACTCTACTTGCTTCAAATTCCGGCTTGTGCTAACCACTCAAGCTACGGAAGTGCGAATAACGTTGCTTCAATATTCTAAGTTTATTTACTCTCTTGTATGGCTTGCTACGGTCTTCAATTATGATAAGCGTTCTTCATGCATTTGAAGAAGATATTTTTTTGGGCCAACGTACAGAGTAGGTGTGTTTTATGTGATACTTATATTCAGCAAACGTTCAAAAAACCTTGTGTTTCAATTCTCTTTCCCGAGCGATCACAAAACAAACCCAGTATTTCCCCACTGAAATTTTCTTAAAACGACATAAAAGAAATTTAAAAACGCTTGCGTATTGAAGACAGGTAGCTCGTTTGAGTAAATCTTTGTTTCGTGAGCGGCGAACGTTCTGAGCCATAAAGGCGAACGTTTGCAGCCCCAAACCACTCCCTTGGTTTTTACCGATGGTGTGTGGAGGAAGCTAACGATCAACAAAATCGACACTTTGGTTCCGTGTTTATTAACACTACGCCTTACACATCGCAGCCGGGGGACGAAAAAAAGAGCGAAAGGAGGGAACAGACAGTAACGAGTACGAAACAGCAGCAGTCCACTAGAAACTGTAATTATTGAAAACGAGTTGCATGGTCTTATTTCGGAATCGAATCGAACCAAATACTGGAACCTAACCCGCATTGTTGGCGGAGCGGAACCCTTTCCCGAACCATTAATTTTGAGCACGCTAAACGCGAACGTCGCTTGAGCGAAAAACAAAATAAACAACGGTTACCTGTTCAAGACATACACTGCTGGACCACCGTTTATTGATACTGCGCGGGCAATGGTTCTCAGGGTTTTCGATTTCACACACTGTCAACTTTTGACGTTGTAATGCACTTTCACCGTAACATACTCGCCGTTATCAAACCATAAATAAAGGATTACGCAAGAGTGTAGAAATAGTCCGTCACTTCTGATATCGCCAATAGAGCACAAGGCTCAGCAAACGAAATGCCCACTCGGGGTATCCTGCAGGCCATATGAGACATCGACATTTGCTGGCACTCACTGCGACTGTGAAGGGGAGATCAGGCCCGAAGATTTCAGCAGAGCAGAACGGCGAAAAGCCATACCCTAAATATGTGTCATTTTGGCTGGTAAAATAACTTTAAACTGTCCCATACCTCGAATGGGCAAATACTTCAATAGCGCGACCCACAGGACTCGCTCACTGGCTACCACTTGGCTACCACTGAGGACAAAGATGCGGCTGTTATCAGCACCTGGCGGCAAGTTTGGAGATCTGTGCGATGAAAAAAACGTTCATGGGCCGAGGCTTTCAGCCCACGTTGCACATACCAAGATTGTTTGAGCTGATTGGCCGCCCTAAAAGCGGGACACTCGACAGAGTGATACCACGCATCCAAACCAACCATGCCTATATGTTCCGCATATGTAACTCCGTGGCATCATCATTGCTTGTATGCTTTTGCTGATTTACTTCCACTGAAAAACAAATCAAAATCTCCAAATGGTGAATATGAAATATTCGTAGCCCGGATTATTTGGAATAATCTAAATCTGCCTGAAGGCACATGTTTTGCTAGTCACCTGTTCGTTGTCTGACGTTTCCCAATCGAACGTATCCTCACTGTGGAAGACCGTGAGCACTGTGGTGCATGGTGGAATAATGTTCTCACAAGCCTGTGGAGCGGAGCACTTCGCGTTTCCTAACAAAATACAAATAATATGAGACATAAGGGCGAATAAGGTCATAGGGCATAACTCATAATAACGAAAACTAATCAGACAAAACTCTTAGCGTATGGTAGACTTCTATGCGTTTGAAACAAGCGCTGTTTATGGCCTTCCAGGTACGCAGTTTCACATCGAAAACTAAGAAAACGGCCTGGCCAGTAGAGACAGATGAAGAGAATGGAGCCCCATGCCCAACTCTGTTCTTTTTCCCGCGCTCATTCATCGGAATTCATCAAACTGGTTTAGTCTGAATCGGCTGATCGATCCCCCAGCTGCGTTGTCAGGTTTCAGCGCGACTTTCTTTTCCGAGATGCTCGTATACTGCATGCTACAACAGTCATTGTACTGCTATACTGGTGGTCGTTAAGGACGAGGATCCGGGCTTTCGACAAATTGAAGTGCGTCTTCCCAAAAGTGTTGTCTCCTGCTTTACGCATCATATTACTTTTTTTGTTAGAATTCGAATATTATGTAACAATATAACGCAACAGAATAGAAGAAACAATGTCTTGGTTAGGTAGCATGAAGAGGTATTTGTAGTTACGCGCAGAACCGTGTTAGCGGTATCAAAATGTATTCCAATTAAAAAAAAACCACTAAAGGACTGATTGAGCATTACCAAAACCAGAGCCTTTCAAAGAACGATTCCTATATCGCTGAGTTGCAAGAAAATGTGGTCTTTCATTTTGTACAGGAAATTGGTGACCATCAGATCCAAAGAGAATATTTAGCTGCCACTGCAGAAACTTTTTCCTATTCCTGACATGTTGAAAAACATGATCCCCGTTTGTATTTAAATGTGTCAGCGCTGTTATAGTACAGAAAGGATACGCCAGCAGGCAGGCCTTACACTGGGGGTTTTACGATCAGCGTGTTGGGCATGACAAAAACACGATCACTAATTCAACAAGAACAACAAAGAAAGCGGTGTCCCGCAGTTACGTTTTAAGGCTATCACACTTTGCAGTCCCTAGGAAAACATGAGTAGAGAGCGGGAAGGTGGCAAATAATCACATCGCTTTTCCTATATATATATTGCCTAAGCCCCTACACTTGAATTTCAAATTGCAGAAATTTCATTAGGAGAAGGCAACAGTACGAATAAACGGGAATTATAATTTTAATGGCCGCTTTCAAAGAGAAAAAAAAACATTTTGGGAATATTTAATAATTTACCTTGTCGAACTGTTTCGCAAACTGTTTTAAAGCTACCCAACCGCGGCGCATCCTAGTTCAGAACGTCATTTATTCGACCCAGAGCTGTACCGGAACCAAATGAATTCACCCGAACGCGAACTGTACTAGAACTGGCATTATTTTCGTCTGCGCACACTGATTTGTGGAGGTATCCTATAGGGAGTATTTATGTAATGCTTGTTTATTTTGTGTTCACCTTTATTTATAATATGTGCATGAAGCCTCATCATCATCATCATCATCACCAGCCTATCTACGCCCACTGCAGGGCAAAGGCCTCTCCCAGTCTTTCTCCAATTCCTCGGTCCTGTGCCAAACCGTGACCAATTTATCCCCGCAAACTTCTTGATCTCATCTGACATCTAACTTTTCTGCCGCCCCCTGCAGCGCTTGCCTTCTCTAGGGATCCACTCTGTTACCCTTAATGACCAGCGTGTTATCTGCCTTCGCATTACATGCCCTGCCCACGTCCATTTATTCTTCTTAATTTCTAGAATATGTCTTTTAACACCAGTTGCCTCCCTGACCCACTCCGCTCTCTTCTGTCCCTTAATGTTACACCTAGCATTTTCCGCTCCATTGCCCGCTGAGTCGTTCTCAATTTAAGTTGAACCCTCTTAGTGAGCCTCCAAGTTTCTGCCCCGTAGGTGAGTACCGGTAATATGCAGCTGCCATACACTTTCTTCTTCAGCGACAATGGTAGGCTGCTATTCATTATCTGGGAATGTCTGCCATATGCACCCCACCCCATTCTGATTCTTCTAATTATCTCTGCCTCATGGTTGGGATCTGGGGTCACAACTTGGCCTAAGTAGATATATTCGCTTACACTTCCACTGCCTCGCCACCTATCTCAAACTACTGTGCTGTCCCGAGGTTATTGATCATTACTTTAGTTTTCTGCATATTAATTTCAGGCCCACGGTTCTACTCTGTTCACCCAGTGCAGAAAGCATGCTTTGCAATTCGTCCCCCGAGTTACTTAGCAACGCAACGTCATCAGCAAATCTGAGGTTACTGAGGTATTCTCCATTAACCCTTACTCCCACCTGTTCTCAATCTAGCGTTCCGAATACTTCTTGTAAGCATGCTGTGAATAACATTGGAGAGATTGCGTCTCCTTGTCTGACACCCTTCCTTATAGGTATTTTACTGCTCTCCCTATGGAGGATGATGGTAGCTATAGACCCATTGTAGATATCCTCTAGTATTCTTACGTATTGCTCATCTACCCCCTGGTTCCGTAATGCCTGAATGACTGCTAGGGTTTCGACCGAGTCAAATGCTTTCTCATAATCTATGAAGGCTAAATATAGGGGTTCATTATACTCAGCGCACTTCTCTATCACCTGGTTTATCGTGTGAATATGGTCCATTGTTGAGTAACCTTTACGGAACCCTGCTTGTTCTTTAGGTTGACTGAGATCTAAGGTTGCAGAGATTCGGTTAGCGATTACCTTGGTAAATACCTTGTAGACGACTGACAGTAAGCTGATCGGCCTGTAATTTTTCAAGTCCTTCATGTCGCCTTTCTTATGGATTAGGATGATGTTCGCGCTCTTCCAAGATTCCGGTACCATTGCGGTCATTATGCATTGCGTATACAGGTTTGCCACTTTTTCAAGTACAATTTCTCCACCATCCTTCAAGAGGTCTGCTGTTATCTGATCCTCACCAGGTGCTTTGCCCCCTTTCATTTCTTTCAAAGCCTTCCTTACTTCTTCGGTCGTTACTGGTGGGATGTCTATCGCCTCTGAACTACTGTCTCGTTCGGCATTATTCTGTATGTCCCTGCTACTGTACAGATCTCTATAGAACTCCTCGGCCACTGTGACTATTTTATTCCTATTTGTGATGACATTGCCTTGCTTATCCTTAAGTGCATACAGCTGATTTTTCCCCACGCCAAGACGTCTCTTCACTGCTTTCAGGCTACCTCCGTTTTTTACAACGTATTCGATCCTCTCCATAATATACTTCCGTATGTCAGCTGTCTTCCGCTTATTGATTAACTTCGAGAGCTCGGCTAGTTCTATTCTGTCAGCTGTGGTGGAGATTCTCATGGTTTGCCGTTTCCTGATTAGATCTTTCGTCTCCTGTGAAAGTTTACCAGTATCCTGTCTAGCCATAGTGCCCCCGACTTCTACTGCACACTCCGTGATAATGTGTGTAAGGTTGTCGCTGGCTTCCTGTGTCGTAAGCTCGGCTTCCATGTTAAGGGCGGAATATCGGTTCTTCAGCGCGATCCTGAATTCTTCTACTTTATGTCTTACTGTTAGCTCATTTATTGGCTTCTTTCGTACTAGCTTGTTGCGCTCCCTCCTTAAATCTAGCCTAACTCGAGATCTTACCATACGGTGGTCACTACACCTTACCCTTCCGAGCACTTCCACATCCTGCACAACGCCAGGGTAATCGCATAATATGAAGTCTATTTCATTTTTGTGCTCCCCATTCGGGCTCCTCCAGGTCCACTTCCGACTCTCCCGTTTACAGAAGAAGGTATTCATTATGCGTAGGTTATTCCGTTCTGCAAACTCAACTAGTAGGTCCCCCCTGCTATTTCTACAGCCCAGACCATAGTTCCCAACTGCCTTGTCTCCAGCCTGATTCTTACCTACTTTAGCATTGAAGTCCCCCATAACTACGGTATACCGTGTTTTTACTTTAGCCATTGCCGATTCCACATCTTCATAGAAGCGTTCCACTGCTTGGTCATCGTGGCTGGATGTGGCGCGTAGCCCTGCACCACCTTGAGCTTGTACCTCTTATTGAGCCTAATTACAAGACCTGCGGCCCTTTCGTTAATGCTAGTATAGTATTCGTCTATGTTGCCAGCTATGCTTTATTGACTAGAAATCCCACTCCAATTTCTCTTCTGTGCTCTAGACCACGGGTAACATAGGAGTGTCCATTGTTCAGCACCGGTAAAGGCTTCACCCGTCCTCCTAACCTCGCTAAGCCTATTACATCCCATTTAATACCCTCTAATTCCTCAAACAACACCTAGAGACTTGCTTCGCTAGATAAGGTTCGCGCGTTAAACGTTGCCAGGTTCAGATTCCATTGCCGGCCTGTCCGGATCCAGGATTCTAGCACCCTCTGCTACGTCACAGGTATGACCGCCGCCGTGGTCAGTTGCTTCGCAGGCCGCTGGGGACTGAGGGCCGAGGGTTAATTGGCGTATTCATGGAAGGTTGTGGCCGTTACTACACCAGGGTGGCCAATCCTGCTCTGGTGAGGGGGTGCGTTGCCGGCAATGGTCGCCGGGATCAGGCCGCACCCCAAGCCCCAATGTGCAATTCCAAAATTGCGTAGATTTTTTTTTTTACGCGATTGGCTTATTCTGTTTTCGGAGCTGCCTTTTAACCACTGGGCGCGGGTCACCGTGGTTCTGCATGCTCGCAGTTAACATTTCGACACGGCGGGGTTATCTGTCTCGCTAAAGAAAATGAAAAAAGAAAATAGAAAGCAGCCCGAGCAACATACCACAGCTCTTTGCTTCCAATACGTAGCATCGGCAGGGGAAACTTCGAGAACGCAACTGGCTTATTTTGTTTTCGGGGCTGCCTTTTAACCACTGGGCGCGGGTCACCGTTGTTCTGCATGCTTCGCAGTTAACATTTCGACACGGTTTTAATTAAGCCTAATTGGTTTTAAATAAAGTAGTTTTTATTGGGCCACCCTAACCCAAAATTTTGTTCTCACTGCCTGCCCTGTCTATTTCTTGATTCAGCCGCAAACCCAATCATAGTGCGCGTGGTTTTGCAATGAGCAATGTTTTGTAAACTTTTCTAAACGCCTAAAATCAAAAACACACCTGGTACATCCAAAATGTCCTCAGTAGAAAGAAAGCTTACTCACATTTGAGAAAGAGCATGAAGGAATAAATGAAATGAATTTGCATGGTCCTTTATACAAAAAATTAAATCTCTAAATTTTAGGCTAAGCGAAAAAAATGTCTGTCGAAAACAATGTTTTCACACAAAAATACAAAAAGAGGTCGTCTCGGCCAAGTGTCTTTGTGGAGCCACTGCATGAAGCTAAACGGTAACGAGATGATCTAGTAGATGGCATTGCGATAGTTGAACGCGCTAAATGGTGACACCGCGTAGACGGGAGCGGAAGAACGAGAGTTGCTGTTGGGAATAGAAGAAAGGTATCTATATGTTTCAAGAGTACGCACAGGAAAATCATATTCCGCCTACCGTTGCACCGGACCTTATATGACCAAAATATTATTTTAAAAGTAAACTTCATCTACGTGTAGCGCAGCGCAGGGCAATGTTTGTCCTCCGTGTATGCAAGTGTCTTTTACAGTTCTACAATATTAACAGCTTCACTTATACCAACAATTTTTTGGATTCCACTAACGCTGGACATTGATGCACCCCTAGAAAAAGACGGCTTAGTAATGAAAGAAGCTTATACAAAAGTCAATGTTAAAATGAAATAACTATCAAAATGCCAGAAATTTCTACAGTGACTTGCAAACTACGAAAGGCTCAGGTATTTGTTTTCTTCTTAAAACAGAAGTTTTAAGTAAAAAGACATTTTTATCGAAGTTAGTGCTTGCAAGCATTCGCTGGATTAATTTATTAAAAGCAGATTTTGAACTTTGAATATATAATTTTTTTTATTTTATAACATTTGAAATTGGGTGATTATCGAAATTAAATACTACAGGGCATTTCTTTGATCGCGTAGAAGTGTGTATAAATTAGGTCTAAGTCAGATGCCGATACGAAGTACCCTTACGACTGCTTCGGCAGCTCCCACATACGAATAACGGAAATTTCGTCTTTCTACTTACCATTACATGAACATGCACCGACGTGGGTATAGAAGTAAAATGAATATTTCCAGTTCGCTGTTTAGCCAGTAGTAACGGAAAGTTGTTGTGACAAATATGCAACGGTGGAGGCAGCCAGTACACAAGTTTTACCAAGTGTTCTCGTTCGTACTCCGGGTAACATTATACCAATACTAATAGCAAAACAAAGTTCGGTCCATGATGCAACTTATGCGGCTCAATAGGCAACGTTCTCGTACTTTTGCTAAAAGCACTTCCACTAACTTGCTTACAGCTCCGAACTCACGAAAGCACGAAAAGTGAACCTTGTTATGAACTAGTACCACGAGGGAATCTCAAATACGTGTCCACTCCTGTGTCCCTGTGTCCTGCCAATGACGCCTCTACCGCCGCTAGAGGAATGATACTTGTAATTTAAACAAGCAGAAAGTCATTGTTGAAACGATGAAGAGTATTTGTAAGCATCTTTTATTCGGTAGAAGGCATTAGTTAGGGCCATATTCGCTGACGATCGCTAAGCTGGCGACGCCAATGTCTAGAATCTCGACGTCGAACTCAAAGCAGAGTTTTATCGCTGTCATTACCTCGGACCTTCGAAACTTACTCTTTAGAATCCGATGGTAACGAGAACTACAGCCGAGGTATTACTTGTGAACCATTTCTATGTAGACAAGACGGCAAAAGCAGTAAATTCTTTCTTAAAACTTTATGCGTAAACTTCTCGCCGCTACAGACGATTTTCCTAAATGAACAAGTATGGCGACATTGAACCTGGGTTCTCTGCGTTTTAGTACGACGATTTGAACCGGTAAACAACACTCTGTTCTGGGAAGGTACTCAAAACCTTCTCCAACTATATATATATATATATATATTGTGCCCGCGCCGGAAACGCCCCTTCTTGTGCCCAGCCGGACCGCTCCAACCCATAGAGATTCCTTCCGAACCTTTCTTTCGTGTGGGTTTGGACCTACTCGGTCCTTTTCCTCTGTCCCGTTCAGGAAATCGCTGGATTGCTGTCGCGACCGATTATGCGACCCGTTGCGCCATTACGCGTGCCCTTCCCACCAGCTGTGCAACAGACATTGCTGATTTTCTGCTTCACGACGTTATCCTACACCACGGTGCTCCTCGTCAGCTCCTCACCGACCATGGCCGGTACTTCCTGTCTCGGTTTGTTGACGACGTCCTCCACTCTTGTCGCACAACGCACAAGCTAACCACCGCCTACCATCCTCAGACTAATGGATTGATTGAAAAATTGAACAAGACCATCACCGACATGCTCGCAATGTACGTCTCCGCGGATCATCTGGATTGGGACGTCACTTTGCCATTTGTTACGTTCGCGTATAACTCATCCCGCCATGACACCACCGGTTATTCTTCATTCTTTCTTCTCTACGGCCGCGAACCCAATCTTTAATTGGATACCCTCGTTCCTGATGCGACACCTCTAGAATATGCTCGTGATGCTGTCGCTCACGCTGATGTGGCCCGCCAGGTTGCCCTTGCCAAGCACTCGGCTTCAGTCCGCTCAGAAGCACCGCTATGACCAGCAACATCGCACCGCCCATTTTACGCCCGGCTCCTTGGTCCTGGTCAATACGCCATGCCGCCGAATTCCGAATGGGACTTTCCGAAAAACTGCTGCCTTGCTTCAAAGGCCCCTATCGCATTAAGCACATGGTCACACCGGTCACCTACGAAATCGTTCCCGTTGCTTCGTCTTCACCGTCACTGCACCCTGCAGCTCAACTAGTCCATGTCGGCCGCCTCAAGCCCTATTTCTCAACGGCACCACCTGCTCCATGAGTCTAATTTCAAATGTGCACCGAGACGGTGCTTACCCCGCCGGAAGGGGGGTCATGCTACGTAACACCCGGAACATTTCACATAGCATTGGACTAGACCACAAGGTGGTCAATCCATCGTACACTTCTCCTATGGGCATGTGCCTCATCAGTGGGCGCGTACAGCAAGCCGATAGACGAAGAAGAGATCGCGCAGAAACGAACTGGCACAGGCTGCATTGAATTCCTTGGCTTTGGTCTCTTGGCCGTCAGCTGGAATTACCTGTATATAGACTGCTTATTCGCATCAGCCTCGTAACAATATATATATATATATATATATATATATATATATTTGGGTTTGGAAATGAGGGGCTCGTTAGGAAATACAGAAAGAAATGCAGGCAGTCTACAACGCCAAAGAAGGTGTAGGGGAATGGTTAGACTATTTTTTACCGTTAGTGACGTTACATTATTACACGCGTCCCAATCTGGACGCGTGTTCTTCTTACTTTCTGTCTCAAGTAATTAATAAAAAAAATAATGTGACGTCACTAACGATAAAAAATAGTCTAACCATTCCCCTATGCCTTCTTTGGCATTGTAGACTGCCGGCATTTCTTTCTATATATATATTTATACATATATATATATATATATATATATATATATATATATATATATATATATATATATATATATATATATATATATTATATATATATATATATATAAATCTAGAGAAAGATAAACTCACAAACCGCGCAGAAATAGTATAAGTAAAGAGTCGGATACACAGCAAGAACAATAACAAACAATGTTTACTTACGTAGGGGCAACGGTACTTGCCTTCATCAGAGTAAAGTCACATGATTTTGCTGTATATATATATATATATATATATATATATATATATATCAAAACTTTTGCAACTATATATCCACACTGCAATCATCGCAACCGCGCCACAGGCACACTGCTCAAACAGCAAACCCAAAAAGTGTGATGATGCGATTTTTCTCGCTACACTTAAGATGGTGGCACTACGACAATAGCGTGTGCAGCTACGTGAAAAGTTCAGGTTGCGCTGCACTGATAACATCAAGGTGTTGGTGTGTTTGTCTGCTTGTGTGTAAAATGTTTCCTGCCAAGATTTCTCAAAGCTGTAAGTACCAGTGGCTTCAGGTCGAGGAAGGGAACACACAAGGTACAAGTATGCTACCTCGATGGGCAGCCACAGCGGCACTCTGGTCAGCAATTTTGTTCCACAGAATGCCACTGTGACCCGGAACCCAGCAAACAATTCTTTTTAGTTTTGTGTGTCAGAAGAGGTTAGAGCTTTGATTAGATTCATCACTTCTTGGGAGTTGGCTAGTTGGTGTTTTGCGCCTCACCTTGTCTGTTTTTGTGTTATGCACCCGATTCTACGCTTTCGTGTCAGGCAGCGCACCTCTGCACTTCAAGATTCATGATTACATGCTTGAAGAGAATGTTTCTTGTAGGTTTGAAGCAATGTAATCGGTTACCACACTTAGTGAGTCTGTAAAGATAATGGAGTGTTCTGTTCTGGTTTGTGTAGTGGGTTGCACTGCTAATAACATACCATGCTCTTCTCCCGTTAAAAATGCTGCTATTTCTGTGTAAAGTCTTCGTACTGTAAAAGTTGGGGCCATGTGCAGAACGTGCGACGGCTGAAGAAGACTTCGAAGCATTGGTGTAAAAGGCGTTGTGCGGGTATAGGTGTTGTAACTGAAGAATGTGCTTTAGTACAAGTTTTATGGGCGCATTTTGTTTGTCGATACGTTTAAAAGAAATATCAGACGAAATCACTGACCTCTCCCAAGGCGAAATGAGGTCAGTAATAGAATACTTCATGCTCTGTTCAAATGAAATCCCTAGCTCCTCAGCGAGTCTTCTCAATCGGGTATATAAAGTAGCGGGTATCGATGGGCGTGCTGCAAACAACCGATTGGATGAGATGTTGTTTATGATCAAACTACATGGGAGATTTTTTATAGACGTCGCTTTAATAGCATACAGCAGTGAAGTGTAAGAACGCTGGTGTTCAAGGCTCCACCTATCACACTCTACATATAGGCTTTCAAAGGGACTCGTCCGGAACGCTCCAGGTGCAAGACGGAGCCACAAGTGCAGCACTGGGTACAGCGTTTTCAGAGCCGTTTTACAGGCGGACCCATAGACGACACTCCCGTAGTCCAACCGTGAGCCAATAAGGCTGGTAAAAACGCGGAGGAGTACTTGTTTGTACGGTCCGTAGCAGCAATGCGAGAGGACCTTCAGGATATTCATGCTTTTCAGGCATTTCTGTTTCGGGTGTTTTATACGGGGAATGAATGTCAGTTTTGTGTCAAGTACCACGCCTTCAAGTACCACGCCGTGTGTCTTCCTTACTGGGAGAAACTGAGACACCTTTGCTTAATATCAAGATCAGCATGAATTCCGCGCCTCCTTGAAAATTTGATCGGGAAAAGCAAAGGGACTAGGTTCTAAGAGAAATCAACGCTACGCGTGGACATCAAATTATAGCTTCGCGTTTCTGTGACCTTTCCAATGGAAATCTAGAACCGGCGGGCGGCGCCTCGCCTTGACCGCTCGGTCAGCGGGAGCGCCGCCTCACGCAATCCTGGAGTGCTGTTTCCGAAGGTCCCAGGTTTAGCAGAACATGGGGACACAAACAGGAGCGACTCCCACGTAAAATAATAATAATGTTTCTAGAGTGGTTGAAGCGATTTCAAAATGCGAATAACGCTACTTGCTTATTATTGAGGTTACACAACGGTTCCAAGGCAGCGCCCTCCAAAAGGTGCGACGAGGGCATGAAGCATTTTTCAGTGCATTCTCTCGTACTGGTGGCTACTGGGGGCAAGCACATCAAACTACTTCACTTTAGCGCACTCTTTGTATTATGTAGTTCCTACAAACTTCCTTCCTTTTTATTTAGGGTGTTTATATTGGCCTTTTATTTGAAAAATGTCCTAAGAGGCAGTTCCCTCCCATTTCTGCCATCGGGGGGGCAGGCAATGCAATCACGTTACCAAGGCCGACAGGCCCCCCAGTCGTTGATCGGCACGCTCCAAATTCAAAATACTTGTTGATCGGTGTAACGTTGTCCTACCCCTTCGGCTCCTTCTAGATACAATATTTTCTTGGGGCACCTAAACGTGCTTACGTGCGCTGAAGGCGAAAGGTTCGCGATAAGTATTAACAACTTCTTTTAACATACGTGATACTTGCGTCTCTCTCCCCATCTTTCATTTTTTTGTCTTTCGACATTAAAAACTTCGACTAACGTCTTTTCTCTTATACGGTGCTTGCGCCATTTGCTCCTCTTTCATTACTTGATGAACTACGCAGCGATCACACAGCGTCGCCCGTCACAGCCTCAAGAAAATCCCGCTTCCGCGAGGCTGGTGTGCACCGGTCCTACTCTCGTGCTATCACGCTCGGGTGTCACGCGGAACGTGCAATTCTGCTATTTTTATCAACAGATTCATAGTGGGAGTAATTTCGCCGAAGGCGCAAATTAGCTAGGCAAAGGCCCCAATTGGTGGACAATCCCCCAAGTGGCCGTGTGCTGCGAAGGAAGGAATAGCAACAGTGACAACAAATTTGCATATTTTATTGCTTTATTTCCTTTTGCTGTTCACTGCTCGTCTTCCACGAAGCTGCGTACACTAGAGTTTCGTTTTCATCGAAGCAATCCCTCCAGCCCCCTCTCTTCTTTTGCCCACTTCACACTAACGCTTACCCTTCCTCGGGCGTCACGCAGTTACTTTAATTCTCAAACCTTTCCTTAATAGCTTTCCACGCTCTCCTTTCTGCCAAACGAAGGTGATGCTGAAGAAAACCTGTTTAATTATCTAGATGTCGCCTAGGATAATGGGTAGGCATCTTTTTTGGTATACTACATACGTTTAAGTAATCCTGCCGCTTACGTTTTAACAAAAAAATGCGCGAAACGCAACGCCTCTGAACACTGCCAGTAAATGAAAAGCACGGTCATGCAATGTGTCATTCGAAACCGTTTAGCGAGCAGACGATAGCTGAAGTGCCCACTCCGGATGCCGTCACATAGACGCACGGCAGAACCTTCCGAAGCCATATCCGGCTAACCATATCAAAGAAAGGCGAGGTGTGGGAAACACGTACGTCGCCAGAGACCGGCCGGGGTAGAAATAGGCCTGCTACGGCGACCTTGAAAAACAAACAACGCCGAAGCAGCGGCTGCGCTGAGCGCGACGGTCGGGCAAACCTTTTCCGAGTTTTCTCAGAGTTCGAACGGTAATCAAAACACAGCCCATTCATGGACGTGGCGTAGCGACCGAAATCACACGCCCCGATGGTGTTGGCTTTGTCTGTGGCGTAATAGCGAAACCACGAAGTCGTCATTTCATGACCTCTAGTTGCCAAGCTCGGTTCGCTTTGGAGATGCCAACGGTTGCTTTGGAAAGTGATTGTTGCCATGTTGATGAGGGAGGTGGTTCCTTGCATCCTCTTGCGTTTGGTCGGTGTCCATAAGGCCTTCTTGGTTTGCCTACTCGTCTTTTTACACGTTGGAGCTCCGTCAACGGTGTTAGAACTGGTTCACTCCATTGCGAGACGCGGCTGCGCCACCGCCGTTGTCGAGTGCGGCTGGCCCCCGAGGCTGCACGTCTGCCATTGCACGCCCCCGTGACGAAGGAAGCAAAGGTGGCTTGGCTTCTCTTGGGCTTAGCCGCACAAGACTTTGGAAGGTCGCAGAAAAGCCCTGGATTGACCCATTGCTTAGGGAATGGCACCAATGCGCTACCAATGAGTTGGGGAACAATTCTATAAGTACAATGTTTCTCAGGGCCCTTTGCGCGCACTTAAGAAAGCACAAAGGCGGAGCAGATATTTACGGTCATCCACATGAAAAAAGTTCGCACTTGTTTTGCTGACAGAAAATGTCGGCGTTAGTATAACAAGTTCCTAATTTAACGCTTTTGAAATAATGGAAGAATAAATGCAGATAAGAAGAAATGTACAGAGACGCAGCATGAGAAGAAAAAAAAACATTTTTGTTGTTTCTTTAAGCCGCGCTGAAACACCAATTTTGCATATAAATATGAGAACAAAAACACTAGCTTTTATTATTCGTTGTGATTTCGGTTGACAACAGTATATTTTACACAGTGACGTAGATGCGTTTAACAAGTAGCTCGTGTTTTCTTGGTGGTAAAGGTAAAGTAGGCATGGTTGCGGGCTGTAGCTTCAAAGAAACTTCAACGGAAACTTTAACAGCAGGTCAACAAGAGGCATTTATTTATGGTGAGTGGACTTAACGACTTTGCAGCGCGTTGTCTACAGGAATAGCAAAGAGTTGTGTTGGACGCGTTGGTAGTTCAATTTTTAAAATAGCTATTGAAAGGTGACAGGTAGATGGATTGTCCGGTTGATCTGGGCGTTGCCGAAAAGTTTCTCCAAAAGCTTAAAACTCTAACAAGAAAAGATTTAGTTATCCTTTTACGACACCTTCATGGCGTCTTCTATGCATCCTCGTAAATTCATCTCAATGAGCTCGTCCGAAGAATGCCGTTACTGTTGCTTTATGATGCGTAAACCTACAGTCTAAACAGTGTTGAATTATGGGGGCCTAGTGAGTAGTCAAGTTCATTTTGCCCAATTGTCGGAACGGCTTCTGCCAACTGAGTAGCCACAGTCATTGTTATTTGATATTGACGCTAATAGGTAAAAATTAAGATAAATATTTTGATAGGTAAAAATCACTACAGAAAGCCCCCATTCAGTACGGTAATCCTGGTTGGTGTCGTTTCGCAACTGCAAGTCATCAGTCTGCCATTTCGCTTTTTTAATGCTTGGAGCTAAGTCACACACGGACCGAGGATAGAAATCGAAACTGCCGCCTCTAATTTAACCACATGACGTGCAGTCTAACAATTCCAGTACGAATAATGCCGCTCACCGACTCGTTTTAGGCAACAGAGACGCTTATATCAACCAAAGTAACCGGTTTATTTCTGAGAATAGTTTAGGGTTAAAGAGAACTCTTTTGCATTAACTTCAAGTTGTCCTACTCAAGGTGCTGTAAAAGAAATCCCCGCTAACTGATATCGCCTAAAGGGTAGCAGATTCTTCCGACACGCTAGCATAGCGATATACACAGAAGGCTGGATATGTTTGAATTTCTCTTGTTTGCTAGGCCCTTCACAGCTGTCACTGTTTTTGTTGCACCCTAAGCGGTGCCTCGGGTGCTTAGAAAAAATTGAACTGTAATTGTATGCTGTGAGATTTTTGTGAAAATTCTCGGCTGGAAAAAACTAGAGTTCCTGTATATCCTCCCTACGGGAGCAAGAGTTGCGCATAGGTGGTCCGCCATCTTGACCGCCGAGCATCCGAAGCAACGTTGGAAAGCCAACCGTCGGGCTTGAAGGAGTCGTGCGCACCGCGTGAGGGGAGCGTGAGAGCACCCCGACGTCGCTGCTTTTTTTTTTGTAACGCGCGCTTTTTATTATTATTTGGGGTGTGCGAATACTCAAATACGAATGGAATAGCAGCTCTGCGAATACTTCGTTTCGCGAATCGAACATTTACTATTAGACTTTTGTAATAGTAGAATAGATTTTTCATAAGTGCCCCGCGGCTCTCCAAAAGCGTGCCTCATCAAGGCCCGTGATTGTAGTTCTCCCGTGTTTTCGCATCATATTATTCATGCTCGCAACGTGCTCGCTTCGGAGTTACACGGCGCTGTGTAGTCTCTGCGTACGGTTGCAATGCGGCAACTCTATAGCGCAATTCGTTTTCCAACCCCATATATCGTGCTCACTCAGGATTCTTAAGCACTGACTGATAGTGGTTCGGCGGCTGGACTGCTGCGAATGGGAGTTGAAAAGCGTGATTTTCGGGTTATAGAAAAAGTCATGGGTCCCCAACATGCGCAGCAGCTTCATTCTTCTAAAGAAATCTGTGGAAAACCGAGACCTGTGAAAAAAAAAGAAATTGATATTCGATTCGATATTCGGCATGTTTTATTTGTTCGATTCGAAATGTACTATTAGGTATTCGCACAACCCTGTTTATTATAACTGACGTCTGACTGCGGAACTGATGTACAAAACTACACCATTCATCGCACCGGTTAGCTGCTGAGCTAACCAGCAGGTTAGCTCAGCAGCGAGTAGTTACTACATGTACTGTTCCCAATATGCTGAGTGCTTCCCGTCGCACATGCGCAGCAAAACGCAGTCGCACGCGTAGCTGCTTTGAAATGAATATTGGTATTTCCCGTCTGAAGCATACGACCTGCAAACCGAGTGAACATCAATTTACAGTTCCCGAAAATTTCCAAGAAGTTTTAAATCATGGTTGTAACCTGATTACTTCACAAAGAATTTTTTTTTATCAGCTACGGATATAAAAAATTGCGTTACGGCCAGTGGCTGCTCAGCCTAAACTTTTGGATTGAGCGAGCAATATATCTACATGCCACGGAAACGGGGTGTCGATAATTAGCAGAACCAGACGAAAATGGTGGCCAATAGTTTTCAATACATGCTCCTTGTGGCTCAATGGCACTGCAGGAGCATATACAGGAAGTAGCATAACAGCAATAAACATTAAACCTGTAACTCTCATAATGAACACAAGAGGGCTTTAATTGACCATTCAATATTTTTCTTACCTTAATTTAAAAGTGAAATCACTAATTATAATTTCTACATTTCACAGACAATGCAGCTCATGGAAAGAAGCATACTTTGGCTCATATGCCCAGGATATTTAAAGGAATTGAGGGTGTCCAGCCATGCAGCAGAAAAGACAAGCAGTTTCTCGAGTTATAACTTTTATTATTCACTCATTCAGCACACAATCGCTGAAGCATTTAAAACGATGAGCAACACGAATTCTTGTAAGTGCTGCTGAAAAAACCCATGACCTCAAAAAACCAATGACCTCAAAATGCAATCTAGTTTACTACTCCACACTAAACGAGCACAGAGTGCTCAAACCCTGCAGTACAAAAAGGATCATAATACCATAAACCACCCCGTACGATTTAGCAAACCCGGCTTCATTCTTGCCTGATTCATCCTTGGGTAAGCTGGCCTGTGTGCACTCCGATACTGGCAAGGGTAGGTCTGCATGAACACTTCATTTCACAAATATGAAGCCATAAAAATAAATAAAGACGTATTTGACTACTAGTATTCTACTCACTTGAAAACACACTAGGGACAGCATGTGGTTTGAGCCGTTTCTGTCCTCTGATGGTCGGCTCCTGAAACTGGTCTGGCGTGAAGTGATCCTGCGTGCGAACCATCAATCATAGCTAAAACACCGAAAGAGGGTGTACAATCGATAAAGCATATAACCTCGCATACGAAAACGCACCCGGTGCTTTTAAGAGAACGTAATGTAAGATTTTGTATATCATACCAAATTAAGTTGCACTGAATTGCAATTGTGCTTACGGCCGAGGTACTTTTCAGACTCGTTGAGCAAATATATACAACACCCGTCTTAACCAATTAACTCTGTTGCGCGAAATTAGCGCTTTGTTTGAGCAAAAAACCACAACAGCCTGTACTACACCTCGCCAACGTTTACGTGCTATGTTGAAGCACTAACAAGTTAAAAAGCAGTGCGAATAGAAACGCACCAAGGCCACGGAAGTAAACCGCACAAAGCAGAATAAAAAAAAAACAGCTTATGGCTATCGCACCGTTTTAAGCGGCGCTACGCGAACAAAAATACGCCTCCAACCGATGATGGTATATGCTCCGCATTTTTTCTTTCGAATTCCTGAACCTGGGTACCAGTGAATAAAAGAAACGCGGGACCTGTTTCAAGCAATAAAGGAAGCTTTACCTCGCATATTCTTGCTCATCTGGATGTTGGGGCCGAACAGCGTAAACGCAGCAGCCACGGAAGGCGATGGCGGAGAACAGATTTCCCGTACGGAATCGAGAAGGCTTTCCCGCTGCTTTCCGCACGGTTTGCGCAATTCGGCGCACAGCACCCTGCTCATGGCAACGATTAGGCGACTCACATGACCGCGTACTGAAGTTGTGCAAAAAGATACTCTTCATGTACTAGCGTGTTGCGGCATTGTTGCTCTCGCGCTACGAACTACGAATGCGACATGGCAGCGGCGCAAAATGTACGAAAGACGCCAACAGCAGAGGGCAGCAGCGGCGTTGCAGCCGCATCGCCGGCTTCTCTGCGGTGCGTGGGTGCTTTTTGGGCACGTGACGGCGATCAGCGAATAGGGTCGTGAGCGGCGAATGGAAATCAAAGGCGCAACTCTTGCTCCCGTAGGGACCATATACAGGAACTCTAGAAAAAATAGCATTCTCATATCATAACGATAGAAAGGAATTAATCATTTGCTAACGGCGGTCGCGATCACACAACGCAGCAGCTTAGAACTGTTCGGCCTAACGCAAGCCGGTATACTCTGGCCGGTGATTATCTGTACTGCCTTTATCCGGCAGCCGTGTTCGGCCCGTGTCCAAATGTGGGCCTTTTGGCCGTATACGGCCGTACTACCATGGCTGTCCAACGGCCAGTGTCCCTCGGCCCGTCGACCGGCTTACGTTCATACGGCCTGATTCCAGCCGTAAGGCACCGGCCATTCCAAAGCTACTCGTAAGCGGCCGAAGTACGGCCACCGGAGGACAGCCGAAATGCGGTCGTCGGACTCCAGCCGGAGTAGTGCTGCCGGAAGTTCGGCCATGCTACGCGCATTGGAGTTCAGCCACAGTACGTTAATTGTACTGAGGCCGTTGGAAGACCACTGCATGCAGCTCAAGCAGAAGACTCAGTCGTGCTTGGCAGCAGCCCAAACCCACCATTTTGAGACCACTGCATCCACATCAAAGTGAGCCCGCGCGCCACCACCAGCCGTCCAGCCTTCAGCGCAGCCTTGCTTAATTATCATCGTCAGTTGACAGCAAAATTGATTTATTAAACAGTGATCACAAATGGCCGTTCCATTTTTTGATGTTCCTCTTTTACTGTCGCATAAAGAAAATATTCATTTCTTTGCGTAGCTGGAGTAGATCTATTGTCCAGGTCCTGATATCGTCTCTGGGTCGGCTTACCTGTAATAAACGGAGAAGGAGGGCGTGGGGCGGAAGGCGCATACTTTAATGTGTTGAATTTCATGAAAATGAAAGAACCGCTTTCAGCCAATTTCTTTTATTACAGTCTTCCTTAACACTTTCATGCTCTGACTAAATCAACTGTTCTTACAACAGGTGCTTCACCAGTTTTGTTTTATACAAAACCGGCGCGAATGCTTTACGAAGCGTTTTAGTACACCACAAAACATTCAGGAAGCATTCAATATAATTTCCTTCACACAAAAAGTATGTCCAGTTTTTGTCCACTTTTCTTGCAAAGAAATTTTCGACTCCATCAACTTTTCTGATGATCTTTCACAGGGCTGATCCTAGAAGAGATCGAAGAAGTGCTTTCATTTTCAATCTATTTTTCATGTTGTTTTCATTAGTTATGTACAGACCGCTCAATAGCCCAAAAATATTTATTTTCCTATATTGTGCTGTTAAAAAAGTTTTACACGCGTTGCGAATGACGCCCGGCTTCAGGTGCCAGCAGTTGTATCCCTCGGTGTTCACGCAAGGAAAGGCGCAAGACTACAGCTTCATAATTTGTTTTAAACCAATAACATATTAATGGTACTATTCATACAGCAAACCTTGGATACTGCAACGAATGAAACAATGAATATTTCATTAGTGGACTTTGAATGTGAAAGTTCTCAACCCGTCGGAGGCTTTAGGCTAGCGGTCCCACTTTGGGATATGTAGAATGGCGCTTCGAGATACCTCTCATCTTTTATTCCGTTTTTCGAACGATAGATATTACGAAAAAATTTCAACCCGTGGTTTCGCCTGTGATCGTTCTCGTCTTACCAATTAAGTTTACTTATATTTTCGTTCATGCTAAGCTGATAGTGCAATTTGCCTAATACAAATCGCACTGACCTCTTCTGTATGTTTTCGAGCGTATCATCCAGCTCTTTGGTCTAGGGATTCCAGAAAACACATGCCTACTACAACATCAAGCGCACATGGGCGAAATATTGTTTTAAGCTAGATGGATGTTCGCTGAGTTTGTCTCAGAAAGCCAGAAACACGGGAAGCGGTAACTTTCATGTTGTGAACGTGCCTATTAAACCTAACCACCCGTTAAATAAACTTGTAGTTATTTATATTCCCAAGCTGTTCATAAAGCAACGTTTTTTATGGTATACGCATTCAATTAAAATGAAAGTTTTCTTGTAAAGGTGATGTTAACACACGTTTTAACATTCCACGACTTTTCTGAATCAGCACACCAGGATGTTGATAAATTCAAATCATGCTCCAGGTATTCGGAATCACGTTCATTCGCTACAGTCCTGCAAACTACACAGTCATTCCGGAATATTTCGAACAAAGATTTGGAGCCAATAAAAATAACTTTTTTATATAACAGAAAAAAAGAGGGCCCTCCACTGAGCTTCGGGAATTCCTGAGGTCACGGGAAGCGGGAACATAACCGGACGAACAACCATTGAGAGCTACCGACGGCTGCCATAGAAATATTGGGATATCCATGCAATAACCGAATCATTCAGTTTATAGCCCGCAATGTACTAACAAGTAGGTGACATGAAGCACCGTCAAAGGCTTTTTTGCACTCTAAGAAAATACATTCAACTACGCTAAGCTTATCTACTGCTAGAAACAAATTGTGAATGAGCTCAACAAACTGCGTTGAGCAAGAAAAACCTGACGAAATCCGTGTTTGCTACAATGCTGGCGATTGTGTTTAACCAAATGAGTCATATCCCTAGTGTAGGTAAGCTCACTATTTAAACACGGCCACTAAATTAACACCAAGGCTTCATCATTGACAAGGACCTGTTGTTATCGCAAATTTAAAATAACGATTTTTATTAAATAGGCAGTCATAAAATCCCATGAAGTAACAGTGCATGGCCCGAACTTGAGCCTACCAGTGCACGAGCTTAGCCTCTTGTACGTTTATCACCAATAAAAGAGTGCAACATTGTTTTTCGCAGTATTAAAGTAAGAAGAATAGCCGCAAAGTTGCGCTTTTGCGGGCCCTTTCCTTTCTTTGTTGGCGAGTCCTTGACATGGCGCTGGTTGAGCTCCCGCGTGGTGACAGCTCGCTCGACGACGTTTAAGGCTAGTTATATTGGTGAACCACCGCCATCTTGGGTCGGACGTCTCTGCCGGGTCGATGTCTCTAATGCTCTCCATTTCTTGAGGTGGTGAATAGCCTCGAGCTGATGCGTCGACGAAGCCGATGGGCAAGGCGTGGTAGCAGCTATGACTTGCGAGTCTTAGCTCATCTGTCGGTGTGGCACATTCTTCTTTTGGCAATGAATGGCATTCCGATGGCCTAAAAGGTACCCTGTTAATGTCCAGTGAGTCCTTTCACTTTTCCCGTTCACCTAAACACCCATTACTGCTTGACAAACAAAGTGCGTTCTTTTAAAACGCAAAAACACCGAGCGGATTCAAAACGCGTCTGCGTCGTTCGGCTCCGTAACACCGGTTGCCAAAAATTCTGTGGCCGTTCGCTTGCCGTGCTTCGGCCACGGACCGCTAACCGAATGAAAAACGTACATTCTTTGGCCGTACGTCGGCCGGTCTCCTTTATAACACCGGGTGCCCGAAGAAAACGAATATTCTGCCAACCGACGCGCGGTTCACCCTTGAATGAGCGAATGCGCGGCAGCCGCGTTCCGGCCGGTCTCCTTTCGAATACCAACTGCCACAAGAATATGGATATTCTATGGCCGGTCGCTTGCCGTGCTTCGGCTGAACACCGCTTCCCCAAGAAAAAACGGATGCCCTAAGGCCATATGTCGGCCGTTTTCTTTCTGAACACCGGTAGCCGAAAGTGAGCTGAATATCTGGCAACCAGGTAGCTTCCGTTGTGTGCCTGAACATGAGCGGCTTGAGAAATACCGAAGTGCTGGTTGCGGAATGTTGGCCGTTCAACATACGATCAGTGGCTGGCAGAACCTGGATGCTGGCCAGACATGCCGGAAAGCGGCCATAGACGGGCCTGTCTTGGGACACACTTTCTGTGCCGTCTGGGAATAAATTATTCAAATTTGAAAATATTTTTTTTTTCGTTTTTAAGAAATTATTGGACTAATTAGAGCGATTTTCTAATACATTCCGGTACCCATTGTTGGAATTGCAGCATCTATACAAGGATCACTCTTATTGCCTGAAACATTATATTGGATATGATGCGTGGAAACACAAATGACGTCACCTACAGGTCATAAAAGCCTGATTCATTGCTCACAGCTGTTCGAACCAAAACCAACCTTTAGGTTACAAATGACCTGTCATGCACTTTATGGGAACTTATGCAGATAATGTTGAAATGTCATGGTAACAGACAGCTGAATGATTCGTTACGAGTTAACTTTCGCTATTCCTGAAAAGCCAGAATATTTGTCGCATTGGCGCTTCTGTTCAGTTTCCTATGCTTCATGCACTTTGCTAGTTTCATACCGTTTCGAAAATAACACACAACAGAGCGCTTTATTTCCGCACAAGTAATGTCGGGGTGAAGGTTCCGCCTCCCGATCGATTGTCAATGATCCGTCGGCTGGCAAGTTCGGCCAACCGGCTTCGTCGTCGTCGTCTTTGGCTGTCGTGAGAGTCATATTATATAGACTTTTGATCGACCGTCTTCTTTGTACCACCCTCGCCGTATTGAAACAACGCGGGCTACAAACTCGGACGCAGGCCCACGATTTTGCGGGGGTGTCGTGTAAGCCTAGAGAGAGAACATCATAAGGGAAACATGGAAATAAAAAAAGGTAAATATAGACTGATGCAATAGGGTGTAAGCGGGGTGAAGAAAATGGTATTCAATCAAAACTGCCGCTGAAACCAACCGCGCTTAGCCGAAGAGGCTCATATTTGCCGAATGAGCGATAAAAAAGTAACACAAAAGTGCAACACACGTTGCAATGAAACTATGCGTTTTCCGCTGAATGTAAAAAGGTTTTTCGCACAGACAACCTTAAGTTTTTAACCTAACAACGGAGCTTCTTTCTTTACTGCTGTAGAATAACTTCTGGACCTTTTTAAAAAGGTGGTAGCCAGTGCCCCTTGATAACGTTGGGTCAAGGGAACCTTCTTTTAACGGCGAAATCTAGACTCCTGGTTTCTGCTGCCTCTCATGAGCTGCTGGCCGATAGGAAACCAACCTATGCTACCTTGGGTGTGCCGTCCGTATGAATGGTAGCCTTGGCTTTGCCTCCATATAAACCAGGGTGTGAATACAAGTTTCGTACACTATGTTTTCGAAAGACGAAAATCGGGCTTCTACCTCTAACGCTACTTTGTGACATGGTTATTTTTCTCTTGCACAGAATTTTGAATAGAGAATTCTCTCGTGATTCCTTAGCTAGTTTTACATAGCTACTATACAATTGCTCCTCTCCCCATCCTGCAGTCTACCCGGCATGAAGCATACTTTATAGATTGGCGACATTGGTAGTTGTACAATCGGGTGATCCATGGGCCCCCAGCAGTATGCTTCAGAAGAGGCCAATAACAGCAAAGACACGAGGATTTGCAGCTCCAATAAAAGGCACAAAGGACGGTCGTCCGAACCCCATACTATCATTGAGTGCACGCTACAGGGCATAACCAAACCCCCAAAAAACACCGTTCATTTCTTCAGCCCAAACGGGGCATATAGACCATCAAAAGGAAGCTTGTGTCCTTGGATATCTCTCAATATGATGACTTCGCTGAAGTTATAATTTTGCAACTTCCAGAAACTCACTATATAAAAAAGTGTATTAATTTCTGGTGACATTTAAAACACTTCAGCGCACACGCAGAAAACGCGATTTGCATTTAAACATGCGGAAGAACGTTCTGGTATTAAGTTCAGAATAACGATTCTGTACACTCCCCAAAAGTTTTCAATATTCCGGAAAAAGTCAAGCCAATACTGTCAGTGGATGCTTGGATATGTCTTCTTTTTCACTCAATCTTCATTGCCCTTGATGTTGATGACGATGTTGATCTTTCCTTTGATGTCTTGAAACACCACGTGGCATAGAACGTCAGGGGCTTTCCAACCACTACTCGTATACCCCACGCGTATTAGAGAATCAGAAAAATCGGAAAACGCCTAAAACCTTTTTTGCTTTCGAAGACGGCCTCTCTCCCTCCAATTAAACAAGGAATCAAAATAACGCGGAGCCTCCAGTCGCCGGACGCGAGAAAGAGGTAAGCATTGGCACGGCTTATCTGTTTCGAGAATAGAATTAACTCGATAAATAAATTGGTAGTTATATGACTAAATATTTTCTTAAATGTTTTCTTTTCGTTTTTTTTGTGTTTTCTGTTTTTTTGTTGTTGTTGTTGTTTTTTCTGGAAGGTAGGGCTTTGTCAAGCTGCATGTGCGCAGCTTTCTCCTCATTTTCCACACCACATTGCGCTGTTGGCATTTCTGCTTGTAATTTCCTTTGTATGAGCACGCGCTGCTTTTTGGTCAAATAAAGAAAACCCTAAAGAAAACTAAATATTTCGAATAACAAAAACGTGCATCACAAGACGTACTTTAGTGGAGCGTAATATCAGGGCTTTATTTACGTACGCGCTACATGGGGTAATATTGCTGAGTTAATGGAGCTTATTTGAAGAGACCCAGAAGGAAATGTTTTGGGGGAATCCATGATGGAGTCATTTTATGTGTATGCTAATAATCTCGTTTTAATACGGAATCATGATTTTAGAAATGAATCATGATTCATTTCTCGATTGTAGTGCGCCAGCTCCTTTTGTATGGTTTTTGTGCTTTAATTGCGAGCATGTATCCGCTTCTGCTTCTTGCCATCGGCGCTTATTTTCCCAATTGTGTGTGCACTTGCAATCATCCCCAACAATCAAAGCTACCTATTAGTACCGTAAAACTATTTATTTTCGCTTTTTTACTTTTTGCAACATGTGTGTGTTAGAAGTTTAGAGGTGAAGTTAGACTTTGTGCCCAAATGGAGAAATTTTAACATTCTTTTGTCCACTATTCATTTCATTATAAACCACATGCATTGTGTGCGAATATTGATAAGCTAAAATTTTCCGAGTTTCATTTTCTTTGCAGAAAAAGCTGCCAAGTGCCTCGAGATATAGCTGGCGAAGTCCTCTTTAGGGTGCGGGTAAAAAGGGTGCACCACATATTTGCACTTACTCAAGTTGAACGTATAACATCATCAATTACAACTACTATTCTGAGCATTCGGTGTGCGCACTCCGTTACGTTGGATACCTGTACGAGCTGCGGGTAGCGATTCTACCGCATACCTCGAAGCAGCATTGTTGCCATCAACAAGCCAGTTGGTGGTAGTGTCCACACGACCTTGCTTTTATATTCCTGAGAATTGAGTTGAAAGACGCGAGTCGCCACGAGGGACACTCTGCCTATTCGAGAATTACGGCATGCTTACCCTAGACGAAGGAGTATGGCAGCGTGTAAGAATGTGAGAGCACAACAACACTGTTATGCACTGGTCCCCATTATCAGAGGAGGTACCCTTAATGGTCACAGGAATGTTTCTATTCCGTTCGGGCTGCACTAACTGAACCGTATGTTAAGGCCCATGCGTCAGAGTGTCTAAGTAGCAGGCTAACCGTTTCAGTGCGGGCCATGCGGTCTACCGTTTCGCACGTAGCAGAGGTCAATGCTATGTGAAATCTAAGTTTATGTTTTTTTGAGTTACACTGGCACAGATGTGTTGTTTGATTGCGCTCGTAATGCGACTTTTTGCTTGATGAAGAGCCACGAAGTATATACGCATAATATCTACTCACGCAAGATTGCAATAAACCCAACCACATAAAGTCCACAAAATAGGGCTCCAGGTTACGGCGTGTGAATAAGCATCATCGTCCCCGGCAGCTGCCGGTAGTTCATAATGCCGGAATAATATTCGGTGTCCCTTAAACGGAGCATGACCGGAAATTTTGCGAAATCACTAAGAAGTTGAGCTTGATAATTGTTATTGTAAATGAGTGAATTATTCTATCGTTTGTTCTTGTGTAGTTAAAGCAGAAATATAATAACGAGACGCACCTGACTCGTCCTAGGTCCCGTGTTCTTACTTTTTTAATTCTCAAAATTTAAAATTGGCGTCAAACAATCCTATACACACATCACTGACGGCGTGTGTAGGCTTCTCTCAAAATGCTCTAAAAATCGGGTATGTTTCCATTTGCATGGTTAGGTATATAATGTAGCGTTCAAGCTACGTTTTTTCCGATCTTCTACAGGAGACCCATGTTACATCTTTTTCTGCTTTTGCTAACATAAATCGTGCGTAGTTATTTGCATGAGCACCTTCAAGTAGATCTTCAAAACAAACACTCCCCCTCTTCATTTTGTGGATAACATTTACATTGCCAATTTCAGGTGCGGATGCTTCAGGTTTGCCTTATTATTTTTGTTTTTACATTCAATTTTAGTTTATCGCTTTAATCGACGGATCTTCGATGCCTTCCTGTGATACCTGCCCGAACAAAATTCGCAAGACTTCTTCGAGCGCTTAGAGGGAGCTCCACCCAACATTGATTTTGAAAGAAGCACTACAATTTTTTATACTACACATGAAATACTCTAGTTTGCTTATATACTGCATCGATTGTTTTATTAGTGAAGAAATACCCCAATGTCACTACTGATAACCCAGCAGCTTAGCTTTTCGAGCGAAACTCTGTTCTCGTAAAAACTGATAGAAAAAAGAGACACTTTTAAATGTATAAACTGCGATCTGGGTGTTTCGTACTAACGTGAAGGCCAACTGCATGCTGGGCCATAAACCACGAGCGCATAATACATTAAAAAAGGCACCATAATTTTGGTGTTCATTTCTGGAATGGGGCGGAGTCTACCAAAATCGAAACCAAAGATTTCCAAACACCATCGCTTCCGAATTACAAGGTTACTCGATTGTGTTTTATACTTACAATTACTTTCGATCGTTGACAAGCGTTATCTATGTTTTTAGAATAACACAGTTTTGCTCATAAACTGGTTTTGCAATGATTGGTATATGTGTTAGTTACATTCTGGTAACTTTGCAAAACCTGCTCTTCTATACTTTTTTGCCCGACTGACCACTTACCAAACGAGGAGGTTCCACTCAAACTTTCGGTCCGAGGGGGGTATAAAATTCAATACCAGGGCATGGGCATTGAACACAGGAAAGTTATTTGGGGAAATAAATGTTTGTAATATAGGCGGCGAACCTTTACAGCCATATAGGAGAGCGTTCAGCGCCTGAAAATTAACGACCTCGACGGCGACCAATGGTGCGTTCAGGCCCAGAGACGTAAAAAAACTTAAAACTCTGGTTCCCCTTTTGATACTACCTATTAATTGTAGCCCTGGTGGTAGAAAAAAGCGCGCAAACGTGGAAAAGAACGGAACTAGTAGGACCAAACAGAAGGCCGTTAGAACTGGAGATCTAGTGAAACGCAGCTGCATAGATACCAGGGTGTTGACCAGCTACCGAACAGCAGCAACAACCGGAACCGATCCGCTAATTGACTAGGAAGTCGCTTAGAATCGAAGCGGTAATTTTGGCGCACGTTTGACGCGAAGCGTAGCATAACCGAAAAAAAATAACTATCGGGTACGTGTTAATGACGAAACGTTTCGTGCACGAATTCCTGGTACTGCGTGGTCCGAGACGTTTGTGGGGATCTCTCACGCACTATAAACGTCGTAAAATCTCAGCGCTTTTACCTTTAACCCTCTCGCCATGATCGCAATATGAGGAAAGTAATACGCGCCTGTGTTGCAAAGCTATGTGGCTGATACTGGCGCAATCACACTAGAAGGCTTAGCAAATTCCTTTTGTTAGTGTTGTCTAACCCCTACTCGATGTTCAAAATTACGCTTGCTGTTTTTTTTGAGCAACTGTGTTGAGATCTTTGAGCTGTTTTGTAACCCCCCCTATGTAATGCCTGCAAGGGCCTTTAGGGTATTTGAATAAAAAAAATCAAATTTGCCATTCTATGATACTAGCTTGTTATAAGAGAGACCGACATTGCCCTGCACACACTGTGCATGGGGAAGTCAGATCGCGACATTGTTGCACTGCGCAATGGTGATGGTGCTCACCAAAAAATATAACTTGTTGGATAACATTACTTGCTTGAAACTGTCGCATACCTCGAAAGTGGAACTACTTGAAGAGTGTGGCCTACAGGAGTTGTTCAGTTGCCGAGCCGAAGGCTTCTGACCAAAATAGTGCATTCCTTATGCAGACGACAAAAATAAAACCTCAGCGTGTCGTGCCTGCCAAGATTATCTAAACCGCTCGTCCAAAATGCAGTCTGGATGCTTGACAGTCGACCGCGCTTGTGCCCAAAGATGAGTTCCTACGTTAGCGTGGGTAGCTCCGGTGTATATTACGCCCCTATGTAATTTGGCGGACCTATTTCCACAAGTAAACACAACAGAAAGGACGACTCAGATGGTTTCATATTATTCAGAGAGTAATTTACTCATCAATTTGCCAAAATCAGCTTAAGACACACATTTCTCTAGACACCGTTGTTTTCCCCGACCTTCCCCAACAAAACGTGTAACTGCGAAGGCCGCGGTGTCATGTGTCCATGTGGAATCATGTTCTTTAGAATCTTTTTTGAGGACCAAACCAAAACAGGTAATATTATGAGATATCTGTGAAACGAAGTATTAGCAAATACTACTAATGAAATCAAACCCTTAAGTGCACAGTGTTGGCGTTTAGTAGACGGCTTATGCCTTTGAAACAAGCAGTATTCCCGACTTTTTAGGTACGGATTCCGTCTTAAAAGACACAAAACAGCCCTGCAGTAGAGCACACATTCATCGAGATAGGCCGATTGTCTAGTTTTCCATTTGCCCAGTGCTGAACTTTTCGTAATTTATCAGCTGTTGATTGTAGTTCTGCACTGCTTTATTTTCGCGAATACCCGTTTACGGTATAGTCCAAGTACGCCATAATATATATATATAAATTAAAAAATATGCTACTGCTATACCTCTGTTTGTTCCGGAGGTGTGGGACTTTCGACAATCAAAGAATGTCTTAAGAGAAGAGGGCTGTCTTAAAATTTCAGTAATCGTACCCAATATCTGTAACATTATTCCACTGTTTGGAGCAAGGAATAAGTTGCTGGAAATAGGCGGAACAGAGAGCTATTAGTCGTGACCCGCACATCTGTGGTAGCTCTCTCAAAATGCACTCAAAATGTAAAAGCTATACTCAACTTAAGCAAGATTCCTTTATTGAAAAATATTTAAGGTTATGTTCAACAAGAGCTGCGCTTTCCCTCTGCAGGAGTTCAATGCTAACAAGTTATTCCAGGGGATCCTAGAATCGGGTTCATGGCTGGCATTCACGTGGCTACTGTGTGATTTTTTTCTCATTCGGGAAATGATCAGAACATAAACGTCGGCGCGGTGTTAAACTACGCAACGGACGCGCCTGTACACAGGATGTACTGCAAGGGGTAATGGCCAGGATGATCGGCACTTCCATATACAGGACGACGATTTCAACAGCAGCAACAACAAAGAAAACAGTAAACTGTGAGGCTGTCCTTGTTTGTTTTTTATGTTCAGGAAAAACCAGTGGAAACACGCTACACAAGAGGAGACGTAATATACGAAGAATGACTGTTCTATTCCTAGCGTCTCGTCTTCTGTAGCGGGTTTCCACTGGTTTTCACCGAAAAAAGAAAGAAAACAGTATCCCACAGTGAAATGTCTGGGTAGACTTTATCTTGTCGTAGGAAAACACAGTGCCGGGAGGGAAGGTAGCGTGCAAATATTCACACATCTGTTCCCCCTAATACGTCGCCTAACCGCTTACACTTGTTTTAAAAATTGCCCTACCAAGATTATACAAAAGAACATCCAGTTGAGTGAACAGGATCTGTGATTTTCATGGCCGCCTTCAATTAGAAAACTTGTTTTCGCAATTTGGTAAGTTTACTTCGTTGAACAGGTCCGCAAACCGGTTCAACGGTTTAAATACAGTTTGGCAACGGAATCGGTGCACGCATTACAGAACTCGGAAGTTAACCATAATGCAATCTCTTAACCCGACCCTGGACCTTAACCGAACTGGGCTTTTTCGCGATTCGTCACCCTAATTTATAGATAAATTCATGCCGTATCTGTAGAAAATAAGATTTATAGCAAGTTTGTTCCGTTCAGTCAGTGTCAGCTACTTGTTTTGTAAGCTTTCTGATTTTGAGGTTTTTTTGTCCGTTTCGGCTACTATTGTTAAATATATTGTAATTTGCGATGCTTACTGTTTCGGGTGGTCGTTGGTTAGCATTTTCGCCCAATCTAAGGCGTTTTTCCGCCTTCAGTTGGTTTGCGCTCTTCACGTAGGTCAGAAAAGCCTGGCTAAGCCCCCTGCGGCAATCATATTTGTAGTAGGTTTTCTTTACGTTTCGGGTTTGGTTCATTCTTGATGCACTTATGCTGTTATTGTTTTAAGTTAGGGTACTTTGGTGACCTAAGCAATTTACTAGTGTGATGTATCCAACCAACCCAGCTGAGATTATGGCGGGTGGGATCACTAGAAAACGATTGGATGACGCCACAGCGCAGAAGGGAGGGCGCGGGTTTCGTGAGCTGAAGGAATATGCCGGTTGGACTCGTCACCCAGTGTCAACAAGATTTATTTTTAGAATACACAGAAACACCAGAAAGAGGTCAGTAGTATTGGAGGGTAATCCGCGAAGTCGCAAATGAAGGACCGCCCCCTGTGGAACGTGGGCTAGGGGCACTGCTTCGGGAGCCTGAGACATACTCGAAATATTTAGGTCAACATTTGTGGGGAGGTGCTCTTGATTGTCAAAGAATCGATTGTATGTCCCTCTCAGTCGGCCGACACAAGGAGAAGTCGCGGAGGATTGACGTGTGTCACCACGTCAAGGAAGCGCGGTAATAGCCTCTTTCCGCAACGGGCGTTTACATTTCCGCAGTCGTTAGGGGGAATAGCTTGTTGAATTTCGGGTGCAGGTGCCATTGAGTGTGTACGCCACAGATATTTTTCTTTAACCATGGTTGGGATGTGGTTCGTTCTCGATACGTTGTACGACTGAGAGTCGATGGCAACATTAGCGATATGGGTTTGTGAGCATGAATTCATCTATACCTGTGGTCGGCAACCATTTAAAGTAGAAGACCGAGTTACATGAAGCCAACACAGCCGACGGCCGGATGGCCAATCAGTTGGGGAGGGGGAGAGGGCTCTTTACAGTCAAAATACTTAACAAATATTTGACAATAGTATGGCTAAGTCGTAACAAGGGGGACAATGCCAACTGGAAGTGGTGAAGGATCGGTTTTTGTAACCCATGTACCCCATTTTAGGCCAAATCTGGCGGCTCGGAGTTCAGATAGGAAATAAAAGGAGGGACGATTTGTCAACGTGCTTGGGGTGCACAATAGTGCTGCGGAGCCCACCTGCGCCCCGCACGCCGTAGGTTGCCCTGGACTGATCTAGGCATTAGTGTATCAGCCAGGCTTGCAATATACGCAAGTAACCTTTGTCTCGCGGAAATGTACCTATGAGTCTTTATGAAGAAGCGGCAGAGTTGGTGGCCTCTCTTTCGGCGTCATAAACCCGGCAACTGCAGTTCACAAAGATTTCCAAACTTGCGGCTAACGTTTATCGCGAAGGCTAAGCCCGGATCCCTTTGTCCGCAGGGGTTCATATCTGCCCCAAAGTGGACCGCTAGAGCATGAGCTGGAACCATCGGCTTACGGCGTCTCAAACTCGGCGTCTGTAGGGAGAACCCAGCGACTGTGCTCCCCATTTTATGTTCGAACCCACACGAACTTGCGCGGAGGAGACATCTTGAGAGTTCAGGCCACTAACGCTGTTTAAGGTGTTCTCCACAGACCATCTGGCGGTCCCCGGGCGAAAAGGCGCGCGGTGATGTGCACTTGGTTATTTTCTTGGTATTTTTGCTAGCTCTTACAGTGGCGCAAGCCTATGCTCAAGGCTGGGGGATGGCGGGAGCTGCCCATGCGGCGCGCGCTCAAGTGGGCTTGGTAATTTTTAGTACTTCTTTTTTGTAACCGTCTATCGCGGAACTGAAAGCATAAACAGTTCTGCTTTTCTCAGAGGCGCCAACCTGAATTGGCCACTGAAATAGATAAAGGAGTAAAAATGTGGTATTACCCCTGTAGCCCAGCCGTGAGTTGGGAGAAAGAAAACCAAGAGAATTGACTTTCGAAGGGTGAAGTAGCGGAACCTAGCCTTCGTGATGCGCCAGCTTGCGGCTACACCACAGCGCGACACAAGCGCAGACACCGAAAGAATTCGGCATGTGAGCTTAGTGATGTTTATTTATAACGATTGAAGTAGTTAGTTTAGTTAGTAAGTTTGAGATTTGTGAGAAATCTGAGACAACTTCTACAATCGCTATTTATCACAACCAGTTGCTACATTTGCCTTTTTAGTGCCTCTTAAAACACAACCGCATTGGTAATCACCAATTTAGGAAATTGAGTTATTCCTGGCAAGCAGTGACCAAACGTTGGCGTTTTTTCTAGCGGCCAGATGTCTGTATGTGGTCTCGACGTTTTGTTTTCCCGCCGCAAAATGAATCCTTGACGTATGTTTGCCGTACGAACTTTAATTTCATTGAGTGCGAACTCACCCTGCAGGTGCTGTCGAACTATGGACGTGAAGCTGCAAAAAACAGGCCCAAAACCACCGTCGCTAAAGCAAACGACAAAGCCGTACCGGCGACGCCGCCGCCGGTGAGCAGGCACTTCCGCTCAGGGACGGCTTGGTAAATCACTGCGCCGTCTGTAACCGAGCTAGGGGTGACTGTGCCAGGGCACCAACGTTGGTAAGCAAGTCCGGGCCACAGCCTAGCGACGCGCAGGATTGCAGCTACATGACTTACCGCCAACCTGCGCTTCTTGGGCCTAGAACCGACGCGAAAGTCGTTCGAGGAGCAGGAGCGTGCCTTGGACACACATACGCTTTTCCGGCCCACAACGACGACTCTTACGCAACCCGACGATGCCCCCAGCTGTCAAATGCTACCAAGGGACCAGAGCTAAAAATATGCACTTTGTAGCGAGCTGCAAAAACGCTGTTCGCAACATATCCCGACCACCGCATGTGGAATCTACCCTGTGCCGACCACACTGCGACTCCCTACGCCAGCGCCGGTTACTTAGGGTTGCGTGGTTACGGAATTTGTTGTGGTAGTTTGTACTGTATTAGATCCCAAATCATTCAGTGGTTTGGGTTTTTGAGCACTTCTTCATTTGTGCAGTTGTGTTTCTTTGGTTTCAGATAAATGTATTTTTCTAAGCTCTAGTCTGTTTCCCTAAACCATTCATCTTTCTAGATTGAGACACATAATAGCTCGAAGTATTGGATACTTAAATATTTGTGACAAGGCAATATTATAGGCTGACATGACTATTATTTTGCGAACGCTGTAGAAGCCGGTGGTTCGGCCTGTGAACAGGCGCAGAAAATGTTGCTCAACGATGACGTCATCACGCGTGCCGTAACCGTTGCAGCTTCGTGAACCCTCTGTCCAGACTTCTTTACCTTATCTGTTGCGCATAACCCACGTCGCCACTTCAAGTGCACTGGCGCCTGAAGACGGAAGCTCAGAAAATACCGCGATACGGACGTTGAGTTCGCGAAGCAACTGGCCGCCTGTTCTACCGCAGGCTAACGCGTTCCACTTTGTGATTGTTGTGAAAGCCGCAAGTCGAAACAATCAAGGCTTTCCAAAGTTCATGTGACTTTAACAAACTTGTCGGTGACCAATGGTAAGATGGAGTGACCAATGAAGAGCGTTACTCCACGAAAGAAACGGTGGCGCGAAACCGTACGCGCCACATCTCGAGTACGGATGCCACGACTTGATTCCAATCCGGAATATAGTTCCTGTGCAGCAGCAACGAAGCGTGAGATATTTGCACAGGATCCAAAGATACGCGTTCGCTTACGTTGCATACCCTTTATCGAACGAGTTTGTATTGCTTTTTGGGGGCTCAGAAGGGCACTACGACGAAAACGTCACTGAGTCTCGACGCACAACCACGCAAAAAACTTGGCCGAATTCCAACATGCGGACTGTAGCCAAACCATCACTTAGCCAAACCATCGTAGCCAAACCATCAAACCAACACGTAGCCAAACCATCACTATGCCAGGTGGAGCAACCAGCATCGCTTTTTGCGCAGTATTCGCACGCCTAATAGCAGGAGTCTGCCAGAATTTGATGAATTAGTGAAACCATTTATTAACCTAACTATAAATGTACAAGACGACTTATTTAAAGGAGTTCTATCAGAGTTTTATTGACGCGTCCTCAACGCGTGCTAAGTACAGTATTGGGTCATTGCCGCTTGCGTGATTGACGTCTCCTTCCGTAACTTTTTTCGGTACTGAACGGTATGTACCACTGACATCATTACTTATATTAACACTTGTAAATACAAGCCACGTTAATGAATAACCGATTAGGCGTAAGCAATCGTTCGCGCCCTTTTTCTGAGAAAACTACGAACTTAAGGAAATGAAGCTAGACGGAGCTAAGAGTTTAATCCGGAATTTTGATGTCTTAGAGGAGGATGTTAGGATTAGTATTTTCTGTAGCTTATTACGAGGCTAGGCTCTGTTACAGGCCTTAAAGGGACAATTGAACAGGTTTTGCAATACGTGGGTGTTCGGGTGTTCCGGTAAATCAATCTTTTACTAATCACTTCTACCAAAAATTTTGTTAGACGACGACTTTTCGTGGAGTTATCGAAAACCAAAACAACGCATTTCTGCCCTTCCCGCGATTCTACCTGATTTCGTCCATCTTCACGCTTTGCGAGCATGACTGAAAGTACATCAGGTTGCACGCAGCATTTGCTACAGGGATATCGTTGGTCACCGCATCATTTTCGGACTTCGCCTTCCGAATGTCGGCGTTTTGTGTGTGCTGTTCTTTTGCCAATCTGCTTATAAATCCCGTACAAGGCTCGCGGCTGGAAAAGGTAACGGCGATAACCCCACCGATAACCACACCGACAGGTCACGCCAAAACAGAAAGTGCCGGTCACCACGCGTACGCGGTCACGAAATGTCTTGGGGCAAATACGAGTCCATAATATGTGTGCAAATGACTGGAGAATCGGCTCAAAATTTGTACAGTGAGCACGTACATGGGTCCGGAAACGTCGTCGGTTGATGTATTGCTTAATGTGCCCTTGTTCGCAACAATCTAAAGGTTGGTCGTGTTGCACTGACACCATGCTCGCGCGTACACAGGCCGTCAAAGTATTCTATTCCGTCATTGTAATCGGTTGTTGACATTTACAAACGTGATAAACAACAGCCGAAGAGTTGCATGTTACGGCACATGAACTTTTTTTAGAGCGTGCCGTGCATTCCATTTCAAGTTCCCTCTCCCGTACATTCCGGGAACTTCTACACGACCAGGGCTTACCAACAACTTGAGAAGTACACCGTAACTGATATTACGAGCGGTCTCGGAAGTGGAGGGGGGCCCTGCACTTATAATAGTATAGTTATTATAATACTTGTGTTTTTTCAAGAAATGGTTAAGCAAACAATTGAAATTGTAAGTTTGCTTGTAAGCACACATGTGAGTATTTTTTAATCGGCCGTGCATTACGACGCAAAATGATGTCATTTTGTTGCATCTGTGGGTTCTGCCATGGCAGTAATTGATACTAGATAGTTCACTCTGATTAACAATTATTTTATAAACACTTGTACGAGAACACGGAAACTTGCCTTCACAACCGGTACTGTAAAAAATTTTCAAAAGGTAAATAAAACAGAAATAATTAGCGTTTAAACTGTTATTGAACATTAAAAAAAACGCACAACACAAAATACACGTACAAAACATTTCACAAAATCCACTTTAGCAATGAAAACGTATGTACAATAAAGCATTTATTATTTTCTTGCGCTGAACTAGCATAATTCTTTGAAAAGCTTTTACAATTTTTAACGGCGTCATAAAGCTTTCAGCAATGAGAAGAGAAAATGTGTTTTAGTAGACATACATACCCATAACCTTCAACCATACGATATCGAAGGTGCCTACAGTCTTATTTCTATAATGATCCAGAGTAGTATTCTTGAGACGACCCAAAGTTCACGGAACGGTGAATGCTACTAATAAAATAAACAATAACGCATACGAATACTAGCGACGAGAAAGTGGCCACTAGTAGATAAGATTGCGAAACTGGCAACTAAAGTTTGTTTGAAATACAAAAGTGCGCGTAGTTGCTCACTTCGGTTAAAATGAAAGCGATCTTGTGTCTGCTATTGCAACATGACTTGTTTTGAAACTTAGTTTATTGTTGTGACAGATGTTCTATCTCTAGGAATTACCCAAACGATTCGCTGGCATGGTATCACTATACTGCTTTAGTGCTGCTACTGCATAGAAAATATCGCCAAGCAAAAAAAAAAGCTTTCAAAACATTTCTCATTTAGAGAAACTGCTGTGTTTCCCCGCACAAAACACACAAGACTATTTTGTGTTTTGCTTGTCTGTAAACTGGCATCAGATAGCCTTGTTACACTGGGACACTCTTCTGACATTGTTACGATTGAGACATTTTTGCCTTAATTGTAACAATGTCAAAGGAGTCTCATATGTCTCACATGTCTCGTATGATCCCTTCAAGCTGCTGCTTAGTGCTAATTGTTTTTTAAACGTACTGCAAGGAACGCACCATTCAGCGTTACAAGAATGTGAAGAACGGCGAAATTCAAGTTACAACATTTTTTTTCTGTCACGTTCTTTCTGGCACGGTTTTCTCTCTCGCGGTATTGTATTTTTTTCACTACCGGATAAGAGCAAAGCATTATGCGCCAATCCATTCATAAAGCCATTTGCAATGATTGTCTGTTGTAGTAACCTTAGTGTACACTACCGTCTGACACTAGTTTTTTTTTATCAAGGCTACAGTTTTGTAAAACAGCTCATACAAGCTGACAGTTTTATAATTTTGTTTTATAAAATTTGGAGCATTAAAATTTCAAAAAAAAAGCCCACAGGCTGACAGGTATTCTGTTTGGACCGGTTTGATGTTTCTCCTGTGTGGTGGTGGCTTAACCAGTCTCCATAAGCCTATGGCGATTTCTTTTGGGTCTGAAAGATGTGGAAGACACCATAAAGAACCCATGCGCATGATTTTGTGGATCCTTGCCGGCATTTAAACATACTTGTTTCTTTGGATTTCAGGCGGTTTAATGCGGCAGGCATTCCAGTAAAGGAATTCGCTTCCCATTCATTGTAGAAATCATTTATGTGGCTAGCTTGTGTTAAGGCAATAAAAACTGGGAAAATCTTATACGGGATGCAATCACCATTTCGCATTCTACAGGTGCAAACAAACAATTATGTTTCTTGTATTTTGCAGGCTACACATTCAAATAGCCAACTGGACCCTGCGAGGCCACCAGCCCTCCAGTGATGCTTTCGTGAGCACAAAGCAAACTTTACCATGAAACACCTCACTATTTCAACTGCTTAATGCACACTTTGTTGACAGTTTTTAAAATATATTTGCCTTATTGAAACAGACTCTTATACTTAGTACAGTGAACTGATCATTACTAAGGAATTGTTGAAATGAGTTGATAAAAACCCAAATGAAATGAGAATCGAGGAGGTTATGGTCGTTCGCTAGTCATCATTGCATAAAGCCACCCAAGAAGCTGCAAGAGGATCTTTTTTACCCTTCCACGTACCAACTATGACCTAGCTGTGCTGCAAGATGTCAATAGCTCTTGTTTCTGATTATTAAGTTTCGGTCTTCAAAATTATACTTCAGAAAACGTTACTTTCCCTCTTTTTTTTCTTTCCATGACTACAGTGAATTAAAAGTCCATAGACTATATGTAGACTGTTGTACAGGCCTAAAGTCATGAGCTGCCTGTTTTTTCCAGTTTGTGGAAACTTAAATTATGATAATTTCGTAACAAGCAACATATTGTGCATTGTTCCTTGTGACATCACATCAATGGAGCAAAACACTTTATTTGAGGGTTTGTAATTCACTAGACTCTGTCAGCGTGCTATGCAGATACGTCGTTTTTTGGGACATTTATCAGTTAGTGCACAAAAAATTATGCAAAGGTTTGAATTCCCTAATTTTACAGTTGCCTCAAAATCACTCCATAGAATGTGTTCCAAATTATTTAAACGCTATATCTAGTTTCTTTTGTTACTTTCATTCTTTCAAACTTCAGCATGCTTTCCTACATATTTTTTTCAGTTGCGCTTGTCTGAACGGCGGCTAGGTGCTTAGGAAAACATCCGCTTATGGTGCGAAATTCCGGATGAAAGGTGGCCTGATAATGAATGGATGTACTAGTACAAGAAATGAGATATGTATAATGCGGGAAATACCATCAGTGTCACAGTCATGCCTGGGGTACTCTGAGTGAGGACCCAGGCATTATGGACCGAGCCATTTTCAGCACAGTGTTTGCTTCTTCAAATGTAATAATAGTACATTTGGAGTAATTTCAAAGGTAGTACATTCGGAGGCAATTCAAATTCAGTACATTCGGAGGCAATTCAAATGAAGTACATTCAGAGGCAACTCAAAGGAAGAACATTTAGAGGCAATTTAAATTGAGGATATTCAGCGGCAATTAAAAGGAAGGAAAATTAAAGTCTATTAAATAGCAGTGGCCAATTCTCAATAAAGAGGCAACCCAAAGGAAACTTCTCTTGTACTGCCTCTGGGAAATTGATGGGAAATTGACTGTGACTTCAAAGGTAATAAAAATTTCATAAGTGTGAGTTGGCAACCCACGACGGGCTGCGCACCGGAGTCGCAGCTGTGGTCACAAGGAGCCTCGTGCTGCTGTATCGCGTCAAATTTCGATGAATGTGCGGCTACTCGAAGAGTGCGTGTGCGCGCATCGGTAGCGTTTTCTCTGGCGAATCCGCAGATTCCATCTCCCCCTTTCCACAGTCCACCATGGCTGCAAGAAAAAGAGCCCGTATACGCCAATTTACGCGACTTCATTGCCTTATGTACACTAACCATTCTTTCTTTCGCTACGCAAACACCCTTCTTTTTTTTTCTTTGTTTCTCTTTTTCCCTAACGTCATTACGCGTTACAATCTCCATTGAACTCACCGCGGGTTTTGGAGCCTGCGTTTGGTTCGTTCACCTCGTTTTGTAAGCTCTGTAATACGCGTTTTGCGTACCACGCAGACGCCCGTGGAGGAAACCCACTCTTTCTGTGTTCATTCAGTCGCTTCAATGCCCGTATTAGGGGGGAGGGGGCGACTAGTGCAGTTGCACTGGGCACCAGCGAGAATAGGGTGCCGATCTCCGCCGAATGTTCCTCCCTCCCGCTCATCTCTACCCAGCCCCCTCCAGGATTTTCGTCTCTCCAAAGAGACTTCGGCGGGCAAATTTGAAGGGAGGGAAGAAAACGGGAGTGCGAAAGTAATCGTAATGTGAAATATTTGCTTTCTGACGCTTTACAGTATCTCAACACATTTCATGACAAAACATGTTGAAAGGCCGCCTTATCAGGAAGTTGTCGGCCTGAAAAGTAAGTTCCGTGTAGAACTTCGGAAAACAGTGACGCAGAAATGGAATTTATCCTGAATTTTTGCAAAGAGGTAATATAATTTTAGTATTTTTACTGCGTGCATCAATACGGACAGAATTTAGTCCAAAGATCTGGCTGCTTCGGAAAGAGACGTTGCAATTTGGGCGTCTGCGTATCACAGCCACACTGTGGGGAAATGTTTTCGTGTGGTATCCTTTGTGGGGTGCCCCCAGAGCCACGACCATGTAAGGACATGATTTGATGATTGAATAGGAGTTCTAACACCCCGAAACTACCCAGGTTATAGGGTGCACTGTAGTAGAACAATTTTTACAACCTGGGGATCCTTAACGTGCGCTGAAGTCTTCAACACACGTGCATTTCTGCTTTCCGCCTCCAGCAGAAACGCGGGCGCTTCTGTCGGGAATCAACCCCACGCCTTTGAGCGCAGCACACCTTCCCGCCGTGAAATTTCAGAAAAATACAACCTTGGCCACAGTAATCGTATAAAACTCTAGTCAGACATAATGGGCACGACATGTATTTGAAAAAACGAAAAGTATAAGAATTGAAAATATATTCTTTTCATATAAATCTATCTGCCAAAAAACTATGCGTTTCATACATCTCTGAAAAACCGGAAAATAAACAAAAAACGGACACGACGTTCAAATTACCTCCAAAGATAGCGTAAACGGACCACCTCTGCAACAGTCTTTGATCTTAACATAGAATCAGAATTACGAAAGTAAAGGCAAATAGTGGCTGTACTAGCACATAATAACAGAATTGGAAACAACATCCAAAAGAATACTTCCAACGAATGGAATATTCCAACGTCTTTCCGCACTCGCATCTTTTTTTGCGGTAAGAAAGTCACACTCAATTCAAGTGGCGTAAGAACGCCGTGCGTTAAAAAACAATTTTCTTAATGTCTATAAATTTTCTCTAGCAAAGCACACGGCTTTGAGGGCACAAAAATATTCTGCCGCAGTTATCACTCAGGCACGTAGGTCTACCAAAAAAACTGATCTTGTACGTACGCCTTACCAAACTTTGGGTGACATTTCGCGCTTAACAGAATTTTCGTGGGTGACCTTCAACTGCCTATCAGAGACATGGCTCCAGGAGGAAAAAAATCAAAGCCATTGTTAGCTGAGGTGAACGATGGTTAAAACACGCATCTTTCTCTGCGTTTGGGAGATATTTCTTTCAATTCGATACATATAGAGGTCCGAGTTACTTAGTGTGTGCGTAGATGCTGACACATAGCCTAAGCTGTTTGCTAGGGAGCCACTCAGAGAAAAACGGTGGTCCGTTTACCTGGCTGTTCTGTTCGTGGAAATTCGTCTGCTATGTCGATTGAGAGTAGACCCAGTGCAGCTCTGTGCCAGCAAAAACGGAGTAGCAAATGGTTTCATGTTAGCGAACGGAACACGTCCTGCTCCTGACAATCAAAAGTGGCTGTTGTTTACGTCTTGGTTGAGTGTGCACGGCGGGCACTTATCAGAAATCGTCACTATTCAGCGTGTCGAGAGCACGTTTGTGTTTAGGAAAGTGTGTTTCGAAGTTGAAGTTGTCATTTCTCGTCGACTGGGTTCACAGCTTATGATAAAGGCTCCTGTAGAACTATCGTGTCGCCTGGGTCCCTCCTATCGGATAGGAGAAGAGTAAACGCAACGCAAAATACTTATTATCGGGGGATCTGAAGGCAGGCTACTCGGAATTTAATGTGGAGCGGAGAGACCAAGAGAACAGTGCATTTATTACCTCGAACTGCCTTTACGTGTACAAGGAGACGTCTTTTGGGCTGAGCACGGGACCAGCAAAATTTAAAAGAGTCACGGATAATCTGGCAGCTAGCCTGAAGTGGCATAGCTGCCGCGGTACCTCGACGACGTTGTAGTAGTCTGCCGGACTTTCGACTGTTGCTATTGAGGCCGCCGCTGTGCTTTCTTTCAACACTCCTCTGCTGTGCGACGAAGCCTTCACTACGTGCGCCTTTCAAGCCGGCGCTCCGTGTCGGTGACTCATGTTTTCACGTTTCGAGAGGCCTGGGTCTCTGGCGTTTATCTTTCGGCGCGTTTCCAAACTTCGGCGGTTGCCGGCGAGGCAGGCTTCTACACGCACCCAAAGGACACGGAAGCCCTGCGTTCGCAGCGAAGATCTCCTCCTCGCGAACTCTTGAAAGAGTGTTGTGTGAGTCTGTGACTTTCATGGCATGTGCACAATCTAGAGGTATCGCTGTTTTGACCATTGGCGCTTTTGGGTATAACTACGAGCCCCTCAAGCGCTGTAACTGATTCCTGTTTGAGCAGTGAATCAATCCTGTCAATATGCTCGAGTGCTGTACTGTTACCTCGCCCGTTGGGGCACTGTTCTTTGGCTTCGGCTCACCTCTCGCTATGTTAGCTACGTTAGCCTTCGGCTTCTGGTCTTCTTCACGGCTGCAACAGCAGCTGACCGCTCGCTTCAAACCACGCTACCAAACACATGTAGGAGGCGACGGAGTTCGGCTCGGGTCGACCATCCCCATACAAAACAACTGGTCTTCTGGAGTCGGATGGCAACTTCGTAACGCCTGGACCCAGCGGTGCGAGATCCAACACCACGGACGTTAAGGTGGCTTCGGACTTCGCAGAGTTCACGGCTGTCAAGGGTGTGTGCGGGACGTTTCTTCACTGAGTTTTACCAGGCTTCATAGGATAGCTTGTAGGACGTCGGTTTTTTCGCGTGCGTTATTCGCGCAAAACATTTTTGGAGCAGTGGGAATGCAGTACTCTAGACCGGCAATGAATTTAAAGGCGCTGAAAAAAATCACGCCATATCCACGGAATGAATGATGATAAGTGGGTCGAAGCTCGAGAGGGGGAGATCATCGGTAACCGTAACTCTCCCGTGAACGTTCCCCATTACATCATTAAGAAAGACCTAAGACTGTGTGCGTACGTTGTACAAATCAACTTTTATTTTCGGAGTCAACGCTCCCAGGCCCAGACCTGGTGAAAGACCCCGCGCCATCGAGGACTACCCCGCACCTCCACCACAATTTGTCACGTAGGATGGGACACAACGGTAAAGAAAGAACTTTTATTTAGGGCGAACTTGTGCCCGAACAAGACGAGAGGAAACGAGCAAAGGTCCTTGCGTCTCGTTCGATCTCCGAGAACGACTGCCTGCGTTCGTGGCGTGATCTCTTGCGTGATCTCCACCTCGCAGTGCACGTGCGCTCGCGCCTCCGTTGGCGAACACAGACAAGCTGGCGCTCCCCGTGCCGAGTTTGCGCTGCCGGTTGCAGCCGGTTCTTGCGCGTGCAACGCGGCCCACTTTGCGACATCGCCGAAAGCATGCAGGAGTCACGTACCACCAGACACAAGGGATGGACAGACCCATAGCTTTAGGAGCTTCGCCCCTAAAAACTACCGTTGTTGGAGCTTGCAAAAAAATTGCGCTTGGATGTTTCGGACGCGCTGAGAAAGCCAGAGCTGACGCATGCCATACTCACTGTTCGGGCTGACGATGACAAGCTGTCTAAGTGCATTGAGATGATCAATGGCAGGGAGACCGCTGCACGTCAGGCTGCAGCGTGAGGAACGCGAGGAAAGAAAGCGAGAACAGGAGCTTGAGAGGCAGAAACCGGCGCGAGGAGAAAAAACAAGAACACGAGCTTGACACGCAGAAACAGGAACCGAAGGAAAACAGACAGGAGCCTTAGAAACTCCTACTCGAGCAGGAGGAAAGAAAGAGACAGCCCGAGCTGCAGATGAAACGTCTAAGCATTGAGGCATCTCGGTCAAGAAGTGAGACTGACAGCAGCGCACAAAACGTGTACTCTGCGGCGACTTAGCGACCTACGTTACGAATGAGTGACCTAATGCGATCCTACAAGTAGGAGAAGACATCGGTCTTTTTTAAGTGCGAATGCACTTCTTAAGCGAGCCTGAATCGTCCGCCGCCGTAGTCCGCATAGCAACAGCTGCGGGTGCGCGCGCTCCTCGTCTTCCCTAGCAACGGGGGGAGATGGGCGCGCGGTGCCGGGCCGCTGACATCGCACATACCCACGGGGGGGATTGGCCAGGAATCGGGCGTGAGAAGGGCTAATGCACCCGCTTAAAGGAGTACTGACACGAAATTTCAAAGCTGAGATCCGCTCTAGCAATCAAGTACAACGACAACACAAATAGGTGTCTGTGAATAAATGCATCTTTCTTTCTTTGTAGTTGTGTGTGTGTGTGTGTGATCTCTCTTTCGCGAACATTACCGAACCGCGCAAATTCAACTCGTGCATTCGCACTTTCACATTCCTCCCCTCGGGGAAATGCGGGGAATTTTTTTTTTGGTCAACTTCGAGCGTACGCGTGAGAGCGCCCAGTTTAGCCGTGACTCATGGCCACAAAGCTGTTTACGGTTTTGCCAGGTGAGGCATCCGACGTGATGGCCCGCTTGCCAAAGACGGAGGTGGAGGACAACGAGAAATTCCAGTCGGACCTCCTGCGTAAGTACAGGCTGTCAGAAGAGGCGTTTCGCCAGAAGTTCCGTGAAGCCGAGGAAGCTAAGGGCGAGTCGTACTGAAGGTTCGCCTATAAGCTGAGGGCTAAATTGGAAGAGTGGCTAAAAGAGGCAAAAGCTTTCGGAGAGTACGAAAAGGTAATGGAGTGCTTCGGTCTTGAGCAGTTTTACCACCTTCTACTAGAAAACGTGAGACTGTGGGTGCAAGATAGGCCAGGGGTAAATACTGTTGATCAGGCAGCTTAGCTAGCCGAGGAGTTCGTCTGTATGACGAGGTGTGCAGGGGCCGAAAGACGCCCAAAAAGAGTTCAGGCATAGGCCTGATAAGACAGGGCAAGAAAAGCAGAGTTCCCCATGAAGACGCTGGAACTAGCGAAGTGGTGTCCGTGGATAGGGAAACTGGCCGCTGAAACCAAAAGAGACCAGAAGACGATGAGGAGCAGCGCAGAAAGACTTTGAAGCGCGCAGGCAGGCTGCATGTTACAACTGCGGCGAGACTGGACATTTCGCTGCCAGTTGCAAGGAAGGCAAGCTTGTTTTTCACGTGCTTGATGATAGTGAGGACAGCCGGCGGTTTCTAGAGCCATACGTACGTGAGCTCGTGGTCATTGTTTAACCGTGGCGAGTTCTTCGCGACTCCACGGCGGCGGTAGACATGATCCACCCTTCGTACGTTGAACCGGATCAGCTGACGGGACAGTGTGTTTAGGGGAAGCAGGCCGTAGCAGCACGAAACGTGCGGCTGCCGATTGCCAAGGTCAGCATCGGAGGTCCGTTTGGTGAACTTGTCAAGCAGGCGGCAGTATCCCGACAGCTTTTCCCGGAATACAGGTACCTGTTCACGAACAGGTCGGACCAGCTGTTAAGCAGCATGGAGTACTATTTCAAAAAACCGTTGATTGAAGAACCAGCTGGGCCCGCGGAAAAGGGCTCAAGCAGCGATAGTGTCGCCACCTCTAAGAAGAATGGCGAGACTCAGACAGATAGCGAAGATGAGGCATTTCCGGAGGCTCACGACCGAGGGCAGGGTAAGTACACTGTGTTTAAGGACCCTACAGTGAGCGGAGATCTGTCAGCGGCATTTTCGGGGTGCTCAGGTTCAAGAGAGGCCTTGAAAGCGGCTACCGACCCGAAAACGCCCAATTTGCATGCTAGCGACGTTCCGCGTGAAAGACTAAACCGTGACGTTAGCCAAAGAAAGAAACACGATTCCGTCGAAAGGAATGGTGTTTCTGCGGAGGCGACTTGCGAACCGAGCAATGCTGTGGCCGAGCCGGCCGTCGAGACACTGAACGGTTTTAACGGGAAGCTAAGCTTAACGACGACGCCGCCACTGAGTGAGTCTTTAGCGTTCCCCCTGCAACTGAGATACATGACGTCGAGCAACAGCCAGCCAAGCTCGTAGCCATTCCGGTGTCGCCTGCGGTTGATCCATCTGTTGAGACCGGGCCGCCAGTGCCTAAATTGGCCTTGACACCCGGAAAGGAGAGCGAAAACACCCTGCCATGTTCGCTTGCCGACAGTGTTGCAAACAAATGCGGCGGAGTTCCCATGCGGACCTGTCGAGCGGCAGCGCCGCATGCTCGCTTTGAACTGGGTCCCAGCGGAACTCGAAACGCCCGAGAACGAAAGCGCACGCCTTGATGGAGCGATAGAAAGTAGAGCAGTTTTCTCCGTGCGCTCGAGACACGTCTCGGACTAAGGCCGATGTCCTCTCGACCGGTCGCAGTCGCTTTCAGATAGCTTGCGCACCAAGGTGCGGTGCAAATTGGGAAAGCTCAGGCCAATGACGAGACCTCAAATTGCAGCTCTCTGCGTGAGAAGTGGCCTGTAGACGCCTCACTTTCTCAATTGCATTGTTTTTCCTGGGGCAGGTTTCGCCTTTTACGATTACGTTTCTTTTTGTGTGGGACATTTCCAATCACGCGAAATGTCATCTTTCTAGTTTGTGGTATGGCTAATGTACTGCTGGTCTAAATGTAACTAGTGCGGTAAGTTATTAGCGTATTTTATCCCAACTAAAAGCCTGGTAGAGCTTCAGTGTGGATTGGTCTTCGCACTTGCCGGCGATGTGGTTGTGTCTTCCTGTGTTGTTCGGTTGCTTGCCAGACCAAACAGGTACGTTCTTGGCGGGCCACTACTCTTCCAGTGACCGCCCCGGTGAAGCTCCAGCATGATGTCGTACAACCCAGGCCTGTAGAAGAGAATCTGGCGAGCACTTCTCTGGGAAAGCATCCCTGCGGACAACGGTTGAAGACCGTTATCCATAGTGATCTCGGAACCCCGGCGGAGAAGTTGTTACGATTGAGCCCGCCGCTGGGGTTGTTTCAACACTCCTCGGCTGTGCGGTGAAGCCTCCACGTGCGCCTCCACGTGCGCCTCCACGTGCGCCTTTCAAGCCGGCGCTCCGTGTCGGTGACACAGCTTTTCACGTTTCGACAAGCCTGGTTCTTTGGCACCTATCTTTCGGCGCGTTTCCAAACTTCGGGGGCTGCGGGCGACGCAGCCTTTAACGCGCCCCAAGGAAACAGAAGCCCCGCGTTCATCGCGGAGACCTCCTCTCTCCCCTCTCTCGGACTCATCGTGCACCGCTTCTACCGACTGCTCGCGAACTCTGGAAAGAGTGTTGTGTGTGTCTGTGACAATCGTGGCATGTGTGCAATCTAGAGAGAACGCTGTATTGACCGTTCGCGCTTTTGGGTATGAATACGAGCCCCTCAAGCGCTATAACTCATTCCTATTTCAGCAGTGATTCAATGCTGTCACTCTGGTCGAGTCCTGTACTGTAACCTCGCCCGTTTGGGCATTGTTTTTTGGCTTTGGCGCTCCTCTCGCTATGAAGTAAACAATGCTAACAAACGTTGTCGGAGGCGACGGAGTTCGGCTCGGGTCGGCACTTCCCGCACACAACACGACGAATACCTTGCACTGCCTGAGTATGAAGCAGAGGTTATTCATAGGTCTGCGTTCAGGCTGGTGCCTAAAGAGTGCTGCCACGCCTGCGACGAACCCAGGTTTGTGGTCCACGTCGTTAACACCGCGGCTGAACTACCTCACCCTGTGAAAATCTCATCCATGACGGAGTTTCCTGTACCGAAAGACAAGAAGGCCGTGCGAAGATCCTTTTCGTCTTTGCGCGTACTGCAGGCTCTTCGTCACAAACGTAGCAGGTATTGCAGGGCCAGTCGCGCACTCGACGACAAATTAAACCCATTTAAACCGTGTGACAACGACGGCAAAGGCTGGGTAGGCTCGCTCATTTTGACAAAAACAACGAATGAAATAGACCCGGACGCCTGGTATGCAGGCTTAGAAGCTTTCCTCCTTCCAAAAGCAAAGCTGCAGCGCAAAAGAAATCACCCTTGCCATCCATGGAATGGCTAAAGCAGAATAAATGAGCTACTGAGCATCTCAGAAAGATTGCCTAACTCGTTATGCGAGCCATTCAAAATTATATGTAAGGTAGAATGCTCATCGTTCTGGCAGACCACCATGCGCTGTGCTGGCGCGTCAGTCTCAAGGACTCATTTCGCCGTCTCTTTGGTGGACCTTGCGCCTGCAAGGATTAGCCATTACAATCTTTGTTCAACCCACAAAGAAACACTCCGACTCCGGCTGCTTGTCTCGTGCCCAGTGGAACCGCCACCACAAGCTCCCATAAAGACGGCGCGTTCTTCGGAATCGTGACAGACAGCGACTTAGCCGCGCAGCACTCTGGCAACACCTAGTTATGTGTCACCATTGACGACCCCAAAGGAAGCAACGTCATGTCCGAAGGGCCCTGAAATTCAACATACCTGAATTCCGCCTCCAAATCAGCAGCATCATGAAGAGATCTTTAAACTCCGAAAGGAGAACAAATTACCTTCTTGTCATCCTTGCAGAACATAGTGGCAAAATTTGGGAAGCGGACAACGAAGACCTATCTTCCGGATATTTCGGCACAGCACCCAGCATTGAAAAAAAATAAGACGAATTACTGAAATCACAAAAAGGAGGGCGAAATAAGGCAGGCAAAAATGAGGTGAAGCTGCCGTGACTGCCAGCGATTGAAAACGCCGCTGCCGAGGCCTGCCGGACTGCTGAAGCCGGTCGCCGTTCTGTTGAGGCTCTTACAAGACATAAGCGTGCACCTCCTGAACCCGTTCCCTACGTCACGATCTGAGAACAGGCGGATTGTCTTAGCAACAGGCTACATAATGGGATACGCAGAGACTTCCACTCTTCTGATGGGCTCTGCAAAGATGTTGACAGTTTTTTTAATGAACAAAGTTGTGCTGTGCAGTGGAACTCCTGAAGGACTTATCACAGACCGCAAAACAGCTCATTTAGTGCGGAGCTCATGCAAGACATTCTATGCAACAGAAACGCAAATCACTGAGGACGACGGCATACACCGCCGAACAAATGGACTAACGGAACTCCTGAAGAAGAGGCTTGGGGATATGCTGTCAATATACGTCGACATTCAACACAACATTTGGGACATTGCCCTCCATTGTGTCACGTTTTCGAGCCACACAGATGTCCAGGGATCTACGCAAGTGATTTCGTTCCAGCTTGCCTACGTAAGGCAGCTGACAATGATTCTCTAGGTCATGGTAACGCAATTAGATGACACAGACCATACGAGTATACGTGCAGCATGCGGAGGAGGCAAGGGAGCTTGCTCGAGTTCGTACAACGGACCAGCAGCTGGTAGATGCCGGATGCTACAGCATCCGAGGCCAATGCGTGAAGTATCACCCAGGTGATGATTGCGTGGGTTCGACCCCGGTTCGACGGCCCGCACTCGGTGTAATGCTCCTATGAAGCTAATACGTGCTAAAAGGCCCGATTTCTCGAGCGCATAAATTCATTGTAAATTCGCCATGATTTTTGCGTAAGCTACACATTAGCAATCGGTGAGGTGTGGCACGTAAAGCTATGACGATATGCAATGTAATGTGACGTTTAAATCATAAAACTCACAACCAAGCTATCATATACTGAGCTACAAAGATTGAAAAAGACATGGCATGTATTATAAAAATTAGAACCGCAGCTGAGGCTGGCAAGAAAAACACATTTTCTCATGTTGAAGTTGGCATAAACATCCCAATTTCATCAAGTAACGTTGATCTACATGTGACCGAACGGCAGGTGTTAAGCTAAAAAAAATCACGGTCTTTTTTGCCGTATTTATTTATTTGTTTCAATCACTTTTGGTAATATATAGTTGAAATCACTGCTTCAATGCAAGATTTGATGTGTTATGTTATTCCAAACCGCCCCCGTTGCCGCGCTAGTGTCTGCAGCTATGTTGCAAGTTCATGTCGCTATAACAGAAAAAGGCGCCGTTACCAGCGGTTGTATGACTGCGTAAGAAGAGCCTGGTAACGGCGGAGTATACGATGTCACTGACTAACGCAATCATTAGGCTCGAACTTAGTCAGCGCAGCAATATAAAACATTTTCTTCATTATTTTTTTTATTCGATCACGTGACCCATCAGCTGATTAGGGGGAGTGTGTACAAATGCCATGTGTTGGGTTCTTTTCGTGATGAAGAGGCTGTACTGCCCTCTAATGTCGCCCTTACGCTAAAAAGTATATATTTTTATTTTATTTCCTAAAATGAAAACAAAATACGGAACACTACTTGTAACCTCCGTGATCGCTGACATTTAAACAGTCAAAAATATTATTCCTTTCTATAAAAAACAGCTATAAACTGCGCGTCATGTGCCACAGCGCCTGCTGGATATTCACAGTGGTTTCACTGCACCAAAGGTCGGTGAAATTTTTTGCTGTATTTCACGGCGACAGGAGCCGCTATGTTCGAGCTGTTGCGTAACAGCAAATCACTTTTCCGCAGGCTGATGTTGCCAATGTGTGACGTAAAATTTCCGCCAACTAGTTAAGTGATTATTGAACTCATACTTCTAGCGAACTATAGCACAGGAGAAAAAACGAAAGAAAAGACGAAACACATGATAGCGTGTGTTTTGTCTCTTCTTTTTTTTCGTCCTGTGCTATACTACGCTAGAAGCATGAGTTCATTAGTCAGCAGTAACCCACTCGCCCAACTATCCGCTTTAGTTAAGTGATGTCACGTCTCAATTATTCACAGAAGGGAATGCCATAGAAGCCGCATTGTTGTTGAACATCAAAGTCAGGGAGACGTTGTCATGTCTGCGGCATTTAGTCTAGTTTTTAATTTCGCGCCTTCAATTGTGCACTTTCAGTAGACACAAATAGGTACGGCAAACTTTATTACCCTGGCTACTGAACGCCACGAAACTTCAAAATGACGAAGCCACACACGATCGCTGTGTAAACCGGAAGCACGTTACCGAAATTGAAAGCGAATCGCAAAGACTTCCGGAGATTAGGGCCCATAGAGGTCAGTGACGCGTTGGCGAACTCATCAACCAGGTTGTGCCTATGGTCATTCCGGCACATCACGATGCCACATGCAGCCTGATTTCATTGATGGGGTTCGCCTAAAACCCTACTGCTCAAGATGGCTGGCTCTTTGCTGTTTGGATGGTAGTTTAATTTTAGGACGGGGTCGACGGCGCGAACCCAGAATTGTGTTTGTTTACAGGCATTTTGTTTTCCCATTCGGCCGCTCCCGGCTGTTACCAGGGCTCCAAGCGATGCGCGTGATTCATTATCTGTCTTTTACTGGCCAGATTTTCACTTTCCGTTTCCCTTTCTATGCAGCATTGTGTGTAGGCTCACGTGCAGTTTCCTGTGATTCAGAACATCTTATTCAGTGAATTTGCTATTACTCACACCACATTCAGTTCAACTTACTCAAAATTGCGCCTATAAAGGCAGTCAGTAGGTTGTGATTAGAAGCAATGGCAGAGTTCAATTTATGCTAGCAAGTCGAGCAAGTGCTTAAGTCAAAAGCTCTATTCATCAGTTTCAAAGTTTGACACCTTTGCTTGTTCTGCACAAGCTGCCTAGTACCTGAGATAAAATTGGAAAATAAGAAATTCACGGAAAACAACGTGAAGAGGATTGGTACTTTTTGGTAAGAGAATAATATATGACAAAAGTGTGCAGTCTGTTTCTAACTACTACACTTACGCTGCACGTTTTTTTCTGCATTGTTATTGACGCCCAAGGGTCTGCTTTCCTTCAGGGTTTCAATGAAATTATGTAAAGATGCTTTGGGTTTTCTTCCCCAAACACACTTGCTTCTGCGGACGCAAAGTCGTCTCTATCTTCCAAAAGCAATCAGCGATTTTTTTATATTTTTGTGGTATTTTTTTAGTTGGAATGAAGTATAGTTTAGGCCACGTTTGGCACCTGAGTCACTGCTCTGCAGTCAGGGAACGCTCTTTTCCAAACAATCGTTCGAAGAAGGAAGCGGCCAGCACTTTTTTAAGGATAATTTGCCGCAATGTGTCCTAACTGGTTGAACACACTATCCTGTTCGAAACTGGTAGTTCTGCCTCTCAGCCTAGCGCTGTCATGTGTGCTTGCATGGCGCAGTGTTCGTGCATCGGTTATTGATCCGACAGGCACTTGTTCGATACGACCTCATTCATTTTGTTTTTCATTTTCGTTACTTAGTTCGTCAAACATCTTATTTACCCTAATCATGTCGTTTCTTTTTTTTATGAAACTTCGTTCTAGGTAATATAGGGCTCCTGCTCCATTCTGTAGTGGCACCGTGTCTGAGGTTTTATTCATTCTTCACTTGCCTTCACATGTTTCGTTAGATCTTTAGCTTAAGATGCATACAAATATAGCGCACGCGACAGCAATACAGAAGCGCGGAAGACAGTAAAATACTGATTGGTGTCAAAAAGTTACGTGCCGTTACAATAGCCTCCCCCTTCAATTCGTTACACTTACGTACAGTATTTTAGAAAGGCTGAGGTGAAATCATGCCTCTTAGGTCGCTCTCAAGACGGCATGCCTAGAACCACTGTTTATATAGCGACAAATGACCAAGTCGGGATTATAGGTATTGAAGTAGCGACTTCACGAAGTCGTGCATGATGAATTGAAAGAGCGTCCGGAAATAATGACTTTACCTTGTGTATATATAACGTCGCTCCCAGCGGGGCTCCCAGCGTAGAAAATTTGACTGATTCCAAAGCGTTGCTAACACATTTCGCCAAGGTATGGCCACACAACTCTTCGCAAGCTTCTTTGCCGTACCATCACAGCACACAGACACAACACGGGTGCACAAAGGCTGTTCACCGGCGGTAGAAGAGCGCAAATCATGGCGTTTCCTAGAATAAATTCGATGTATCGCAAGCTGCACTGCAATGTCTGACCTTCGATGCTCAGTGAAATGATTGGCACACTCCACATAAGTCTCCAACAACACGAACAAAGCTGCTAATTCGCAGAGAACACTGACAACGCCCGCACCACGCTGGACGCTGATTATCCTGGATTTAGAACAAGCGACATTGGCTTGGTTTCAGGTCGCTTTGCGATGGCTATGGCACAGCTATTAATTCTTGTTAAATTTGAGCGTGAAAATATTTACACAATATATTAAAAAAATCGACAGGGGCTTGTGAGTCCTATGTTACTATTTACGATCATTTTTTATAGAAATATTACCAACCCCTCTAGCAGCAGTAATACTATAAATACAGGTAACCAAACTCCGGCCAGGTCACGAGGATGGCTGTTAGTACCACTGGTGACAATGGCGATGCAGCGTACAAGAGATTTGCGACAGCGCGTTGAATTTAGCATAGCGTGGAAGGGTAGCCGGAGCACCAAAAGAACTGGTTATCGCAGTGTGTGTAGGTGGATGGCACATGTCTTGTGTCCGCGCGCCCGCGCTCTTTCCCGCTTTAGCGAACGGCAGCACAAGAGAGGAAGGAATAAATCTGAAAGTCCACTCCTGCAAAAGTGTTTTGAATTTCGGGATGTTCTTGCGGGCGCAGGATATTTGCGAGGCGCTTGCATTTGTGAAACATAGTCGGCAAAGGCATTGACACGTTTAAATGAAATACTTTTGTTAGCGAGAGAGTAGTTCAAGGTGTAACAAGCAGCACGCCAGCTCATACATTTTGCTAGGTTTCTCTCTTTTTTACTTTTTATGTAGAGACGTGAAGCAGTGTCAGGCCTGTTCTTTCTTTTTGTGTGCCTGTGCAGTAAAGATGAGTTGTTATTCGGCGCTTCAGCTTGTATTTCTTCCTTTCTTCTTCGTTTGTTCGTTTATTTAGGGTGAGCGGTGGCACCTCGAACTGAGGTCCTCTCCCCTTAGGAGCACGCAGTTCTTTTCCCTTGAAAGAACTGTTTTGACCTGTTTTAGATAGAACGTAGATGAGCGTTTGCTCATTGCGCGGTTCTCTGTATTACACACTGCAGTTCTACAGTTGTTATCGTAGAACGTTCACGGTATCCACAACGTAAGTTATGTATGCCGGGTGTATTGATTTGTTTGATTACGAAGTTTACGGCGCTGACGCTACACAGGCGATTAGGCGCGCAGTATGTAGGGGTCCGGACTGACCACGCGAGCCCAGTATTTAACTTGCGCCGAAATCGCAAATACATTGAGGTTTTCGATTTTTGCCTCCATCAGGAAAGCGGCCTCCGCGGTGGGGAATAGAACTGAAGTCCTTTGGCTCACGAGCAGCACACTTTAACCACTGAGAGAGCGGGGTGAGGTATGCGAGGGATAACTGGCTACTCTAATGAAGTTCACGAGCGAACGACGATGAGGCCAAGCTTGTGTTCACTTGATTTGAAGGCTTGTCTTCAAATTTCTCTGTATACAAAAATTTAATTCAGGCTTTTTCGACGTGTAGTGGTTTACACGAAAGTTTTTCTCTTTTTTTCTGAGTATGTATAGGCGTATTTTCGTCAGTGGAATATTCTTGTACAGTTTCGGTTTGTGAGATAAATAGACATTTCTGCAAAACAGCGCTGTTAGTATCATGCCTCCCCAGACGAACACTGTATCGTCGCACTAGAATGCTATGACACAAGTGCCTTTTGAAAATGTAGCAGGTAAAATCGCTTGTTAAATCAATCCCCCCCCCTACAGAACACAGCGTATAAAAGCATTTTATGTTTGAAAAGAAGCAGTGGTAATGATGGTTTTCTGCCCCCAAACTGGGTCCAGAGATATGTGTAGCCCCCCCCCCCCCTTTCCCTCTCAGCCTTTCCGTTTTTTTCCGTCCGATATCTGCATGCTTCCGCTCCAACATTTACTCAAGACTGAGTTCGAATATATTCACTGCCGTTTGTCACAGTCTGTTGATTCTTGTGTAGACCCTGGCTCTTGGAGCACCCAGTGTTAAGATTGGCATAGAGTGCTCTGAATCTGTCCTTGATACTGTCAAGTTCGACCACTCAAGTGTTCCGTCCATCCCATTACCAACACTCATCGACGGGAAGCGACCCATCCTGTACACAATGAAGCGGTGGTGACCCGTGCTACTGCGGGATATAAGGCGCTTTTGGTGACTTCACGGCCACACAAGTTCTGATCGTACAAGGCTGTCTTAATGACCAATAACATATAGCGGAGATGGTGAGAAATGCGCCACCTGTCACCTTTCTACCAGTGAGAGGCTGAGTGCTCTTGTTCGCGGCGAGCCGCTCATCGTAGGACCCTTTGGGGGTTGTCCGACACTCCGCTCTTGAATGAGCCGCCTAATTCGGGATAACCAGAGGGGTACCCAGGCAACGCAGTCTGCTCATGACGCTTCAGCCAGAGTGGGTCTAAAAGGCTTTAGCCTTACCCACATCACCTCTGAGTAGCCAACATTATGTACACCTCTAAGAAAACAAAATCTGCCCTCTCCGTGTCTGTGTGTGGCCGTCTATCATTAGTTGCGTTCCCTTAACATAGCGGAGAAAAATTCTGTGTGTGGACGGACCTACTTTCTTATTTAATTTCGCGAGCGCATGACCACAACTTACGTGTTCATTCGCAGCATAACTAGGAAAGTTTTCTGTAAACATAGTATTTTCTTTGCTCTTCGGGACAACCAGAGTTTACCCCGTCAGACCAACGACTCCAGGACCCGACACGCTAGCAGATTTACAACATTGGTCACAAGACCTGACGGAGCAGCCAGAATTCTCACATCGCTACAGAGCGAGTGATATTTGTTGTTGCAAGAATAACGTGATAGGCATAATAAACTTTCTCGATGCCCTAAAGGCGAAGAACTGGGGTCATGAAGTGCAAAAGGCAACTGCTGACAAGGGCAAGAAATCGGACGTGTTGTAAATTAGCAGGAAATCATCGGTGGCCCACCCCGAAGAAGTGGGGACAGAAAGAACGACTTGACAAAGTAAGCAGTTTTGTCGTCATCTCTGATCTGTCTTGGCGGAAGAGGAGAAAAAGTCTTTATAATGCTCTGCCGTCTGCATTTTACACATAACACCAGAACTATAATATATTGTGCTCCGCCTATTACGCAAAATACCGCGTATTACGCCATGTAAATGATAGACAATTTCTTCGTTGCAGAGCTCTCATTCTTTTGCTCCACCACAAAATATGTCCAATAGTATTTCCCTACGAACTTGTTATTCATTATCCAAAGTTTTCAGCTTTGTGGGGTTTCCAACATCGTTTAGAATACCTAGGCACAGAACTATGCACCACTTCATTTTTTAGCATTTCATCCTTATCGGTGAATACAGGATGTTTTTGCTTCACAGGATGAAATGAAAATTAGAGAAATTACATTATAGAAGCGCTATATACCCGCATACTGCAGCAACCGTTCTTACATACGAGCACTCCATTCGCGCTAGCTTCATGGTCACACCGAAGCGGCGACAACACATCTTGTGTCCGAGCAGTCGACACCACTAGCACGTTTAAGTACTTGCCGGCTTTATGTCGCCCATTCACTCTCTTGTGTCGAGACCCACTCGCATACAACGTATTTTGCGTGCTTCGCTCCATAAGCAGTTTTGCCTTGAACTCCCAAGCACAAACATATCAATCAGCTAGAAATAATTCTGCGCACATTTCAATAGAGCAACTTTACTCAACGTCTGGTGAAGTTGCGGAGAGTTGATTTATACCGACTTCGGTAGTTTGGGGCAAAAAAGGTCCCGTAATAAGAACAAATCTCGCGAAGCCTTCATTAAAACGCGCAAGAATTGAACAGCAGTGAATCTGCAGAATTTGTGTCAAGTTCAGCGCTGAACAATACCTCACCACTCATTGGTACAAGTTTGAAATTGTTTACCTACACGTTCCGCCACCTGTTTGCACTGCGCCAGCAGGACTAATCGTCATATGTATCGATAATGTTGCGTTCTTCATGCCCAGCATTACACGTGCGGTAGGGCTTGGCGACGGCTAGGGCATATTCGCAGCGCGTACATGCACGACGCATGCGCGCCGTTCGCGTAGTCGCGTCGATGTTACGTCGAGCAGGTGTTGTGCCAGCTGTGGCGTCGTTTGTTGGTAGGGAGCCCGAGGCTATCCTCGGGATTTCGCCAGTTCATTTACAAGCAAAGCTTTACTACATTCGTTCTGCGATTTCATGGAGTATGCGCAAGGTGAGCTTTTGACCGGCAACACACACCGAGCCGAGACACCCCTCGCACCGTATCGCGTGATTCGCCGGGACCGATTTCGGCGCTCTGCACAAGGCCCCGTTTTACGCGACGACTTACCGGCGGCGGCGGCTGCCGCTACGGCACCCGCCCCTCACGTGACCGGCAGCGAAACAGCAGATTTTCAAAAATTGCAGACTTTTCTTTATATATCGACCTAGAGTGAATCTAAAATACCACTGACACATAAAACTTTTGTAATGATGGTGAGGTGAATTCTTTTAGTACAAATACACCGGATCTTCTTACAAAATAAAATATTGATTATGCTTGCTTAACACAGGTTACAGACCTAAATGAACCGCTGAAACATTCAAATGAACCGGTTCACTTCAATGAACTGCACCGTTTTGAGGCGCTCACTGAAGGGAGCCGTTTTGCCCTTCGCTACGTTAAACCCTTACAATCAATTAATCAATGACGTATGTAGGCATAAAACGCCCATATATAAGTTGATTTAGACGCTAAAGTTGAAGGGTTAAAAATTTTGGTTTTAAAAAACTTTTAAAACAAGTAGAGCTGCTATTCTTGTTCTATCCAAATTCTTTATAAAACATAATGGTTTCTTTTGAAATTACATTTGGAGACAGAAAAGGGTGCCTTAAATTTTTTATGTTTGTCTAGAAATCATGGGGTGTAATGATCATGCGAAATATATGTTAGAGCCCGCATCTAAATGAAGATAACTTTGGACATAAAGTGTGTTAATACGGGCTTTTTGTTACATACTTAGTATAAAAACAGCGCTAAGACAGGACACAGAAAATCGACATGAGACTGGGTGGTTTTAAAAGATAAAGGTATTTATTGTTTCAAGAGCTTTTTTATATTCTATTGGCGAAAGAAAGAATCTACTAGAAATTAATGCGACTACACCATAAAAGGGGTAGTTGGGCGAGGCAAGTGGACGCAATACTGCACTGAACCATGGCAAACACCAAAGTACTTTTGTCTTCTTTTTAGAATTCATTTTGCCACGCGTTAGTAATTTCTTGGCACCCCTTTCCCTGTATGCCCCGGTCTTTACTGTCCCAAAAAGGAACATAATGTTTGCAGAGGTTAGGCATTACTCCTGTTCTGTGTTTTAAAAGCTTGGTGATTGGTTTGTTTAAAGTGCGTAACAATGTATTTACAAGAGAGTGCCAGCCCTCAGAAACGATGAAGATTTACCCAACCACAGAAGGCTTGGCTCAAGATTTTTCTCTTAGTTGCGGAAAACTCGTGAGTAATTTTCAAAAACTCAAGATTTCCCAACGATCGCGGATGATTTCTGCGAAAGTAATTTCCCCACTAGCGCCAATTAGAGTGATTCTCGTGTGCTTCACAGCATGGGGCTAGGACCCCAAGATCACCATTTGCGAATTGTTATGTGTGGAAGTACGGAAATCACATAAGTGACCTAAATTTTGAATAGAAGTGAAATCAACAAAGGGCGAAGATATGTTCAAATGTAACAGCTTCCAACTAGGAAAGCAAACGATTACTGCAAAAGAGGATGATCTACTACTATTTCTTCGGAAGCTATCGGGCCTTAGGAGACACAAAAACAAAAGTCAATGGCACGTTATCACACGTGATACCTTCGCCGAGGGTGAGCTGCGGACAAAAATTGCAACTGATCACGAAACAATTGAATCATCTTTGCGCTCGCAAATTTTTGCAACGTTCAATGTCGCAAATTAGTGGTGTTGATTGTTCAGCTTACGCCAAGTTGTCTGTGCTTGATAACTGCCAGCAAATATATAAGACAACTGCAAATAAGACAACTGCATCGTTCTTGTCTTCGCGACAATATCAACATCTTTCAGAAAATATCAGAATCGTTAGGACCAGAGACATCCCACTAAAGCTGACATGAGCGCTTAAAAAGGGTCATGGAGAGTCGTGGAAAAGGGTTCTAGATATGGTACTTTTTCACCTCAAAATTTATGCGAAAAGAAACGATCACATTTAATAAAGACAGCATTCATAAAGCAGGTACTTACTTATCTTGAGAGAAATGCTTGCTTTATTAACGCTGAACTTCAAGATAGCAACTACAATGTGCACTGAAACAGTGTGATAGTTCATCTTTGAAACAACTCCCATAAACATTGCAAACAAGGATTTGCGTTTTTGTTTCATAACGTAGTTCACTTCACAGCCATCGCGAAAGAAGGGCGTTCGAAAAAAAAAAACAGAAAAATGAACATCACAATGCATAGTGTTACGACATAGGGGTACATTTTTTACATAAGTTTGTTTAGATTACCGGTACAAAAAGATGGCTTGATAACTGCATCTTGGCGCACCCTAAACCTTAATCTTCGCTGCTTCTATTTTAGCTCGCTTTCACTAATAATGAGCTTTTAGCAATTTAGCTGCAAGAGCGTTTACTCTGTTTGGCCAACCTACATGAAACGGCTAACAATACTTGTAGCATAAAACGTTCAGACATAACGTCCATATGTCAGCATTATATCGTGCATATACGCATACTTACACAGCAGCATGAACATACTGTTTGTCCGTTAGCATTGCCCTCCGGTGCTGCAGAGAGCAAAAGAGACGCCTCGCTATAGCTATGACGCAAGTGCCATGTCGGCTCTGCAGCGGCTCTGATCTCCAAATGTTCAAAATTGGTCTGGTGTACTCGCGCTAAGGCCGCGATTATAGCACGATGTAGCTTCACAGCCTAAATCTTCCCATTTGTGAATACTGTATATAAAAGCATAATTTGATAGGCAGAAAATTTATATCCCAAAAGTTAATGGGGGAAGATTCCGCTTTGACGTTCCATGCGCATATATTTATTATCACAATATAGATGCCTTTTCGCAGAACGCCTGAAGCCAAGAACTGGCGCTTTGAAGCTGATATCTCTCGAAATAAAACCGAGTTTGTAGATTATAAGAAAGAGGTTTTTCAGTCCGCCCCTCACTAAAGTATTAGTAATGAATGTTGCCATTTTTTGAAGTTCATTGTAATTGCAATTCCAGGCAAGCAAAAAAGGATATTTTAGTCCGCATTGTTGCCACACTTTTAAATAAGGACTTCGGTGGAGAGCACTCCACGGAATAGTGCCATGAACGGCAGCAACCACAAAAGTGTTTTGTCTCTTTTTCGCGTTTTATTTTGCCGACGTCTTAGCAACTTGTACGCACTGACAGTGAATGAAAGTCGCCTTTAAGCAATACTGAGATTATTTGTTTTACAGGTCAGAATTTTTTTCAGTGGATATCATATTTGAAGGGTATTTATTTAGGTCCGTGCAATTACTTAGAGAGGTGAAGGTGTAAATAAAGAAAAGATGTGAGCTACGTTTATTTCCTTTGGCAGGGGTTCAAAGCTGCCGTATTTTTTCTATAAAACCGGAGGATTTGTCACTTGTTTTGTTGAGTCGTATGAAGTAACTGTTCGAAATTGCACAGATTCGATTTACTCTGGAGTTCATCATGGTATAGCGCTTCTACTGCGACCCTATTAACACCAAAGTAGGTACGGTTATGAAGCTCGGTAATGAAATATAAAAAAAGGGAAGACCTCAGGATTACCCATTGCCACAGATGTAGAGGAAGCGTTTATACATGTGGGTTTACACCAGGAACCCGAACAAATAATGCAACACGAACGGTAAGCTCATGCAATATATTATCAACGGAAATAACTTCAAACATGGAAATACGTAGTCTAGTACCACCTAATGACGAGTGATGCCTTTGGTGGAGGTAAAAAGTGTACAAAAATGAATCAGCTATCAGGGGAATTAAACATCCTTGAAATAATATTGGAAGGGGTTGCGATGTAGACGCACAAGTAAAGCACACTTACACATACACACACAGCCACCACGGCGCCGTTTTAGTGGTCTTCAGACATCGTAACACTTCTCCTCAAACCACACGCCGAAAGGAAAAGAAATGCCAATACAGACAACCTGACTTGGCTACTGGGCTATCTGGGCTGACTGGGATAACTAGAAAACGGATATATATCACCTTGAAGGGAGAATTAGGGGAACAGAGCGGCGTGAACTGCTTGATTTTGGGGAAAGAATTTTGGCCCAGTGTCCACGCCAATTAGTCTTTAGAATACAGACATCTTAGTACAAACAGTCGTGTAGTTACGGTGAGTGATCAGCAACTCGCTAATGCCGGCTTGCCTTTGGAAAGGGGGATAAAGCAACTGGGCCTAGAATGTGACTGCACGCTAAAGCGCTTGTGGATTCTTTTGGAAATATGAGTGGAGGTACCCTGAATGGCCACATAATCAATCGCAGCCCATTTGAGTAGACTAACCCAGCAGCATGTAGCAGGCGGTTGACTCGTGTCACCATGATAAAGTAGCGGGGTCACAACAATATTACGCAATAGGCGTTGTACCATTCCCGCGCAGATCAGGCGACATGGCTTGTTGAATTTCCGGTGTATGTGTCATTCACTGACTGCCCCACAGATAAGATGTATTCTATTAGGGATGGGGCTTCGCGCTCAGCGCGTAGTAGCCACTAATTTCGAATAAAAAACACGAGTGATTGTGCTTTGTCGTAACGAAGTTTGCCTCACATAAATGTAGTCCCGCAGACTCGAAATAGCCACTACAAAATAGTGCGCCATATTGACACTCGAGATTGCGGCGTCTGCTCAAACATTAACCCTATCGGTTGGTGACCATAGTTTATTTTGTTGAAATTATAAGAGATACCGATAAATTGATCTAGTAGTGAAAGTTTCGTGGAGAAACTGATAAATTAGCTTTTTAACAATTTTTGTAAACGACCAAAACATTCTCGCATTGAACGTCGTTTTTGTTAAAACTAAATATATGCATAACACGACGTCCTTTACTTAGAGTGTTTCCTGCTTTTGGTTTTCATAACCTAATATAGCCTTCTCAATGAAAAACACAGCTCACTGAGTGCTTCTTTTGATGCTTTAGATCACGTTCTTCTGAAAGGCCAGTTGTCCTGGATGTGGGCTGAATAGAAATTCTTGGCATTTCAACTTCATTTTCTCTGTTTTACACAGGGTCGCCTCACGTTCATACTGTCACTGGTTTTTAATTTGAATTAAATATTGAGAAAAGCACGAACCTCTTCAGCATGGTCTTCAAAACCAACACCCTCCATTTCCAGGCGTCCTAAGATGTAATTACCCGTTCATGCGGTGAACGCTCTACATATCGCTCTCTGTGTTTTTATTTGCATTCGTTGGGTCTGGTCTTGCGAACCGGTTCTTCGTGAGATTCGTGGCATTTCGCCCAAATAATCTTTGCATTAACTCTCCTCAGTGCTCTTGACACGCCACTAAGGACGAGTTATTTGTTTGCTCAAAGAATGGTATATTACAAAAAAATACTCCAACCACTGGAAATAAAACAGTCGATATTACAAGCCACAACAAAAAAAGAAAAAACACGGTCTTCAAAAAAAGTTGAAATATTCCTTATGTAAAACAGTGGTTAGGTATACCCTAAACAATTCCGACAGCAGCGCGAACTTGTGGCTGCAGCGCCTTCGAAAGGGAGGTGGAACGGTGGTGGGGGGGTGAGGGGGCGCTGGAAAATTTTAACTAATTTACGGAGGCGCAGAGCTAGACCAACATTGCTTTAGAAGTTTTTCCGAAGGAGATTGTAATGTGGAATAACACTCTGCGCATTGCCGTAACTTAGTTGCTGTAGGGAGTCCTTCAAATAAGTCCCTTTCTGATGTGAGAAGTATCCTCAGAGCTGCCCATCTCTTCGGAACAACTTCTAGATCTAAGCGAAGGTGTACATTGCTTTTGTAACATACGATACTTATTTAATGATTTTGCCTAGTGTTTGGTCTGTATCACACTTTAGGTGTATCAACCAAAATTATTGTTTATTTATTTACTCAAATCACTTAGAACACCAGCAGCTATCACTAAGCAAGGCAAGTAACCAATCACAGCTCACATCGTTGCACTACGAGTACTCCACGAGGCACGTAGAAAATGGCGGGACAGGGCCCTTTAAAAAAGCTGCCCTTCTAATAGCGTGCATTTGTTCTGCAACTGTGACTGCGGTTATATGAATAAAAGGGACTCCTACGCCACGCAGAGTGTTTAGTACCGAGTGCAGCCAAGCAAGACGAGTAGCAGTGGCACGCTTGAGCATGTATCAACGCGCTCATGACACTCGGTTTTGCTGACGTGAACCTTCCGGTATTTTAAAATTGTGGTTCCGTGTGACGGCCGCTTTAGATGCCAACAGCAGTATTTTATGTTTTCTTTCATCGCTTGCTATATTTTATGGTGGTAATACAAATACCACATCTTAAGTATATTCACGACGCTTCTGTGTACAATTTTCTCTTGAAGGAGGGAGAAGATACAGTAATGAAAACGATTGCGGCACAATTTTCAGAATACTTAGATCGTCCTAAAGTTTCCAGAGCCTAGAACCATGCCAACGTTTTTCTGATTCATAAAACGGGATATGCCAGGTACCTTAAGAAGTACAGCCCCATCAGACTACCCTTAGTTGTTTACGAGACGTTTACTAAAGCTACAGTTAACTGCATTGGAGACAGCTGGGATTCTCAACAACTCAGAGAGCAGGCATGAATTAGGAAGGCGTACTCAACCATCGATCATACCTATATCTTCAATGAAGTTATAGAAAAATCTGCAAAATCTATTTAACTCCTTTAGTTGACTTTTATAAACTGTGATAAATTCTTTCACTAAGTACAAACCGCAGCCGTGCTAAAATCAATAAACAACCAGGGAATACAAGGTACCTGCTTAAGACTTCTAAAACGAAGTAAATAATGCAGGTACAACCACGATAACACTTCACAAGCAAAGCAATTATTTGCCCATCCAAATGAGTTAGAGAGGCACTATCTCACCGAAACTGTTCATTTCATATCCGGAGGGGTATTCAGTTAGCTTGGCTGGGACCACACGCGATTAGGGTCAATGGATAATACTTTCGTCATTGAAGGCTGGAAGGCGACATGGTATTTCTGACTGAGACTGCAGAACACCTGTGAAAAATGTGTAAGGAACTGCAGTTATAAAGGAACCCACAGGAGCTACAAATGAAAATGAGTAAAATCTAAAATTATGAGGAATAGGATGCAGTAAGCGCCCTGTTCAGCATAGAAGCCGAACGCTAGAAGTACAAGATTAAAACTACAGATGGTTAGCGCTGACCCCAACCACGATAAACGCGGTGCCAAAAATGTAAGGAAAGAGGAGCACCCGGCAAGCGCCCCCAAACAATCAAAAGTAGCTACGTCTCTCACTTAAAAAAACGAGAATTATACAAAGAGTGCACACTACCGGTGCTGAAAAGGGGGAAGCTACAAAGCATCATCAACATCATATGGCGCGTTTGGTTCAGCCGACCTGGTGTTACGATTTCGAAAAATAAAATTTACGAATTTACACATGCAGAAAAGAGCTGATCTTTTCCGTATTGCAATATAAATTTTGTCTCCAGCTGCCTATCACAGCGGGCGCCAAATACCGTGTGTGGTTATAGGTCTACATGTATTTAACCGTTCAGCACGGGTGCGCCGACTTCTTGTAAACCATGAACCAAGCACGTCTCCATATTGGTGTAAGCATTGGTGCCCCCCAAATTGCCGCTACCCCATAGCCCGTCCATTGATAATCAACAGCGAAACAACCATAACGGCGACAGTAGCGGCCCTTTTATCATAGCGCAAGCTACGCAGGATCTCCAATACAGGCACAAAAACGGAATAGAAGTTTCGGTGAAGGCCTTTTTTCTCTGTGCTTCATGCAAGCACATTGTTTGGTAGAAATAAAATTAGCGCACTAGCGCTGCAAGAGCTGGAGAAACAGCAGAGCTGGAGATCGCACTAGCTTCTCAGCACACTGAATGTGCATCTCAGGAGAGAGGGAGCCGCCGTAGTGGAGAAGAGCGAAGCCGTCTGGATGGCACCTTCAAGCAAAAATGGATGGCACCTTCAAGCAACACAGGCCCGTGCGGGGAGAAAAGCACAAAGAGAACAGAACTCCCGCAAGCGCAGTTTCAGGCAGGGGCGCGCGAGCATTCCGAAGGTTGGAAATTTTAATTGCATTGGGGTGTAGCAGTAAGCGGATAACGGCGGTACAGCCCATTATTGGGGAATCACTGCTCCGCACTTCCGTCAGCTTTCACATTGAGTGTGACGGCTTTATTTTTCAATGCAGAGCATTTCTTTAACTCACGATGTCACCCGGCATTTGGGTGCCTCGGCGTCCGCAACAGCCGTTCCAGGTGCGCCCTCTCCCCTACTCCTCCTCTCCCGCATCACGCTACCCTCCTCGCTCTCAACAACAGGTCCGCACCCCTCCCCCTACACTATATAAAAAAATATACTTACCGGCGCCTGGTTTCGATCCGACGACCCTGCGGGCGGAACGCAAGGTACATGGTGCTCTACCCACTGCGCCACAAAGCCGACACAGAATGGAAGGCTACGAACGCGCTTTATATCCTTGACTCATTCAACTACGTCAAGAAGCAGCTGATACAACGCATTCACTAACACCAACTCCCCAAACACTAAACGTTAACGCATTACACCCACCCCCTATGCGACGCATTTACTCGAGTCCCCCTCGCGGGGAGATGGGCCCTTTTTTCAAACCATTGCTTTAGCGCGTCTTCCAAAGATGACACGCTCACTTCTATAATTACAAGTCTGCTTGGTCCACATACTTAATAGTGTGTTGCCTCAAAAATGGCATTTTTATGCTCAACACTGCTGAGAAATATGAGGCGTGATTGCAAGGTTACTATGGAAAGTCACGGCCGAAATTTTCGTTCAAGAAATCCCGCAACATCTTGTCCGTGGGTCTGAATCAAGGGACAGACACAGTTGCAAACATCTAGACATAAACGTATAAACGAAATGAGAAACTCGTGTTTAAGTTGGCTGAAACTGCACTGTCGTGGCCAGTTGTAGTTTCAGCGTGGCTACTGAAGCTTGCATCGTGCATCATGTAGGGTGTGGCTCAGGCGCGTAGGCTTAGGATATCTCGTAGGAACGGAGAACCGCACTGTGATACGAAGATCAACTTTTATTCGGTGCCCTATCGCTCCCTGGGAATGGAAACTGCCGCCCTTAGTTAGGGAGTGCCCTTGCCGGGCGGGTGTTACGAGCAAACGTGAATGTCGGCAATTGAGCAGCATGAACTTTGGCGGGCACTGCGCAGCGGAAACTAGTGCAAAGACGGGCAGGGCAGCGAAATTTTAAAATTAATTTCCATATAAAAAATATCTACTGAAGCTTGCACTCGTGCGCAAGACTTGAATCGCGAAACAGTTGTAGGTGAGCATTGACGGACACATGATTTCAGTATGACGGGCTGCCTGTCGGATCGCGGCCTCTTCTTCGGCCATGCCAACTACCCGCGGTATAGGGCCATAGCGAGAACTAGAGATGCGTTGCTCAGAAGCGATCCGGATCTTTTGAGCCGCTCTGTTAGATGCGAAGCATCTCTTGCTCTGGGGGATGTCCCACGTCCGTGCCCCGTCCGCAGCGCCTCTGATGGTGATTGTGGCAGGATGCCCCTAGGGATTGGCCAACCAAAAAATCCATCATGAGAATCGAGTTCAACCACCGTCGCAATCTTCCCGTAGGGGCCCCGCTGAAGAAGAAGGAGAAGACAAAGCTGCGAAGAAGAGGGCGTGTACGTTGCTCTCAGCCGGTGCACCAACGTCCACAACCTTTACCTCCCCAACGCTGACGGAGACTACCGATTCTGCCACAGAGACGAAAACATCGACAAGAACATGATGGACGAGTTTCACGCCTCGAGAACCACCGCCTACTCAACGTTACACAACACTACTTGCGTGCCTTTGCTGCCAGTGTGGACCCGGACGTGGAATTCCCTCTGGCGCTAATAAACACCAAATAACATAACATAACTGCAACACAATGGAACCACATGGAACCCCCATGATGCCTCGCATCCTTTTCCGGGTTCCCCACGGGAAGATGGTTTAATTCTTTAAGAGCGTGTGAGCTGTGGCTCAGTAAATGTGACGAGTGGAATTTTTGGAGAGAGGCAGCCTCTTCCCGCCGGCTCAGTGATCGGTGTAGAACAGGGCGAGCCACAGTAGAGCCAACCATGGAGGAAGAAAGCCAACTGAGCCGAAAAGCCGGACAGCTGGGACAAATAAGCAGGCTGTTCGGTGCGAGTTTCGCGCCATCTATTTTCTGCGAGGGTTCAACTTGAATTGAGGACGACTCAGTGCGCAATGGAACGGTAGATGATAGGTGTATTATTAAGGAACAAGGAGATAGCAGAGTGGGTCAGGAAACAAACGCGTTGTTAAGGAATTAGTAGAAATTTAGAAAAAAATGGACGTGGGCAGGGCATGTAATGCTAAGGCAAGATAACAGTTGGTCATTAAGGGTAACAGAGTGGATCCATAGAGAAGGCAAGCGTGGCAAAGGGCGGCAGAAAGTTAGATGGGCAGATGAGATCGTGAAGTCTGCGGGGATAAAGTGTTCACACTTACCACAGGACCGAGATAGTTGGAAATTATTTGGCGATACCTTTGCCCTGCAGTGGGCGTAGATCGGCTGGTAATGATGATAATGATGACGATGTGAATCGGCGCAAGATAGTAACTGCTTTGCCATGCCAGGCGGTGATAATTTTCTAAATTCCTACAGCGCCTCCTGTCGTGTGAGCAGACAGTCGGATTAAGAAGAGCCGGATCTTTTGAGCCATTCTTCGGCTCTCCTAAGCCGATGTTTTCAAGATCCGCACTTCGCGGAGCCGATCTTCTGACGCACTCTTTGAGAACGGCGGTTGTGACCGCGGCGGCGGCGGCGGTGATTGACAGATCGGGAGGCCGCAATGACAGCAGTGTACGAACTGCCTCTACATTTTGAAAATAAGAAAAAAAGATACTGCTGTGGTCTATACGATTCACCACAGTCACATTTGTGCGCTCGGCTATAGTCCGAGTCAGGAACGATGCGGATCTTCTGAGCCACTCAGCTCAGCGGCGGTTCTCGGCTCGTGGCAGTTCTTTGGCAGATCGGCTCTCCAAATAACCGCCGCTTAACGTCTACTCACCGCGATCAGAGAACCGTGCTGATCCATATGGCCCTGGACGGATCGGATCGCTACGTTGCGGCAGAGTTAGTAACGGCGCATCGGCCGTGGCAGCCTGGTCTTGTGTGGCAATTTCGCGTCATCTATTATAGTGCCCAAAAGCGGACCCTTCTCGCTTGGAATAAACTGAGCGAAGTGTTGTTCATACAGCACAATATACATTTCATGTATTAAAATAGAATTGTTGTAACTATATTCCTAGAATCATTTTTTCTGGACTCCCAGCTCACTAGAAGAGCGCGTGTTCGTGAGCTAATAAAGTTGACAACACTTTTACATTTTTTTCTTTATATATCGACCGAGAATGATCTTGAAATACCACAGACACGTGAAAACCTTTGTAATGACGGTAAAGCCAATTCCTGTCTGTGCAAATACACGGCATGCTGTAAAAAAAAAACGTTTCCATAACGAGCAAATGTTCCCGCACTAAAATTAGCGACTAGTCAAATTACGCCTACTCCAGGTTAATGAACGGCTTAGCCGTTCAAATGAAGCGGTTCACTTAGTGAGCGGACCCATTCTGAGCCTCTTACTGGAGTGCGCCATTTTGCACATCTCTACCGAGAACTGCGAAGACGCTGCGCGCGAAGTCCCTTGTACGATACTGAGCGCATGCGCGCGCGCTCCTCTCGAGTGTTTGGGCGGCCGGTGTGGAAGCTATCACTTGTCCTTCCGTAGTCGAGGGGTATTGCGACATCTGCACGACACCTGCGAGATAGCGTTCCTCGCGGGGAGTTTTCTGCGCGCACGCACACCAAACCTACGGCGACTATAAACAGCTGCGCTGTAAAAATTTAGTACGCGTCCACCCTGTGACAAAGGAAGACCTGCGAAGCTGGGCGCAGTCCATGGAGTGGACGCAACAAGACACATTTTTAGTTATTCATTGATTGTAGGGTTTACGTGCCGACGCAACGCAGGCGATGAGGCGCGCCGTAGTGGAGAGCTCAGGATTAATTTTGCCCACGTGGAGATCTTTAACGTCCGCCGAAATCTCGTACACACGGGCGTGCTTGCTTTTCGCTTCCATCGGAAAAGTGGCCGCCGCTGCCGAGAGTCGAACCCGCGACGTCGCGCTCAGCAGCGCAATTCCTTACCCACTGAGCCACCGCGGCGGGTCATTTGAAATAATGTATTGAGCATACTTCCAGCCAATTAGCTGGCTGAAACTCAGAAGGACTCGAGTTTTATTCTAGTGGAGGAACATGGTGTTGTCTGTTTCCCTCATTTGTCGTAATTGTCTTCGGTCTCTGTAACACACCAATCTACTCCGCTTCACCAGGAATGGCACCGGACAGGTAGAATTGGGCCGTTTGACGTCCAGGTTTAAACCTAAAATTCAAAACAGCGCAAAGACGGGAGAGAAAACCGTGACACACGTAGCTGACAAGCGACTGGTCGGTTTATTCAGCGGCTTGCGAAACATGCCCAAGAAAGGAAGGCGAGAAGGAACCATAATAAAAGGAAGTACATCCAACGGAGAACTCAAGATTTGTGCATGTGCCTTGAGCGAAACGTTAGCAATGCTGATACAGCGCAGCGATAACACACGTGGCGGCAGAGGCGCGAAGCAATGTAAGTCAACCCTGGACATTGCAGATTGTTCTTTTTTACCTCGTAATTCAACAGAAGCCATACTAGCACAGTCACCACCTGCCTTGTGAATGAGCTAAGCTTCATAAATTTCACGCGCGCGCTGACCCTTGTACGGTCTTGTAACACGGGTATCGTGGAATCTGGGCCCATTTGCTTACCTCGTAATCCAACACAAGGCTTACTAGCACAGTCGCCACCTGCCTTGTGAATGAGCTAAGCTTCACACATTTCACGCTCGCGCTGACCCTTGTACGTTCTTGCAACACGCGTATGGCGGAATCTCGGGGCCAGATTCCACGATACGCGTGTTGCAAGAACGTACAAGGGTCAGCGCGAGCGTGAAATTTATGACGCTTAGCTCATTCACAAGGCAGGTGGCGACTGTGTTAGTAAGCATTGTGTTTAATTACAAAGAAAGAATGCCCGCTATCTGGATTCATAAAAAACAATCTGCACTGTCTAGGATTGCGTTTTATTTGTCCAGGATTGCATTTCACTGCCTCGCGCCTCTGCAGCCACGTGTGATGTCGCTGCGCTGTATCAGCATTGCTGATGTTTTAGTCAATGCACGTGTATAGATTATTGGTTCTCTGTTTATTGTTGGATGTACTTCTTTTTGTCATGATTCCTTCTCGCCTTCCGTCCTTGGGTGTATTTCGCAAGCCGGGGAATTAACTAAGTTGCTAGTGAGCGCCGTGTGTCGCCGTTTCTTGTCCCGTATTTTTGCGTTGTTTTGAACTTCAGTTAGCATGCCCCAACCATCCCAAACCACCGTTCTATCCCAGCTGTAAACCTTCCGCCAGCGCAATGGTGATCTCAATAGCTTCCCGTACACGTCTTCCCCCTCCCTCCACTCCCAACAGTGCACGCCTCAACGGGCAGCCGGGGATGTGCCCGTGCTTACACATGAACAAAATCGTCGAAAATGTCTGTTTAAAAACCAAGCTGCACAACAAATACTGGAGCACGGCTGCGTTCAAAGCATACAGGTTGCTGTTCCTCCGGGGAAAATGGGCAGCTACTCGGCGAGGTAAACGTGTGGTGGCAACGGCACCAGGTGTGTTTTTTCAGCCAATTCATGCTTCTGTACTGTCCAACGTCATTCGACGCCCACTCTTCATTTCCCGAGCGAATGACATGCGTCCGTGTCATAGCCAGTTAAACAGGGGGAGACTCCAGTTTTATTTCAGTGCAGAAACTTTGGGCGGTGGGTTTCCTTCCCGTGTTGTAGCCATTCTGCTAACAGTGTAACACACCCACCAAACTGAAACCGCTCGAACACGGAGGACAGCTGATAGGGCGCACTGTGTGGTGAGACTTCACATTTTAATCGGCCACCGGCGCAACGTGCGTGTCATTTGCATGGACATGAACCCTAGCTGCGTGTGCACACCGCCTCCTTCTACCCCCAACCCGTGCACGCATAAACCGGCCACCGGTGATAGGTGCAGCCGTAGGCGTGAACTTCAACGGCTAAAATGTCGTTCACAAATTATTTCAAGCTGGAGAAACATTATCGGCTCACATCGGCTTTCCAAGCGGTTAGGTTCCTCTACATCCGGGTTCGATTCGCAGCTGCTACAGAATGTCAATGTTGATGCGGTAGCGGCTATCGGACCATTTGACGCGACTTCGCGCTTCTTCTGATTCTGTGCTAATAACGGCGTTACCGCCGTTATCAGCTTTTGCAACTTGCAAGGGAGACATTGGGCGACGAGGAGCATAGAAGTGGTGCCGAGGAAAGCGGCCTCACCGGAATGAATGCTGGGGCGGAGAGTGGTTGTAAGACAGATATACTGATTCGCTGTAATACCAAAAGGAGGTTCCTGGCAATGGCGAGCGAGCTGAACGAGTTTAGCATGTTGCTGTCCAGGGGGGTGCTCTATGGTGGTAGGAGCCGCTGCCCATTCATCGGCTCTTACATCAGTGGGCAGATTGCCCAAGGCGCTTGTAGAGCGTTCTCAGCATCCCCGTACTTTTCTGAAGGTCTCAATTAAAGCACAAGCTTCCAGTCGCGCTCTCTTACGAACACCAGATGCGCACGTCTTGCCCTCGCTTTGCAAGGCAGCAGCTCTTCGCTTTTGTCACATCCCCCGTAAACCACTCCATCCGCGACCTTCGTTCTAACGGTATAAGTGACATGACTTATTTGCTTTGGAATGCACATCTCCTGCCTCTCCGTCCGTTGCTCCAGCGGCATCCGGATATTGTGCCGTCATTCCGATTTCCCCCTGCTTGCCGCTTGGTACTCCAAAGTGTCAGCACAGTCTATTTTACATATCTTACAAGCGGTGGCAGAATATACGGCAACGTGCGGTCATCACCCGAGGGGATCGCGTGCTGTGGCAAGTGTGGAGACGCGCTTCAAATTGAAATCCCCCTTGTGACGTGAGCAGCTGAACGAAAGTAGCAACCACCTACATGGGATTGCGCCTTCTATTCAGCTGCCGCTATCGTGCAAAGTCAACGGCGAACACTTCAGCCGAAAGGCTTGTTAAGGTGCTCATTAAAAAAAAAAAACGCCTGGGTAAATGCGGCTCGATCGTCATTGTATGAGGGCACCCTGTGTTCCCTAAAGTTATAAAGGTTCCATGTTACGGCAGCCACGAACCAGTGCTGCATTTCGGACCAGTACATATTTGAGCCAGAGATAATAAGGAGGTCGGGGTTTTGTAGTTCCTCGCAATGCCTTCTCTGCCCGCTATGATCTGAAAACCGACAAACGCGTTGAGCTCATCGAGGCATGTCGTCGCTGCCTCTGCCAACTTATTCATCGTTGGCTGTTTGACGATGTTTGCGGATTAGTTGTTGATTAGGTACTGCATTAGTTCGAAGAAACGTTTCTGCAATAGCATTTTTTCTTCGTCTCGGCATACACATGCAGTTTCACTAAGTAGTAGATGTCAACGCGTTATTATCCTATTGTACACGGTTGCTCCTTCATCTTCAGTCCGGCGCTTAACCACTACGCCAAATTTTCAATAAAACTCCAGGTTCCTTCGAGGTATTCAAATTAGGAGGTTTAATGAGCAGAGCCTCCACTGGGGCTGTGCGGAGCGCCTTAGTTGAGGACTAAAGGATCATTTACGACATATTCGTACTGTTAAGGTTGATCGATATTGTGGCGCAATTTTTTTTGTTTTAGTTTTGAATATTTTTATTTTAATTTTCATTGTTATTTTAAACAATATATGCCATCAGCAGCCGATGTGCGGTTTCAAATCAAAGACCAGCTTGTGTACAGCTCAAAATACGCTACGTGGAGTGTGTCTGGGAGTTTAATTGCTTGCGTCCAGCTTTTCTTCTCCATGAGGTATAATACCTTATTACAATATCTTAGGGGGAGCACAACAATGATGTTTCGTAGAATGAGGGCAACCGGTCAAAAGAAGATCTTAACGCTAAAAGGCAAAGGAACCATTTAAACAGACTCATATGTTATATAAACTAATCAAGGGACATTAAAAGAGATACCTCTTAGCACTTATTACATTTTCTTGTGGATACGATACACGAATAAGCCACGACCTCAATAACAACGTTATCTGTACTCTTACACCTGTGTTACATATTAATTATTTTTGGAAATGTAAATCATTGGTACCCTATAACCCACATCAAACATTTGCAGCCATACGCAGCTATATTTTCCCGGTATCCTCAAGGAAATGGTATCAGTTTATTGACCATGAAAGCTGTGTAACTTCGGGTAGATATGGTTCTTTTCACTTAGAATTTTAATTGCGTTGTTCTGCTTTGAGTTCTTATTTGAATACCATAGTGTTTTATATATTGGCTTTGCTTATTTATTTTGTTGAGTAAAAGTTTTTGACACATTGTAACCCACTCTCCGGAAATACTGTCACGAAGCCAAAGATGATGCAGCTGGCTCACAGTAAAAACAAGTTTAGGAGAGCGAACTTGTGCTCCCGTTGCAACTGAAAAAATTTACAGGTGGCGAAGAAGCAATGAACAAAGTGACTCGCGCAGGCGAGTGTCGGTTGTCGAATGCCGCGGCATCTGCTCTGCTAGAATTTTTCTTTCGCGTGGATGTTCTTCGAACCGTCGAATTACATCGAGAACGCTGTAGATAAAAGAAGACTATTCTAGGCTAGTAGAGGTAGGGCGAAACATTCTACCTCTGAAATGAGATGATCCTCGCGGAATGACACAGAAAGAATGGAACATGCGCTCCACTGGGGGCACTGGTAACACATCCCTGTGCAGCCGGGAGGTAAAAGCGAAATTATAAACCAATGCATTAATCACTCGTAATAACGAACTCGCTTTACTCGAAATATCGTTTTTTTGGAAATTTCTTCTGGTCTGAACCCAAACTCATACAATTTAGGCCGCATTATTCGAAGCGCATGAAGAGCTTGACCCGCTTAGAGCGAAGTGGCAAGCGGAGGCATCGCCCAGCGGCGGGGACTCAGCGCTTGTCAGGCTGTCAACATTGCGGCTCAACACAAGCTGGTGTTTCCCCGGCGATTTTCTCGAGCCGGTCATGCTCGATATGCCTCATCCGACTTTAAACACACGGTCCCAATCCGTGATAGGGCCATTAAAATTTGAGCCTGGACATTGGTCAATGGCGTGGACGAGATTGTGCGCGAACACTGACACTCGTTCCATAGACTCAGCAGTGTTGGAAGAGCGCGAAAGAACTATTGTGTCGCAAACTTAACGGCTGCATAGCTCGTAGAAAACAATTGCCCAGTCATCATGCAAAGCCCCTTGTGTAAAACCGGTTGGTTTTCATGATTGCGCTGTGCACCCACAATGAGCGGTTATTCGTTTTTTAGCTCAACAATTAAAACCTCAAACTAGAGCCACTGCGTTTTCGGCGCTTTCCAGCGCGGAACTATCGTAGCGTTTCGTGACACCCGTACGACCACTCCCACTTTGAGAGTGGTGGGTGTGGGAGTGGCCACTCCCACCACGACCAAGAGTGGCCACTCCCACTGCCAATTCCAATTCCAATTCCATGTTCCCCCCCTTCCCCGTCAGAAAAAAAAGAAAAAAAAATGTGGGGAACAAGACCTGCTCCAGCTAGGCTATGGCAGGTTTAAAGCAAATATAAAATAAACAAATAGGGCGAAAAGCCAAACAAACATTTTTAAGAAAAACCAATTTGATGATTAAAAAAAAAATTACCCCGACGTACGTAACAGCAGGACAACCAAGCAAAGTTTAAAAGACTAACTAAGCGCGAAGGAACATCAAACAAAGCATAGGGAAGAACGTTCTCAAGTCAGTTCGGCACAAAAGATCGCACAACGTAGCAGTTCCACTCTCAAGTGTGTACAGCACCCTCAAAGAAAGCCCGAGTCAGAGCTGAGGCGGCATTATCAACTCTCACAGACACCAGGTCACACGCTGTAGCACAAGGACCTTGGGCACACAATATCGCGGAGGTGCAGTCCATGGGTGGCACCTATCTAGGTGTTAGTTCTGCTAAAAAGGCGGCAAGCGGGGGTGAAGGTATAAAAGAACACCGAGAAAAAAAAAAAACCACTGAACACACGTAAGCGTCACACCTCGGGCATAGATCGGGAAATAAAATCGGTGAGGTCCATGAGAATCTTCACGGCTGTTGAACTGTCCAAAAGGTGACGAAGCTGTGGTGGCTGTAAAGGTGAATTCGACAGCCGACGAAGTCTCTGAATATAGCTGGCCGTTTTCGGGCATTCTGGTAAATAGTGCCCAACCGAAGTGGCAGGCGCACCGCAGAAGCACTGACAGTTTGGCGTGAGTTGTAGACGGTGAAAGTAATGAGGAAATCGACCGTGTCCAGTTATCAGGTGAGCTAGCTTCTTGTTAGGCGGGAAATAGGAAGGAAGGTCCAATACACTAGGAGTCCATCGATATAATTCAGTGTCGAAGTTGTTAGTACTCCACGTCTCCTGCCATACCAAGCGACCGACCTTCATCAGCAAAGAACGCACTCTGGTTCTCGACCACCTTCCACGAACCTCCTCTCCTCTTGTGGCAGCACTGCGGGCGACAGTATCCGCAAGCTCATTCCCCCACACACCAGAGTGAGCTGGCACGTGGTATATAGATACAGGCAGTAAATTTGAGAGGAGGGAAATATTCTCTTTTGGGCGATGAATGGTAGCGGACTGATTAAATGGATTATTGAGAGCCAATAAAAGCGACAGACTGTCTGAGTAGATACTGACGGGGCAGGAAGGTCTGTCGTCCAAGAGAAACAGTACGAGTTGTTGCATGGCAATCACCTCGGCATCAAAGGAGGTGGTTGGACACGCCAGACGGAACCTCCTCACCACACACACTTGATCTGCCCCATTCAAAATAACAAAGGCTGCTCCTGATGCAGTCGACGTGTGTGATCCGTCTGTGAAGGCGTGCAGAGTGGAGAAGTACAGCCTGCGGTTTGCTTCCGTTCTGGTGAGACGGTCGTAACGGACACGAAGTCGTCACGCAGGGTGTGTGTCGACCTTGATGGGCAGGTCCACATCAGAAGGATCGAACGATGTCGTGTTGAAGGTCACTGGTTGCTGGTGATGAAACAATAGAAACATGCGTACTGTGATGTCTAGGTGGGTGTGAAGCGGAAGCGCATCGGCAAGGACTTCTAGGGCGGCGGTTCGTGTGGTAGTATACGCCCCGGTGACGGCGAATAATGAAGATCTTAGCAGCGAGTGTACGCGGGCTTTCAGTAGATGGTGTTGGTTGATGTGCCACCATGCAGGCGCTGCGTATGAGACTGCTGGAAGGACCACAAGGTGATGTAACTGACGGAGATGAGATCGACTGACTATGGTATGCATGCGGGCAAATCTTGTGAGCGAAACTGCCATCTTTTCAACTGTGAATTTCAAGTGGTTTGTGTGCGCCACGAATGTGAGGTGACTGTCGAAAATCACTCCGAGGAGTTTCATTTCCGTCACCTGCTTGATAACTGCGCCGTTGAGCTTGATGGTTGGTTTCCTAATAGCCCCGCAGTCACCTTTGGAGACAAGAAGGCAGGAGCATTTAGCGGGGTTCAACTTTAATTTTGCGGCTCCGGCCCAAGCAGTTATCCTAGAGAGGGCTACGTCAGCAGTCGCCTCCAATTGTGGACGCGTACGCCCATGAATAATGGTCACGGTGTCATCCGCATACGCTTGGATGTATGCATATTGAGGCATGGGCAGGCAAAGCATATCATACACATATGCGTTCCACAAAAGTGGGCTGATAGGAGAGCCCTGAGGAGAGCCTTTTGAAGTGGCATGGGTAGTGCTTCCTGAAAATGTGTCAAAGGAGACGGTGCGACCCTTTAGAAACTATTCTAGGATCTGGTAGATGTTGCGGGGGCAATGATCAGATCGGAAAAAATATAATAATCGGGGATGCCAGATGCTATCAAATGCGCCTGTAAAGTCTAGTGAGATTACGAATGAAAGTCCCCCACTTTCTTTATGCTACTGCAGTCGATTGCGTAAAGCAAATAAGGCAGACGTCGTGCTTTGACCGGTAGTGAAACCATATTGCTGTGGATGAAGTAAGCGAGATTGTTGTAGGAAATAATATAAGCGGCCATTTAACATTCTTTCCAAAAGCTTGCCAATCATAGATGTCATGCATATTGTCCGGTACGAAGAAGGTGCAGTGGGTGAGCGTCCTGGTTTTAACAGAAAGGTGACACGTGCTTGTTTCCAGTGGGGGGGGGGGGGGGGGGGGGAGTGACCGTTCGCGAGACAACAGTTGAAAAGACACAGTAAAAAATTAGGAATATGATGAACGAAAAGACGAACCATGGGAGTTGTGACACCGTCGAGACCTGGCGCTGCATTAGCATTTAAATTTCGAGAGGCCAATTGCAGTTCTTCTAGCGGGAATGCATCATCTTGTTCTTCCGCGGGGTATGGAGTTGAAGCCACTATGGTTCTAATTGCCATGTGGGCCAGGGTGTCATCACGTTCATCAACAGGAAAGTGAGTCCGCATAAGCAGATCCGCCGACTGTATTATGGATGTTGTCGAAGTGTAGTCCGTCACTTGTAGTGAAGGCAAAACAGAGGGAGCTCTAAGCTGGTTAAACGCCACATTAAAAGGTGGTCCAAAAAGGTTCTTGCCGGACGCTCTCGAGCATGCCTGTCGCACAGCCTTGTCTTTTGCAAGCTGAATATTTTCCCTGTACGCAGCAAGTCGCCGATAGTAAATGAATTTGTAATCCGCTCGTAAAAAGGGTCGCGACACTGCTGGTACCGGCGGCGCAACACTCGCACGGCTGATCTCTCTCTCGCAATGGCGTCACTCCACCACATGTTTCCCTTGTGCTGCTTCGGAAGCCGCTCAAACTTTATTTTGAGACAGTCCAGCTTAGAGTAAAATCTGTCCAATGACGAGTTGAGGGCGCTGGGTGTAGCAATATCTTGATGAGTGAAACCTTCAATCCAGTCATCACTTGCTAATTCTTCAAGCAGATGTTGTAATACGGCCTTGCTTAAGCGTTTTTTCTGCGGTAATTGCACCATTTTGGGACCGAATACCACATATTTATGATCAGATAGAGTTGGTGTGTCTCGAACTTCCCACAAGGGGTTGCCATCCCAGATTGTTCCGGAAACGAAGGTGAGATCAATCCAAGACTCTGAATATGCATTGTGAAATGTGGCTATGGACCTGGGGTCGTTTAATATTCGGAGGTGCGCCCCATGAATGAAATGATCAAGCTGAATGCCACGAGAGTTTAGAACGGTGCCGCCCCAAAGAGGATTCCTCGCATTAAAATCGCCCCCAAGCAGCAAGTTCGGCACTCGGTGGCGCTGAAGAACGTCTTCAATACCGGACAACGTAAAGTCAAGAGGTACAGATGGAGCCGCGTAAACGGCTATTAGGAGCAAGGTGAACTCCTGGTGCTGAAGTCGGAGAGCCACGATGTATGGAGACACTGCCAAGGGGAATACGTCGAATCTGCGCTTAGGTATGAGAACCATACAACGTGGGGTGGCTGAGTTGAGGAAACAGAGCCAATTGGGCGGCACTCCGGGCACTGTCGATCCACGAGCGTAAGGGTCAGACACAATAGCCACATCAATGTGCTCCGCTTCGATGAAATCAACAAGGTGAGAAGTAGCTGCACGGGTGTGATCCAAATTTGCCTGAATAAATTTTAAGAAAGTCATTTGATATATTCTTGTGACAGTAAGCCGGAAACAAAATGTTATGTTATGCAGAGACAACGGGGGAAGAGCAAGGTGCCTGGGTGCATTCATAATGGTTTTTTGACGCATGCGTGAGACTCTTGATTCTACAGTGTAGCAGCAAGGCGCATTGAAGACGTGATCTGAACGACGCACCGCTGCGCGACACTCCCTGCAAACAACCTTTTCCTTGTCAGCCAAAGTGCAGTCTGCAGTGGCGTGCTCTTCGGCGCAGTATGTGCAGCATACACTTTCTGAATTGCATCGTACCGCTACGTGACCGTAAGTACAGCAGCGGCTGCACGCTGCCACGTAAAAATTTTCCTTTATGGGACATGACGTCCATCCAACCAATAGACGGTCCTTCCTTTCAAGATGTTGCACACAGAAGGCTTAACTTCCACGATATGTACGTTGTTGCCCGTGCGGTCTTTGAAATAAGTCCTGTGTTTGAAGTCTTCTTCTGGGATCTCTAATCCATTTCGAGCATTGATGTTTGTGCGGAGTAGGCCGGGAACAACGCTTGGGTCAACTCCACTGATCTTAAACTGGGGAAGGCGGCGTGGAGGGCGGGTGACTTTGATTGCAAGCTTTCAATTGTACATTTCCTTCAATTGCTTTTTCCAAATTGTCAATGGATGCGCGGTCTGCAGATATCACTGTGAGCCCTGAACGGTTGGGGATAAGTTTCACCTGTTTGACGCGCAATTCCTGATGGATCATTTCCGAAAGTCGCTTTTAACAATGTGATAGTTTCGGGGCCGGGATGAACAGAAGGAAGCAACGGAGAAATGTGCAGTACATGATTCGGATCCGAGGCGAAGCTGACGGCGTTATCTGGGCGTTGGTGCGGGGGCTGAGGAGGAGCAAGCGATGGTGCGGGACCCTGAGAGCCAGGAAAGACATTCTGGTGGTCTCTAACAGCGTTCACATAGGACCGCCGCGGCATAGAAGGTTGTTGGGTGGCTTCACACTCTCGACACTCAGCTAGTTGTGAACGAAGTTCGTCAATTGTTCCTTCGGCACGAGAAAGCTTTGTGCGAAGCGCCATGAACATTGCCTGAATATCAAAGAACACTTCCATGATTTTTTCACGCGAGGGACATGGCACTTTGTGCTTGCTGTCGCTGAGGATATTAATTAGTAGCTTCCCTTTGTCACATAGAAGAGAGGTATCGTCCTCTTTTTCTGTGGATAATCCCTCCAAAAGGTGTGTTGAAGATACCGGAGAACTTCCACCGCCACTGGTACCAGCTGAGGCATGTCCCCGCGGGGAATTGTACCCCTCCAGCTGATGATGAGTATCAAGGGGATTGTCTCTTGGTAAAGATCCTTGCTCGCGAGAAAGCAGCGCGCTGTCGCCGGCTACAAGTGAGCCTCGAGATGTAGAGCGGAGCGTAGGAGAGTGCATGGAAGTCATATTATAGTCGACAAGAGGTCCTGTCCAGAGTCCCGATTTGTAGGGGAAAACGTGTTAGGCGAAGTACACCGAGCCAGGACGTGTACTAAGCCTAACCGCACATCGGAGTCCCGCGAAACAACTGCATGGCCTCAAAAGAAGACGGGTGCGCTCACCGGACGATGCTTGAGATGTTCCGGCGATGGATCGTAGTGGTGGTTGGCGATCTCGTAGCCTGGGAATCTAAAAATTGCGTTCCGAGCACAGAGCCGAAAAAAACACTGCTTCGTTTTCCTCAGTCAGGAGATTGTCCTGACTGAGGAAAACGAAGCAAGAGTGGCCACTGCCACTGCCACTTTTATGTGCGGCGACCGCAGCGTCATGTAATGCTCTGCCAAAGTAGAGCAACGAGTGCTCGCGCCCAGCAAGAGCTTGAAGCAGCCAAAGCTCGCTGCCTTTTTTACACCTTAATAAAGTTTTGCTTCACAGAATACGTTGTGCTTTGATTCCTTGCAGCTGTGGCGCAAGTAAAGCTCAAATGCTTTAGCTTTTATATCGAAACCCTGCTTATAACAAAAATTTAGGCCGCCCCGCCGACTTCGTTATAACGAGTAATTACTGTAGATTGCATGGTTCGCGGCAATACCTAATACGGATTTCAGTGTTTTTCTGTAATCCCGGGTAAATAAAATTGGGTAAGCAAGAGCATATTATGCAACAAAGATTAAAGAACAAAGGGGCTATGAAAGGATAGAAGGGGGGCTAGAGCAGAAAATATTCACCAGAATAAATCCAGAAGTAATACACGATAGAAAACTGCGATGTTGAAAAATGAAAAACTGGCTCCAATTCACGCTGCTAAGGTGGTTGTAAAGCAAAGCTTTAAACGACATCCACAACAACTGCGCATGCGACGTCGCTTGAATTCTCGCACGTGGCTCCACAAAGAGTGATACGAGCGGCGGACGCCACTGCTGTAGCCCCGCCGCGCGCTGGCAGAAAGAAAACGGAGGAGCGTCTTTCGAAAGGTGAGGCAGCGGAACCTAGCCATCCTGATGCGCTAGCTCTGGGCTACACCACCGGGAGACAAAAAGTAGACCGCGAAACAATTCGGCATGTGATCTTAGGGATTCCCATTTATACCGATTGAAACTAGTTAGTTTAGCAAGCTTGGAAATTGAGAGAAAGTGCAGGAAACTTTCATAATCGTTAACTATCATTGCCAGTTGCTCCTTCCACGTTTTGTAATACCTCTTCGAACACAACCGAATTGGTAATAACCAATTTAGAAAACGGAGTTCAATTTGTGGCAAGCAGTGTGCAAAAGGTTGCGTTTCTCTAGCGGCCAGCTGTCTGTATGTCGTCAGTACATTTGTTTTCAGGCCCTTCAAACCAATCCTTAACGTATCTTTGCCCTACGACCGCTTAATTTCTTCGGGTCCGGGTTACCCAGGACTGCTTTCGAACAAGTTAGTCAAGCTGTACGAAGGAAGCACGCGATAGACTTGCAGCTGCGCCAAAACAGGCCGAAAACAACCGCCAATAAAGCAGATGACAATGTCGTTCCGCCGACGCCCCCTTCGGCGAGCAGGCACCTGCGTGCGGGGAACGCTCGGTAAATTCGCCGCGCCATCTACAGTGTGCTCCGTAGATGATTCGGAGGAAGGAAGCTCACACCAATGCGTTAAACTTGTAAGTAGCGAAAGTGTACGCAACAGTAGCGGTTTTCCCTTTTTTCGCCTCATGGCGTTGTTCAAGCCTCGCTGCTGTACAAGGGACCACGGCTGGATGTCCGTCACCTTCTTTCACGCACGGTTCAGCGCCTCGCGTGGCCTCGTGGTCTTCCTCAGTTGCGAGGGCTTATTTCTGCGTCGGCAGATTCCTCGTTTTCCTCCGCCAAGTACCGCGCACGGATCCAGCCTACGTCTCCTTTCCCTCTAGCCTATATCTACCCCTGCAACCTCTCTCTCCCCGTTATCGGGCCGCTGCTCTGGGCCGGGTGCTTGTGGAAGGGGGTACGGTTTGACCTCTAGCGCTCGAGGGCAAAACTGGCTACCCCGCCAAAAACTGCCCGAGGTGCTTGCGCTACAAAACTCCGCCTCGTTGATCGTCGCACTTGGGGCCAACCCAGAAATTTCTTTTATAGTTTCTGAGCCATTACTTGTCTAAAGATGCATGCACTCAAGAAAGGTTAGGAGAGGCGCTGCAGCCACCTGTATATACTGAAGCCAGAAACAGAATGTTTCGAGGGTGCCTTGTCCTGCTTGTATTTAGCAAGCACGCGCCACCTACGCCGCGTTCGCGGGCTCCACATTCGTCTGCTTCGTCTCCGTCTGCCTATCATTGGCTGCGGCTGGGGCTCACACTAACAGGGTGCCCGGTGGGCCGGACCTCGGCCTCATTGCTAATACGCGGTGGCGAGTGACCTCCGAGCAGCATAACAAACCACGTGACGTCATCAACACCTTACCAAATCCGCCCGTGACCATCAAGGTCTCATCTAAGCTTCCTTCCACCATAAGTCATTCGTAATCCAGGTTGCGCTAAGCTTGTCGCATTTGAGAACAGGCTTTATTAAACGGGCTCATGAACTGAAAACCGTCCGGTTCCACCAAGATATAACAGGTAAATTATATAAATTGAAAATGGATGTTAGGATTTAAAACAAAAGCATGTAAAAATGTAAATATGTAAGATAAATACGGAGAAAATGACAAACTACAGAGCAAAAGTAAATAGAAAAGGTATTATCGCGTTATTGACCGCTGACTTTGTTTCTGCGTGTGTGTGAAATTATGACGAAATATTTCAGGGGTTAGTATTTTTGAATATTTGCGGTAATTAGTATTGTAATGTCTTTAAAAATTTTTAATTTTTTTGTATGTTTTTTAGCTCTGATTTCCTTCTTACGAGATAATTTCTATGAATAATAAGAAGTTTTTCTCTGTGTTTGTTATTGGGCAGTCCAGTAAATAGTGGTCGGAACTGTCTGCTGGTAGGTTACATTTAAATATGTTATTATTTGTAATGGCGACCCTATGAATATAAAACGGAAATCTACCGTCTCCGGTGATAAACTGTGACGTGTAATAGTTGGTGGTAAAATGGTCCGGAATTTTGTGAATATTCTTTATTGATTGGAATGTGTATCTTTCATTTCCTTCTTGTTTCTGCTCAGCATTCCAATGTTTTTGTACGTTAATATTGAGCTGTTTTTTTTTTGATAAATTGTAGTGAAATAGGTCAGTCAATTTTTTCCCCATATTTGGCTGCTTTTTTAGCCATTTCGTCCGATATTTTGTTACCAACGTTGCCACTGTGACCTTTAATGTAAGTTAACGTTATTTTGAAGTGTTTTGCTACTTTGTTTACATTTCTTTATTTGTAAATATACTTCGGTTTCGTATATTTGGAGTGCTAATTGTCTTTAGTGTTGATAGGCTATCAGTATAAAACTCTACGTTACCTTCTTAGAAGCTAGTTTGGGTGTATTCAATTGCTTTTATGATCGCGATTCCTTCTGCCTCAAAGTTACTTCTGTACTTCGGAATTTCGTATTGTTTGGTTTCTGCTATTTTGCCGGATTTATCTAGAAATATAAAAGCTGCCCCTATGTCAGTTTTATCTGGCGAGCCATCTGTAAATACTACAAAATCTGTCGGCGAAATCGGTTGAGTAAGATAAGTAAAAGATATCTTATCTGCTGAATGAAGCTGCCATATATCTACTTTGTTACTTATGTGGCCTCCAGTAAAAGCGTGGTTTTCCCAGGTGAACATTTTTCCGGCGAAAAGTACGTTAAATGTTTCGATTTCTTTTTCGATCGTCAGATGAATTGGTGGGACATTAGCTATGATGTTTAAGGCCGCATTGGATACTGTTTTAAATGCTTTAGTAACTTTATTGAGGCTTGTTCTTTGAACACTTGTTAGTTTTTTTTTTCTTATTAGTACCTGTTTCTTATACCAAATTGGAGCGGCAAAAACTATGATTCTTTCTATAGCTCTGATAAAAACTTGTAGGTGTTTGCTGGCAAGCCCCCAGTTGTATGCTGTAAGGTTTCCTAGGCTCTTTATATTTGGTTTAGTTACATTTTACAGAGTTAATATGAGGGATAAAACTGAGCTTGTCTATATAGACGCCAAATATATTAATTTCTTTACAGAATTTTAAGATTTTTGTTTTTTAGTTTAATAATGGGAGGTCTTTTAATGTACTTTTCAGCTATTACAGTGAATGTTGATTTTGTTGTGTTAAATTCTTTGTCTATTCCCCGGTTTTCTACTAGTTTGAGTGCTTCGGTTGCCTTTTGTTCGATATTATCTCTTGAATTGTCTCTTATTACTACGGTCATGTCGTCGGCAAAAGCCCGAATATATACATCGCTAGGAGATGTGCTGTTCAGGAGGTGTAAAATTGTTATGTTCCAGCGTAATGAACTTAAAATTTACCCTTGCGGAGAGCCTGACTTAAGGTTGAATTCTTGATTTCTTCATGTTATAGATAATGTTTCTTAAAAAAAATATGAGTCGAAATGATCAGACTTCTCGGACAGCCTTATTTTTTTAGAAATTTTACAATGACGGATGATTTGATACAGCTAAATGCGTTCTTTATGTCTAAAGAAATGACAACACATACCGCTTTATCTAATCCTGTTTGATCAATTTTCTTTTTCAACTTGTTTAAGGCGATGGTTGCCAACGATTACGGGTAAATCCCAATTGGTTTGTGCTATGGAGCTTTTTCTTGGTTAAGAAGTAACGTATTCTGTCTTTATTTTTTTCCAAGTATTTTTCCTGCTATAGAGTTGACTGCTATGGGTCTGTATTTGCTGGCTCCTTGATTATCTCTTGATTTTGGTATTAGGAATGTATATGATTCCTTCTACCGTGATGGAATGAATCCTGTTTTGATCCAGGCATTGTAAAGATCAAGAAGAATAATTTTTGGTTATTATAGAGACATTGTACAAACGTGGCTCGTAGGCCATCTGGTCAGGGAGCTAGATTCCTGCATAATTCAGAAATGACTGCGTTAATTTCATTTTCCGTAATAACAGCTTCATCCCTATCGTTTTAAAGAAGAAGAATTTCTTCTTCGCCACAAACCTTGTCGAGTTCGTGTAACTCTGTTAATATATGTTCAACTGTTTGTTCGGTTGACTGTTTTTCCTCCACCTTCTTTTTCTAAACCTGAAATGATGTCAGATTGCTTTACTGTTCCTCTTGCTAAATTATGCGGTAATGTGAATAGATTTTTATTAACTTGTGAACAAAGTTGTCCCCAAATTTTTCTTTCTGGTGTGGCTAAGATATCATTGTAAGCTTTGTTTTATGTATAGTACTCGCGCTTAAATTGTTCCCTGAATTCTCCTCGCGATTTTTGATACCTCCTTCTTAGTGCTCTTACTCGCTTTCTGTCGGTTTCAAGTTGAACTGTCTAGTACCACAGTTTTGGTTGCTTGTGGGATGGTTTTACTTGTTTTTCTATGTTTACTTAATAATTTTTCTCTTTTATCGTACAATGTGTTTACAGCATTTTCGATTTCTTGTTTTTTTTTAATCCCGTTTCTCGCGGTTTCCAACCAAGTGTCTTTTTTTTAATCTTCTAGGACATGTTTCTCACCTTTCAGGGTGAGACGGTACTTGGGTTTGTTAACGATATCGTTTAAAAGTAAGCAAATAAATTGGTAGTCGCTGATGTAATCTTCTAGTACTTCCTATGAATAACTTCTGGTAATAACGCTTGCCCTAAAATGGTTACGTCGATCCAACTCATACCTACACTGTTTTCGAACGTCGGAGGTGCGTTAGGCCTATTTATAACAGAAAGGTCGTGCCTAAGGGAAACTTCAAGTAAATCATCACCCCTTGCATCGGTTATATTTCCTCCCCATACTCGGTGTTTCGCATTGAAGTCACCAAGTAGTAGTAGGTGGTCTGTAAAAAAATCTTGATAGAAGAGTTCTATTTGGTATAACGTGTTTTCAAAATCTCTGGGAGCCGCGTAACTATTAATTATAATGGATTCTTTTTCTTCCCAGTTTCCCTTCGCCGCAATAATTTTTTTCGATTATAAGAGCCTACAAGCGAGCCATCGGTCTCGCACTAAACACGTCCACAGAGCGATTTGAGGCCCTGGGCCTGACAAATAGTGTGGACGAACTGATCGAGGCTCAACGGCTAGGGCAACTCGTACGGCTGACCTACAGCACAACGGGGCGCCACATACTCGACTCGCTGGGTATAGCTCACCCCCACAGTGCGCCTACTAGTTTCGCAATCCCGTCAACAATACAGGAAAATATTCAGGTCTCTCCGCTCGCGCGTAATATGCATCCTACACATAACAGGGAGCGGCGAGAGGCCAGAGCCCGAGCCCTGCAAAGACGCTTTGCGAAAGTCGATAACGTTGCTTATGCGGACGCGGCTGATTTACGCTGGTCGCGAGGCAATGGCCATAGCGGTGGTCAACAATCAGGGCAACACCATCGCCTCCTGCTCTATCGGAGCGAGACACTCGGTGGTTGCAGAAGAGATAGCCATTGCTTTAGCCATGGTTGCCTCCACAAAAATCAAGACAATCATCAGCGACTCTAAATCAGCAATTCTAAATTTCTCACGAGGACACATATCAAGGGAGGCGGCCGCAATCCTCATTTCTGGTCTCCACCTCAAAAACCGGACAGGCAAGATCAACTTAATTTGGACCCCCGCCTACTCCGGCCTTGCAGGGAACGAGTCTGCGCACGAAGCCGCTCGAGGCTTTACCGACCGAGCGGACGGCCCTTCCGATGCGGAACTCGTCCCAATGTCAGGCAGGGACAGGCTGTTATGGTACAGTGATATCACCGGTCATTACCGTTTAGGCCGGGCCCGCTTCCCACCCGCGCACCCATCCCTCAGTAAACGGCATTCGGTGGTCTGGCGACTGCTACAGACCCACTCGTACCCAAATCTCGTAGTGTATAGCTATTGCTACCCAGGGCGCTATTTCCCCCAGTGTCATAGATGGCAGGAACGAGCGGACCTGGCGCAGATGCTATGGCAGTGTCCGCAGGCGATCACAAATGGCCGCACAATCACTAACAGTGAGCAGTGGGAGAGCGTGCTGCTCAGCCCCAGCCCGCAAGATCAACTCTGGGCCGTCCAGCTGGCTGAGGACGCTGCCAGAGCCTAAGGGCTCACGGCCGACGACTAAGCTACACAGCTGGCAAATTGAATAAAGTTTACTCTCTCTCTCTCTCGATTATGAGCGGGAATACTTTTACATCTGGAGAATGATTTACTAGAGCGACTTTCGGGTTATTTCTGTGTGCTATGACTTTATGTCATGTCGGATGGGAAAACCTATAACCTTTCCTTTAACATGTTAAGCTTCCTGTGTTGCTGAGATGTGATTGTGATTTCGTTATGGTAGAAACTTAACGCATCCTTCCCTTTGGCACACCTTGCCAAAATAACTGGGATGATGTGTAGTGATGACCGCGGCTGCGAGATTTTTTGCTGTTCTGAGTACTGCTTCGCATTACTGTTATGTATGTGTGTGTTGTGAGTGTTGTAGTGATGAGAGTGTAATTGCGTTGACCCATTCATAGCAACTCACAAGTCGCTTTTCTGATGGAGGCGAAAAGCAAAAACGCCCGTCTGTTCGGGATTTCGGCGCACGTTAAAGATCCCCAGGTGGTCAAAATTAATCCGGAGTCCTCCACTACGGCGCGCCTCATCGCCTGCGTTGCGTCGGCGCGTTAAACCCCACCATCAATCAATCAATCAATCAATCAATCAATCAATCAATCAATCAATCAATCAATCAATCAATCAATCAATCAATCAATCAATCAATCAATCAATCAATCAATCAATAAATCAATCAATCAATCAATCAATCAATCAATCAATGAGCAACTCACAAGTTTAGAGCTTCCACCTCAGTCCACTTCACGCAACACTGAACTTCGCTAAATGTTCCATTACTTGCCGCTTGCGTTGCCGGAGCAGGGCGACACCAGTCGGTTCAATTCAATCGGAAGAGAATGATCTCTTGTTCTTGTCGCTGCCTCTGAATGTATCGGGCATGTGTTCTCCAACATTGAGTGTCTTATGTCGACATTCTCAACCGCTCCTTGGCTCTCTTCCGCACAGACGCAACAATGAGGTTCTACCCTAGCGCAGTTCTTGTAGTAGTTCTTTCCCCCATATTTGGCGCATCGTGGTCTCGTGCTGATGTCAGAGTGTTTTCCGGAGTGGCCGTAGGTCGCACAATGCTTGCTTGTTTGGAGGAGAACGTTGTTGAAGTACCTGCAGCGTGTCCATCCGATGTAGACTCTTTCTTTCAAAACGATGCTCTGATAAGCTGACAGTTTTGTTAATAGAACGGCTGTTGTGCCATTCCTTTCCTTCCAATGGTTGAGAACTTGGAGGTCGTCGGAGTCGCAGGATAGTCGATTCTGGTTTATTAATACTGTCGGAATGTCTTCGACTGAAACGTTGTCTTGGATACGTATTGACTTAACCTGGGGAAGTTTTTTCTTGGGTTCCCTTGTTCATATTTGGTGGATTGCTGGGTTTTTCGCGGTTTCTTCAGACAGTTTCTTCAGTCCTTCCTTTGACGTCGAGGTTACTACGATACCTTCTCTTCGTTGTCAAAGAGAGACTTCTGTTAGGCCGGTTTTTCTTGGGTCAATGCGTATTTGGAGTATTTCAACTATCTTTGCTCCTTTTAGTGTGAGTGACGTCACCACTGGCGCAGCGCGAGGTGGCGGCTGGTTGGTTTTTGTTTGTACTGGGTCTTTGTCGTTGGTTGGTTTTTTCACTTCGCTTCCTTCAACAGTTCTAGCATAACTAGGACCTCCTAGGTTGTGCTTACTGATAGGCTTTTTCATGCCGGAGATCTATCCTCTAAATCGCTGCACGTCAAGAGATGCTTTTAATGTAAGCTCCTTCATTTGAATGAACTCTTTGTCGACTCCTTGCTTCAGACCTTTCACATTTTTAGTAAACGTCGCGATTTCCGTGAGTGCGCTCATGAAACGCTCATCACAGCTGGTTATTTTCATTAGCAGGTCACTACTGTCATCTCAGGTCGAAATGTAAGATGTAGTTTGTTCTCTGGCGTGTAGAGTGCGGAAATCTTCAGCTATATCAGTTCCATCCGGTTATTTTGGTTTGCGGAGACTTCGTTGGTGGTCTTCACCACTTTCTTGAGTCTCAACTCTTTTGCGTGAATTACTGATGTTCTAAAGTTAAGGAGGGGCGATCGAGACCTTGTCGCTTAGCTGTGAGCCATCATTTTGCCTCCGGTCGCGTTCTGATGAGGCTCTTTCATTGCCGCGGGAGGAAGCTGGCTTGGTTTCACTTTTTTTGTTGGGTCTGCAGATTTTTTCTTTCTGCGATTTTTTTTTCATCCTTTCACTACTCGGGAGCTCCCACTTGCTTTCGCATGTTTCTTCCTTTTCCGTCTCCACGAGTCTCCTTCGCGAACGCTACACTTCCGTATTCGGCCTCACCAAGGCGAAACCGACTTTGCAGCGTGGGATTGGGCTTTTATGAGTTTTTTTTTTTGTTCCGATTGCAGTTAGAATTTTCCACTCGGTTTGTTTTTCCCCTTATGGAGACTTTTGTCTAAATTAGGAGCCCACCCGCTTCTCCTCCGGCAACCATGTGTTTGTTTACAGTGTCCATAATGGCTGCGCCCAGGGTCCAGTCGGCCGAGAATGGTAAGACGGGTTTTATTTCCTTCTTGCACCTGTTTTGGCGGATATTGACTCGTCAATCTCACTGAAAATTATCGTGAGTCGATTAGAACCTAACACACCATCGTCCCGGCAGTTGTCTTTAAAATTCGAAGCGTTGGGACAGGGGTTCAACGGAACCCCAGTTTTCCGGGGACCTGAGGAAGGCTACTTGAAACTACTAAATTGGCTCCCGCGTCACATTCACCCCGCGTTAACTCGCCGAAAATAAACCAGACTTAGGGGCGCGTTGAGAGAGTGGCGTTACCACCCACGAGCTATACGTTGGCTATCAGACGTGACGTGGTGGACGGCTGTCAACATGCGTACAATCTCGACACATTGCCGTGTTTTCTTGCCTTCTTAACCTTAAAAGTGCGCGCCGCACGCTGTGCATTGAACCCGCTACCTGGGGTTTAGAATTAAAAGGTTTTGGTCACTAAGCCACCACAGCGGATTGACATGCATATTTAGTCCAAATAAGTAAATCACAGCATTCCCCAGCGTCCTTGTATGACGAATATCTTTGGGTTTTGCAATGATAGAAAATATGATGATTGTCTTTATGAACTAGGAGGCTCGTAGTCAGAAGGGCCTTAGAGATTACAATAAGGAATGGCGAGGTGGCACGCCTTCATGACTTCAGTCATGGATTCCATCTTGAGGAGTGGTTCGAGGTCACCTCAGGCTGCTGTAAGGTGACCGCTTTTCAGTGCGTAGTGGCCAAATTTCCCTAGGAGACGGCGCGCGGCTGCTCCAGCATCGTGCGGTGAGTTGTCATGTGCCGGCTGTCTGGAGTGGGCGCTTCGCCGAGCGTTGCGGCCACGCGCTCGGTGTTTCTTATTAAGAGTGGCCGCAGTGTACACGTGCGATTTACATGTCGCGTACGCCCAAACGCGGCTGCCGTGGCCGATGCTCGAACTGGCATAGTATAGAAACAGCACCGCTGAGCCATTATTAGAGGTAAAACTTTTTCACGCACGTTCGTACTCGTGAATTTGCAATGTAAAAAAATGTCGCAGATGCAACACGTCACACTGCAAAGAATCTGCTCATCAAAGGTGATGGTGTCTTCGATGTAAGAAAATGAGCTATCTTAATTCCAATGTGCCCTAAAATGAAGACGGTGGAGCGAAAGTACGTACCATAGTTATACCTACATAGTTCCATTTAAATGATTCCCGTGCTGTAAAGACTACATGCTCACTCTGAGTTCCCCGTACCGTGAAATATAAACCAAATATAATAAATATATTTTCTTAGCATCTAAACCCGAGCGTGGTCATGCTACGCGAACCCTCCCTATGCTTACAAACAATTGACCATGCCAGGGGCGGACCTGCGCCTGAGACGACAGGCCCAGCCCGGGCCCTGGCCTGGCTACATTATGGACGTCCGTGCCCGTGCCGGGCCCGGGATAAATGTTAGTGGCCCTGGTCAAACCCGGCCACATAATACGAGCTCGGGCCGGGGCCGGGCCATAGAACTTCTCCCGTGCAGTGCTTTAACATGTGCATAAAGAGAACACCGGGCTAAACGGTGCAGGCCTTAGTGAAGCTCCGGCCTCATAATACATATTTGGGCCTAGGCCAGGCTATAGAATCCCTCCCGTGCAGGAGTGGTCTACCATGTCCACAATGAGGGAACGTAATTGCACGTACGTGCTCAAAAAGGTCCAATCCCTCCAAAAAAGTCAGGCCCAAAATGCCGGTTTACATATTCGCCATGTGAGAAAGATACGTCGAAAAATGGGCCCCGAGATCCCATTATGGATGATATGGGGCTACGAAATGGATCTTTACTCCGGAAGCTATTCCGGAGCTGCAATAATGGAAAGAAGCAGCTACTGCGGTTTAGCTTTTTTGTTCCTTCCTAAGGCACATTGGTACAGCGTGGTAATTGCGCTAAAGAATCGCCGTTTGAGCACGAAGCCCGCATTTTGAATATTCGCTACAAAGCGGCGCATGATGAGAGTTCGACAGCCTTGGAACTGTAGGCGGTGTCAGCGAAGACATTTTCTGCGTTACTTCTACAGTTTGATGAATTGAAGGGTTTGACGGACAACCGTCTGGTAAGGAGGGTACATTTGAGAGAGAAAGAGGGCCCCGACCAAGTAACGAAAAAGAAAAACTTCAAAGACGTTTCGGCTCCCGCACGGGAGCCTTGTTCAGAATGAATTTTATTGCAGACAAAAACGGCCTTACGTAGGCTTTACAACATGAGGTAGGCAGCGTGCATACATTGGGTGCAAGGTTCCGATGTTCCGATTAAGGGTGTTAGGTGTTGTCTGTATTACTACCGATTATAAATTTAATCTTGCGGCCACATTCTTCTCTGTAGTGATGATGCGTGCACTTTCCCAGTCTATCTCGTGGCCCGACAGCTCTGCATGTTGGCGAGAGCATTCTACGCAACTTTTTTTGTCTACACATTCTAGCAGTGCTGTTTCAGGCGCTTTTGAAAGCAGGCCGTCTCACCTACGTACAGGGGGAATTAAAAGAAATGCGAACAACAAAGCACACAGCCTCCTACGCATGCCGCGCCGTCTGGCTGCACTGTCAGTAAACTGCGCGCATGCGTAGATCTTTAATAGCGTTTGAGAGTGTGGCCTACTGTTAGGGTAAATGCTTGATAAAAAAGCGACGCCGGTAATTTATTTTGAGGCGCCTTTCTATGCTCTGTCGCCACTTAACATCCTGTTATCTACTGAATTCGGGAGCCAAGCGTGCAGCAGGCTGATTGCAGCTAGCACGATGCCGTTCAACGATTATCCCGCTCGGTGCTGACGCAGCCTGAGAAGGCACCTCAAAATAAACGACCCCGGTCGTTTTCCATAAGCGTTTCCCATAAATGTAGGCCGCAATCTCACACGCTCCCGAAGAAGTGCGCATGCGCGTAGTTTACTGACTTTGCAGCCAGACGGTGGAGGATGCGTCGGAGGCTGTGCTCTTCGTTGTTCGTAATACTTTCAATCCCCCCTGTACACAGAGTTGCAGTTTGCACAAGGGACCTCGTATATTGCTCAGGGGTATCTTTCGTTTGGAAGCTTATCCTTTTAAGTGCGAATGCACTTTATAAGCGACCCCAAACCTTCCACCGCCGGCGGCGGCGTCCGCAGTCCTCCTCTCCCTAGCAACGGCGTGGAGCGAAGAGGAGCGTCGGTAGCAACGGCGCGGTGACGTCACTTCACCACGTGACCGCGCTCGCTCCGCCTCCTCGCCATCGCTGCGCGGGTGCGCGCCGCTCCCCGCACCGCTCCTCGCGCCGTGACGTCATGGTATGACGTCACAGCGCGCCTCCTCTCCCCAGCAGCTGCCGCGCGCCTCTCTCTCCACCGTGACGTCACACTCTCTCCTCTCCCCCTTGCTCGGCTGCAGCTGCCGTGCGCCGCTGTCCCTCTCCCCTTGCGCTCGCCTCCTCTCTCAGCCACCTGGCTCGGCGCGCTCGCCGAGCGCGCCGAGCGCGCTCGCCGATATGCAGCGCGCTCGCCCTAGATATGCAGCGATAAACTGCCAGACCTCCGTGGGTCGGCTCGCGCGCGCTCACGGGCGAATGCCAACGGATTTTAACTTTACTCCCCCTCATAGCATCACCCCGTGCATTCGCACTTAACCATGTTCACCCTCGGGGAAATGCTTGGGAGTTTTTTATTGGGTCAGTGTGTGTCGCAGCCTCTTCGATGGCACGTGTGCCACGTGCACATCATAGCTGCACAGAACACGAGCGAGCGCTTCGCTTGTGCCAGGGACATAAGGAATCGCAGCCCGCTTGGTTTTTTTTTTCATTTAAAAGGTACGCCACATCAGCCTTGACGACTATGACATTATGGCCTCCTTCGACGTGATTTTCTTGTTCACGTGTGTACCCACTGACTTAGCTGTGAAGGTGTACCAAAATGCTGTTAGCCCGGACCCTTCCCTGCCGGAGAGGTGCCCGATTGAATTCCCCGACCTCGTCAGACTTACAGTTCTGCCTAGCGAACACTTATTTTACGTTTGGACAACTGCACTACGAACGAGTTTTCGGTACAGCGATGGGTGAGTCGGTGTCTGTGACGGCTGCGAACCTGACAATGGAGTCACTGGAACGCTGTGCACTGGCTTCCTTTGTTCCGGCACCTAAAGATTTCTTTGGTTATGTAGATGACTGTTTTTGCATAATTCGTAGAGACGTGCAACCGCAGTTTACAGCGCACCTCAACTTAATGAATGCGGCCATACAGTTTACTCTTGAAGAGGAGATCAATGTGCAACTGCCGTTTTTAGACGTGCTTGTCAAGCGCGCCGGACCGGACCTCGAATTTGACGTATACCGGAAGAGCACGCACACTGGTCGTTATCTCCACTTCAGATCCGTTCAACCCGCATCACACAAGCGCTGTGTGCTGTCTTCTCTGATCCGATGAAGCCATAGTGTTTGCCCAAGGCCAGAAGACGTGGCGAACGACATTAACCGAGTTCGTCAGGATCTGTCGGGCTGCGGCTACCCTGACGCCTTTATTTCATCCGTGGAAAGAAGGATGGCTCTGCAGACTACGCCCTGTGCCGGAAAAAAGAATTTGGCTGCCATTCCTTAAGTCTCTGCACAAGCGAAGCACTGGCTCCTATTCTGCGCAGCTATGATGTGCACGTGACACACGTTCCATCGAAGAGGCTGCGACACACACTTACCCACGTAGAGGATAAGCTTCCTAAAGAAAGATACCCCGGAGTGATATGCAAGGTCCTTTGTTCAAACTGCAACTCTCTGTACGTAGGTGAGACGGGCTGCTTTCAAAAGCGCCCGTAACAGCACTGCTAGTGCGTCGAATGCCCTCGCCGAAGATACAGAGCTGTCGGGCCTCGATATAGACTGGGAAAATGCACGCATCATCACTACGGGGAAGAATTTGGCCGCAAGATTAAATATAGAATCGCTAATAATACAGACAACGCCTAACACCCTTAATCGCAACATCGGAACCTTGCACCCAAGGTATGAACGCTGCCTACGTCATGTTTTAAAGCCTACTTAAAGCCGTTTTTGTCTGCAATAAAATTCATTGCGAAGAAGGCTTTCGTGCGGGAGCCGATATGTCTTTTAAATTTTTCTTTTTCGGTACTTGGTCGGTGCCCTCTTTCTCCCCCCCTTCTACAGTTTGAGCAATGGGCCCGAGTCGTCTTGGAACGACTGACAAGGGCGGCACAAATGAGTTGACGCTAATCACGCTCAGATTAGTAGTTCTCCCATTTCTCAGAACGAGTCGAGATTTGAAACTATCATATGGCGCACTAGATACGAAACCCCGCTGCGCTTTCGCTTTAAAGCCTTATCGTATCACTGCGCCAAAGTAAAATCCAAAGGACTGACCTCTATAGGCTGCCGCAGAAAGTGGGTCGCGTGTGGACGCAAACCACAAGATTTCCGCCTACGCAGCCATGAAAAAAAAAGATTTTAAAACGAGACGTTCGGAAAAGGGTCAAAAGAATTCATTCGTGTGATATATCCCAAACTGTACTCCGCCCGTGCTAGGCACTCTCTGTAAAGTCCTTAAAGTCGGGAAGAACAAAAAAAAGCCAGGCTATCGCAACTAAACTGAAGCCGGGTGAGGGACGAAGCATGCAGTGTTCTTACATCACTGGTTTTTGAAGCACGAAGATCTCTAGCGCGAGGCGTAAATGGGTATCGCGGTGTTTTTATTTAGTACGCGTTACAAAGCGCTCAAGCGCGAAGTGCAAGCTTTGGACCTAGTGGTTTTTTTAGAACGTGTTACCTTCTAGCACGAGTCGTAAACGAGTTTCACTGTGTTTTACTACCGTGACTAAGTGAGACGAACGACAATTATGACGACGACGACCAGAGGCGCCAACAGCCCCCGCCCATGAACGGCTTCGCTTGTAATATTCACTGCTTCCGGGCAGCATAGAGAGGAGACGTTTTTCTAATGCCCTGTTTATTCGCTCAATGTATACTGACCATTTTTTTGACATCGAAGAAAATTCAACGAGGAGTGTATCTGTACACACAGGAATCGTCTTTACAAAAGGCAAAATGTCCCAAATATTAAGCCATCGTAACCCCTTGCTTTTTGACACAGATATAAAATTTACATAGCTTAGGCCGTATGACTCTTGATATATTTATGTAAAAAGAATTCATGATGATGCCACAAGTCGAGCAAGGCTTTAGACACAACAAACTGGATCATCTCGTTCCATGTAAGCACTGAAGGGCACACCATGACGCACATTAATAGGGTTGAAATCGTTTATATACTCGTTCAGTCGTCGCTTTTCACTGGGGTAGTAGTAGTCATCGTCATGATTACCTATATCGACATCTTCGCTATGCATGGCTGGCGGGCCTGAATAGTTTTGTCCGGCAGCTTTCACATGTCTCCCAAAGTGGAACTCGTCAGCAAGCGCAAGGACCGTCTGCAACCGGCTTCGCGACCTGGGCGTCTGTTGTGTGAGCTGTCTTGTGCTCTTCCCTTGAGGCGCGGACAAACGCGAAGTATTTTTTTTATGTTTTGCTAGCGCCCCGCGGGAGCCTGAACTACACCGAGCACTCCTCGTAAAACTCGTGCTCACTTCGGCGGCAAACGTTTGGAGTATCTCTGACTTTGTATTTTTGGGTGACGCCACACACGAATTTCCTCCCAGCTTCAACCACTCCGCGTTTAAAAATGGCTGTCGGTTACGTTACCCTGTAATGTAACATTTGTGCGCAGGGGAAATTGATGACTTGTGGGTGATGGCGGGGACCTGCTGCATATCGCGAAGTGATCGCCGCATCAGCGAACGCATGAAGGCGTGGCAAATGCTGTGAACTACTCTGCTAGCGCTTCGCCACGGTGTTGACGGCTCGCCATTTTTGTCATGCTTTTATCCTCCTTTTTACTGCTCTCACTGCTTTCGGTGGCCTATTCGGTTGTCGCCGTAAGAAGGTCTCTTCCCGTATCAGAACAACCGGCCTCCTCCTTACAGTGTCGCCACATTTCTCTGCCGCGTACATCCTCGTCCTATTCCTTTGTCTTGTTCGGTGTCGCCTTTGTTGGGTCCGTTGTAATGGAGGACGAAAGCAACGTAAAACGACAGGAGTGGGAGACGAAGTGCCGCGCTCTAAAACTAGGCCCAATTGCACTACGTGAAGGAGGACGACAAGCAAAGCCTTTTGACGCACAGTGTAGAGGTGACACAATAAGGGCGAATGGAAGAGCAAATGTTAGGTTTTTGGCGTTGACGGTGGCCATTGATAAAAAAATGTTTCGCGTCTCGGTCACGATACATATAAATTGTAGCTGGGTAGAACGGACATAATCAAGTTTTTAGAGTGAAAGCATGGTTTTTGGGAAAGAACCCGCAGTTAAGGCGCATGCAGTTTTTCTCCAAGACAAACCACAAACGTTGATTCGAGCAGTTCCGTCGTGGGGAAACGCGTAGTTAAGTTTGATGCATACAGTGTGTGGTATTGTTTTCTGATGCCACAATTCCTTGCTCTCCCCGGTCTCGCTCCCCTGAGCTCTCACCGTGGAACGTCCGACCGATTATACTCTTTTGCTGCGGAAAACGCCGCTAAGTGTTTCTTGCAGTTGATGAAGCCTGCTCTGTGTGCTTCCGTCGGGCCAGAGAACCACACGTCCTCTTTGTCTGTGGTACTCTGCCGGAGATAAAGAACTCAAAAATTGAGGTAAAAACGGGGTAGAGAGACGACCTTAATGCAAACACAAATCGAACATAGTTCTAGATCTTGCCGTTCGAGACAAAACGGGAAACAAATCATATCAAAAATTGAAAGCGTGGCCCGACATACGGCGCACGAGCCGCGCGAATGACTGTAAATTTGGTTAGCTTGAAGAAACGAACTTTAAATTCATCATCAGAGGACCGATACGTGAAATAATGACCGTGGAAGAGGAGACCGTCGAAGCGGAGAGCTGAGCATGAGGTAAATAGCAGCGGCGGCAGAATAATAGCACCTTCTGAAGACATTTCCAATAGGCCATGCAGACGCCTATCCAATTTTACAAATAATTTCTATACTATACCTTCTCCGTTCCTGAATGGGCATATTCGCCAGTTTGCTTCTTCGTTCTGGAGCGTTGTATCCTAGCTGACCTCTAAGTACGTTTATTACGGATGATTGCTGTTCAGCATAACGAAAACTATTTCTACACATTAGATTGCGGAGTCTAAAAGAAATTAGTGAAATTAGCCGTTCTGTGCTATGTGGCCGCTATGACACAGGAGCACAGTAAAGGTAATTGACCACTATGTCCTGAATTTTTAACACACGTATGTTAGATGAACATTTAACAGCGGCGGATAAGGAGTGTAGGCGGTAGACTGCGTTTATTTCGCGGGAAGATGTGCTGTTTTGTGCACGAGAGCATCCTGCCCTGAGCGTTCTGCTTGGGTCGATGTCCACGTTTCTATCGGGGTGCAGGTGTTTGTGTAATTGAGTAGGAAGCCATTTTCGGGCATTCTACAGCGGTATGGATAAGGGTAAGTCATGCGCTGGCCTCCACAAACATAATCATAGACGACGAGGCAGCACTGTCTATCGAATGTGGAGCCTTACCAAACTTCCAGATATTTTCAGAAGTGGTTGGTGCTAAGACACCTACAGGAACGAGGAATGAATATCGAAAACTCGTCTTGCCTTTCGGTTCGCACATTGGTTTTATATCACGTTATAATTGAGTTTTAACATGCGTTTTACATTGAGTTTTAACATGCCACTTCTCAGTGCATTTTACGCGGGATACTTGAAGTAATGCCATAAATCAGGGCCACCGATATTATCATATTCCTAATTACTGCCTCGTTGCATGGCAGCTACAACCCTTGAAAAAAGAAACAGAGTCTCCGCAGCCTGCAGTGTGGCTAACCTATGTTCAGCCATATTACATCTTAGTGGTGAATCGCAACAGAGAAAATAACATCGATATTAAGCGTATCGTATAAAAGCCTACCCCTACGCCACCGGTGCACAAGGTAGACTAGAGGTAGGCTTTTATACGAGCAATGAAACAGAAGGTAATTGGTGTAACAGTAAGTGACAGTAAGAGAGAGGAGTGGGTCGGGGAACAGACGAGTGCTAAGGACATCCACTGGAACACCGCCGATACGTCCCCCGGACTTACGACGACCCGCATCTTACAACGAATCGGCGCGGTCCCGGCAAACTCCCCGTAGAAAGAATGCATGAAAAACTTGATGATATGACGCTCGGGTGCACGCGGTCCGCTTCATACGACGGACCATGGCGCAGATAACCCAGCGTTTTTCCATCTTTTACACCACTTTGCGCCTTGTCCGGACCTTTTTTATTCCTAACACCCGTGTGAGGCTGCTTGATGTGCAAAGGTCCGTCGGTGGGCCAGACCCCTTGCTGAACAGACGCTAGCAATCAGGCGTGAGTGAGAGTTAACATGCGACGGCCCTACGCGGCTGCAGTACGGCAACGCGACAACCGCAAGAAGTCAAATTTCAGGTGGTCGGCGGAACGTGAATTTGAAGCTCTCGTCGAGCCGCCGACGAACCCGAAAACACATACGACGCAACCCCATGGCGATGAACGAACAGCCGCTGTCCCCACCCGCTGGATCCAATCTTCTTTGTTTCACGATGCGCTCTCTCTATATCCCAGCTCTCTGCTTACCAATGTCTTTCACAGCCGCGTTGTACCTCCACTCCTCTCTTAGAGTTCTTCAATTTACGCGCATCCGCCGTAAGGGCGCAGACACGTAGCCATCGGAACCGCCATTTTGGGTCACTAGCAGGCTGTCGCAGCAAGTCACTGTAGCACGACGGCGCTATAATTTCGCCGTAACATGGTTTACTCTGTAAGTTTGAATCATCTAATCTATTTCGCGTCGCTGGGTCTTGTGGGAAATGAAAACAGCTGTGTTGAACACTGATTCAAACGCGACGGCACGAGACCGTTCAAAGGGTGTCTCCACCATGTACAAGGCTGTTTTCTTTTTCATCTCCGCCTTCTACTATCGTTCGTTTCGCTTCGCCTTGGCAGTTTCACACTCTTTTCCCCTGTCAATTTGCTCGACTGCGTCGGCCTTATCCAGCGCGCGTAAGGAGCAGGGCTGGTGGTCTATAAGCCTCGAGCGCGGCCTGTAGAGGCGCCACTGAAATCGCCCTAGCGGCCCGTTTGGAAAGCAGCCGCGGGAGTGCCCAGCCCGCTCCCCGCTGTCACCGCTGCTTTCGGGCCCCGTTCACGACTGAGATTTACCGTGTGTAGGAGCTGGCAATGCCTATTTATGTGGAGCAGTAACTCTGTTCGCAAGTTTGGTTTATTTACGAGAGTGTAAATGTTTCTAATGCGACCCTAGTGTACTACATTCGGTCTTTATGAACGGCAGGTGCGTTTCACAGGCGGGCGTCGCGAAACGGCGTATGCATGGAGCTGATTATAGTTCCACTGCCATGAAATTTACTAAGAGTGTCTCCGTAAGCATAGTTTCCCCAGATTTCCATGCTATGGCTACACACTGCGATGTAAATATACAACCTAAAGAAGCACTCATACCTCCCAGAACGCCAGTTATGCTTGTAAATATCCTACCTGAGATATTGATCACTACCCTGGACATAAATTTAACGAACATTCTACGAAGTGAGTACGATGAATTATTTAAAATAATAACGGTGATCAGCGCACGACAAAAAATTAATTATGGGGCGTCTTGTGAGCTGAGCACCCACAAACACTCATATATGCTACATATATCCTCCGCGAGCAGCGCGGATAAGGGCTTCCTGAGCAATGCGCGTCCGCAACTAAACGTTTCTTCGAAGCATAGCCATATGACGAAGGGAGACTGCAGAATCTATCCCAAACGGTTATCAAAAGGCCTGTATAAGATATCCCAGTCTTCTAAAAGCACTTATTATCAGTTGTGAACTTGTATACCTCTAAAAAGGCGTCCGCCGAGTGATCAGCTGTTCGTTGAAGTATAAAAACTAGAGTAAGGTGGATGCGTAGCTTGTGTGTCTGATTACTAAAACGTTCATTCCATGATTTCGCTCCGCATTGGTACACAACGATAGTTAAACGTCCCCCTTCCCTCACCCCCCTCTCGATATCTCGCGGAATAGCAGTGCAATTCACACACTTGTTGGTCTCGTGAGTCCTACCTGGCTTAAGTTTACACGAACGCCTTTAGCATTAAAAAGCTGCACTGAGTTTTTTTCCATTTTCGTACGAGCTATTCTGTTTCTTCGGGACCTGCAGACTATTTATTTTTTCGTGGTTTAATTACCTTGTCTATGTTCTTGCTATAAGGTATGCAAGAGTGCACATCTTTCACGACGCACAGCATTGGAATATACTTAACACTTTCGCGTGGCTTATATATAGTATTATAAAAGGTAGAAGTTATTATCAGGTATTGGGTAATCACATCCGTGAATATATTTTTCTAGGACGTATATATTCGAAACGATGCCGCATTCGTTGTCCGCGCTGCAAAACGAAACACAGCTCTCATTGTCCCAGTATCAGGTCTAAACGTGGCTGCAATAAAATTCACTTGTGCCGCACGTATTCATAGGTGACAGCACTGATATGCTGCGGCCGTCGCCGACGCCAATAGCAGCGGCAAAGGCGCACAACCGCGTTCCCGGATAGCTATTGTTGGCGTTTGAGCACCCTAGAAAGACGAAGCGGATTTTGAGGTGCCTTAAACGTACTATTTACTTACAGACTTCACAATAACAAGTTTTGAGGGTGCAGAAGGGCAAAAAGAAGCAAAAGAGAACCAAAACACTGCATGAACCCCTATCAGCCGCGCAGCGCTAATCCCGTCAACGCTGCGGAGAAGCGGCGGCAGGCGGCGCAGCGATCGCAAAGCTCGAGGCGTATAAATTGCGCCGGTTGCGGCGCTTGGCTGGCGCAGTATCTGGACGCTGTGGAGGGGAGGGGGCGCAAAACATGGTCGTTGATTTTTTTAACTTGGAATTTCAGATTAGGTTCCCAAATAACAGGAAACGCGCTAAATGTAGTAGTTTGAATAAGTTCTTCGCCCACCTGTCACGTGAGACCGTCTACTACGCCGGCATTTACCCGCATCCTGGTCGTACGACCCCCCGGTTATACGACGCTTTCTCACGGTTCTTTCAAAGTCGAATTATCGGGGTTCCACTTTAGTAGAAATTAAGAAGAAATGGAAGGGGGCATGGTATGTAATGCGAAGGCAAGATAACAGTTTGTCATTAAGGTTAAAAGAGTGGATCAATATAAGAGGAAAGCGTGGCACGGGGAGGCAGAAAATTACATGGCCCGATGAGATCAAGAGGTTTGCGGGAATAAATTGGTCGCAGTCAGCAAAGGGACGCGATAATTGGTGATCTATGGGAGAGCCCTTTGACCTGCGATGGGCCTAGTTAGGGTGCTGCTGCTGCTGCTTATGATGATAATAAAAGTCTACACTGACCACGTCGCCAATCCCATCGAATCAAATATCATTACAATAAAACGTTCCGGCTGCTCAAGAATATTGTTTCATGGGCAGTCACCTGCAGATGCTGTTCATATGTTTATGGCGATACAATAAAAAGAATACGCCATAGTTTAGCTAAACCTCTCTTCTATTAAATGTGATCCCGATTAAATAGGGAACAAACGTTTTGACTAGTGAAGCAGTTCTGCGCGCTATTGACAGGTTCTCGCAAAAACCTGACCGACATTGACAGATATATTGGACGTCCTAATCAGTCACGACTACATTAGCCTCTCAGTGAGGAAAGAGAAACATAACTGATTCACATGTGCGTCGAAAAAGTCGCAAGAATATCAACCGTCGCAAATATAGGCTCCTGCGGTACAACATTGACTCGAACAATATTGTTTGCAGCAAAACACTCAGCGTATATGCCAAACAATGTTGCTCCAAAATATATCACCTAAACGACAAAATCGGGGTTAGGCCGCTCTGCTGCGAGGTAAATGCTCCCCGCATGATAAGCCGAATGGTTTGCTGTAATTCCAAGGTGAGTGCAGCATACGAGCGTATTGATGTGAGAGGAATGGGAGTTGAAGTCTAAGCTTCCACAAAAGTCTTCAGTACTGCTGCCAATTCCTGCAATGGAAGCTTGCATATGCGTACAACGAATTTTGTATAGGCTAAATTAAAGGGGTTTCGCGAAATCGTGGTCAAGCGGCCGTCATGTGATTGAAGCGTGGGTTCATATGATGCGCTTGGCCAAACCTGAAAACCCAGAATTAATTTTGCGTGGATTCAAAACGCGCAGCAGGATACTACGAATTTGAATAGAGTTGTGGTATCTAATATTTACCAGTTTGCACTGCACACAGCACCTCCGCAGCATGTCCATATTTGCGTCTTTTCTCATTCATTTGCAAGTTGCCGCTCAGTACGGGCAAACAAACAACCGCCAGTCATCCTTTCGATTGCACTTTGGGAAATTGTATGCAAAAGAGTGTGGCGAAAGTCTGAGGAGACTCCGAAGAGCTCTGCAGTTGTGAACATCAACCAGCTAATTCATTTATATTTTAGATGCGGAGTATCTCATGCTCGGGGCTGTGCCCCTCCCTTCCTTGTCGTCCACAGTCCGCACTTTACTGCGCATGCGCGTCTCTTCAGCCCCGTCAACGTTTCGACGGATGTCAGCGCAGTCCACTATAAAAAGAAATGGTTAGGCGGCGCCCGGTTTCGATCCCACGACTCTCTCACCGCAACGGGAGGTACGTGGCGCTCTTTCCACTGCGCTAAAAACCAAGACGGGAGCATGTGCTACGAAGGCGCCTAATGTCCTTGACTCATTCCAACTACGTCGAGAAGCTACTGATACAACGAAGGTACGCGAAGCTGAACGTCGACAGAAAGGACGAAGTGAAAACTAAAGGGAACTTCAGTCGACTCAATGGCTGCTTCGCATACTACACAGGCTTCCCCTACGGGAAGATGGTGTAATTTTTTTTTATATTACAAATTACGGAACACTCGACAAAGCTCATGGTATCATGGACAAAGGTTAATCGGTCGTCTTTGTTCGTTTCAAGTCCGCAAAGACAGCGACGATGATTGTGTCTATTACAATTGCTTATGAAACTCCATTGTAGGTGGGACGTCCCGTATTGTTCTTGTGAGGCGGTTGACCGATACAAATCAAAGCGCGAGACGGGGGCTCAAGCGGAAGCCGCGAAGGCGGAAACTCACAAGAAATTAACTTCAATAAGGCTTGTTGTGGGGTAGTTGGTATTTATACATAATGTAACAATAGCGCTGAACTTCACATGACGACGACAGGATCAAGAAAAATGGACACACGAAACGGTAGATGCGCTACTAACCACTGCGAAAAGTTTTAATAAACAAGACAACATATAAATACCCCTGCCACGTCGTACCACCACCCAGAACATGTTCGTATCATATCACCTCATACAACCATTCTTTTTCTTTAGATACTCAATCTCTCTTTCCAGCAACGATACTGACGGAGCACTGACGCACTCGCCTTCGAGGCCAGAAAGCATCGAAAATGCTTCACATATTTCCCTTGTAACCCTGTCCCTTCATTTGAAGAGCACCATCGTGCTTGTGAAATCTGGAGTGCATTTGCACTTGTCGCAGTGCTGTGCAAGATTGCCAGAAATAGCCGTCTGCTGACAGCGCACGGTGCTCCTTCAACCTTTCGTTCACAGAACGTCCTGGTTGTCCTATGTATGCCTTTTTGCAAGCCAGCGGGATCTTGTAAACTATGCCAACACAGCCCTTCACAAAATTCCGTAAGTGCGGAACACCACAACCACTGTCTCTACTAGTTCCGATTTTCTTGGTCTTCATCGCTTTATTAACCCGATTGCACTTGCTTCCAAGCTTATCTAGTGCGGTACAAACTACCTGTACGTCATGTCTACCCTCTATTTTTTTTCAATCCATGGGACAAACCATGAATATACGGTATCACTACTGCACTACAGCGCACCGCCGCCATGGCAGCGGTACAACAATGCATTGACGCCTACGGATGCGTTAGATTACAGAATGAATGCGCTATGACTACCAGAGATTTCCTCGACCTGTTAGGCCTGTACCTAAGGTCATTGTACATTAGTTTGATGGTGCTTTGTTTGTGCAAAAAGATGGCATCAGCATCGGATCCTACATTGCTCCTGTTCTTTGCGACATCTATTTGGCACAGGGTGAGCGTGTGTTGTAGGGGAGCCTTAAAAATGTTGGTGTACTCAGATTCTTGAGATACGTGGACGATTTCCTTGTGTGCTTGGCTTCTGGAGGTGATACTGATGGCATTGTCCTGAATGTGTTGGATGAGTTTAAAGCAGCGAATGAGGCGTTAGATTTCACGTTTGAATTGCCCGCAGATAACTGTCTTCACTGTTTAGATTTAAGGCTTAATTCCAAAAGGGGCACACTTGCTGGTGTTACCATACCAGGGAACAAAAACAGCTGCTTCCTTTTGATTCTGCGTATAGTAAATCAGTAAAGCGAGACATAGCCAGAGGTTGTCTAACGCAAGCGATAAAACATCGTGTTATGTCATGGGAGAAAGCCTTGACATCCAAACAGCCAGGCTCAGAAAAAGTGGCTATCCAGTATCTTTAATCGGTTCTGTAGCAAGAACGGTTATGTCCGCTGTTGCTTATGGAAAAGAATCGACGGGTGACAAACCAGATAGTGTGCTGTATTGATGCCGTATATTCATGGTTTGTCCCATCGATTGAAAAAAAATAGGGGTAGACATGACGTACAGGTAGTTGGTTCCGCAAGAGATAAGCTTGGAAGCATGTGCAATCGGGTTAATAAAGCGCATGAGACCAAGAAATTCGGAACTAGTAGAGGTAGTGGTTGTGGTGTTGCACACTTGCGGAATTTTGTAAAGTGCTCTGTTGGCATAGTTTACAAGATCCCGCTGGCTTGCAAAAAGGCATAAATAGGACAGTCAGGACGTTGTGTGAACAAAAAGGGTGAAGGAGCACCGTGCGCTGTGTCAGCAGACGGCTCTTTCTGGCAATCTGGCACAGCACTTCGACAAGTGCAAATGCACTCCAGATTTCACAAACATGAAGGTGCTCTTCAAATCAAGGGACAGGGTTACAAGGGAAATATGTGAAGCATTTTCGACGATTTCTGGCCTCGAAGGCGAGTGCGTCCGTTCTCCGCCAGTCTCGTTGCTGGAAAAAGAGATTGAGTATCTAAAGAAAAAGAGTGGTTGTATGAGGTGATATCATTCGAACATTCACTGGGTGGTGATACGAGGGGCAGGAGTATTTATATGTTGTGTTGTTTATTAAAACTTTTCGCAGTTGTTAGTAGCGCATCTACGGTTTCGTGTGTCCTTTTTTCTTCATCCTGTTGTCGTCGTGTGAAGTTCAGCGCTATTGTTACATTATAACTCACAAGAAGTACGCCCTTTTTGGTCACCATTTAACAATGATCCGTTTGCACATCTGCCATAGTTGTATTTTTGTCCTACTCCGCAACAAGTACAGAACTAGTTATAACAACTATAATTTTTTTACATATAGTTGCAAAAGAAGCCCTTGGTGAATCGCCAATCGTAGCTGACGATGTAAAAACGCCGGTAGTGCTTGCCTAGTAGTACAAGGTGCTTCTAGCCCCAAGCATTCTGCTTTAGTGGCAAACGAAATGTAGGCAAAGTTGCGCTCCATGATTGTCCTTTTCCTATTGAACAGCCCTTCATATGAGCTTGTGAATGAGACGAAATATAGCTTCAACAACCCGTTATACCTGGTTTGAGAAATTTATCCAGGTCGAGAAATTCGTTTGAGGGCGCTGGAAGGTGACGCTTTTTTAAATTTTGTAGCAACCATTTTTTATACAAGTTGTAGTTACTTATAAACTCTAAATAAAAAATCACACCTCATGTCTTAGCAGGAGATGGTGAAATGGTGTAGCTCTCTTCCATCTAACATGCGTCTTAGTCAAAGGAAAAAAATTCAAACTCTTTTATTCCTGTCGAAATGAAGAAATCGGATAGACGACCGCTTCGTAACGCGAGATAATCGCGTTCCATCCCAACAACAGCAAGTTTTTGTTTTGTTTTGTGAGGCTTCTGACATGCATTCGGTTATTATCGTCATTTTGTGAAAGTCATTGCGTGAAGTTATCTTTCCTACACAGCGTTACATATCCACATCAAACGCAATCATTGCGGCTTAGACAGCTTTGCTTTAAAATACCGAAATAGACCAAGGACCCAGCTTCAACTTCTTTAAATGTGTTATTTTACTCTTTTCCCTCGCACTTAGATGCCCAGGTGAAAAACTGTGAAACAAGACGTCAATGCGGTGTTTCTGTTTTGAAAATGATGATACGACCAGTGCTGTTCGATTCCCCAAGTTCACTGATATCGGTGAGTGGCAACCTTACACTAAACGTTTTGCCACAATCTCTAAAATTTATTCCCAGTTCCTGTTGTTCCCAAAACTTTCTGCGCGGTGTCTGCCTCCTCAGCCTAAAAATAAGTTCATTAAGTACCGCTTAAGCAAACTGGGAAATCTAGTATTCTACGCACCGCAGTCTCGAAAAAACGACAGTCGTTTGTATCTGTGCCACTGCTCATGACCATGCACACTACGTGCTCCTGAAATTTTGTTACCGCAGGAGTAAGATTTCGTCTTAAATGCTTCTCCATCACATGCCTTCGTCAGCTAGTATTCGTTCGGTGGTATTTGTGCGTTGTGTTCAGTAAAAGGGGAGCTCTCTCATGGTGGCCGGATTTGATCGGCGCACTTCATTTTAACGCGTCAAATGCAACAGTGAAATAGGGCATAATGTAAAAAAACGCTGAGTATAGTGTCCCGTCAGATGCCAATCAAAATTGTAAGACAGGCCTGACACCGGCCAGGGTGTCCCGTGTTGGGATTTCTGGGTTCAGTTAAAGCTTCCTCTTATTTAGGGCGGTGGTTCGCACCCGGTTTTCGCCACATATTTTTTTACAGCGTAGTCTTCGTATAAGCGGAAAGTTCACCGCTGGAAAAAAAATAAAAAGAAAAAGCCGAGCGCACGTGAGGGTGTGCTTCGCGACGAGCGCGGATGATACCCGCAGTGGCTTTAGCAAGAAAAGTGCCAAAACCACCCAGGAACGAAGAAATATAGAGAGCTCGTGAGTGGCGGCCTCGATGCGACTGCCGAGTCCCTGTCTCGCGCAATGGCTTGAGCAAAATACGAAAAAAAGTATCACGCGCTGTCGTGAAGCGCCACCGCGCATACAATAAAACAAAAACTCCAATGCCGATGCAAGAATGAAGAAGACACCCTGGTAGGGAGAGGACACCGCTGCCGCCGAAATCTCTAGAAGACATGACAGATAATTAGAGACATGGCAACAACTGTACATATTCTTCCCGAGACGACTAGATCCCGCTACGGCTGCTTCGACTCGATGAGGAAGAGTTTGTGGAAGTCTACAATGGTGAGGATGACTTTCTGTCCAGTAACCGACGCGAAAAAGACGATGACCTCTTGGATGCATATGACGACGATTACTAGCACCGCAACTATGCGAATGAACAGTGTTACTGAATTTTAAGAATGTGTCCGGCAACGTTCACCGGCAAGAGCTTCGCCATTGAAGTCTGGCGTGTGAGTGTAAGCTTCCCTGAATTTTTACATTTCGAGTTTTAATTATCATTTATATGAGTTAGGTAAATATTTGGTGTTTTAAATGATTTCTTTAGGTTCATTTATTTATTTTAGGTTAGTTTACGTTACGTTTTAGTTAATGAAGGTGAATTATTGCCATGCACACCATGTTTTATCGAAACACCGATGGATGTCGCTATAGTGGAGTGCTTATAGTGCCGTAGAGAGGTCTAGACACAGCCATAAAATAACTTACATAGGCACGCCATATTTTGTTGTAAAAAGTGAGAGTGCGGGGGGTGTACGTTCTTTCGCAGCGGTGTAGGGGAGCTAAGTTGAAGTCCTCGCTAATGGTCACCTGTGAATCGGTCAGGAGCTGCTAACAGTTCCCTTGCTTGCCCAACCCCTCTGAGGGGGTGCGTGAGGTACTGGTTGTTGTCTTGACATCGATGCAAATTTAGTACTGGGGAATCGGCTGCCACCTTTTGGATAGCTTGGAATATGCATGGGCTATCAGGTACTTTGTAGCATATAGCTAAATAGCAATTTTGATTCTCTTTTGAAACAGAAATGGACATGGGAATAGGGGACTACCAGTAACGTTAGCCGTGATTTTGAGGCCAAAGTCGACGGCGTTATATTGCCGATGGGAGCGATGGCGAACGAGGAACAAGACTGCGGGGATTGTCTATTTTTTGTGAAGATAGAAGAGGAAGCTGCGCAGCACCGACGACCCATGTGCTCAACTTACGACCAGCGCAGCATGAACACTTCCGGTAACTGAAGGGGGGTGGCTACTGGGTGTTTTCAGGAGAGATCAGACAGGCGTGTCCTGTCAACATCTTTAATTATGACAAAAATTTTATATATAGCTCCTGGTGCACAGGTGAACAGATAAGTGAATCTATTTTGTGGAAAAAAAATTCCCTTTGTAAGATAAACTCCCAAAGTCAGTTAGGGTCACTGGCGCGTTGACCGGCTGGCGGAAAATTCGTACCTTCTACCCCTGTAAAACGAAATACACTGCAGCTATACCCCAGTTCTTTTTATTTGAAATCTTTCCATACTCTTCAACGATTTAACATATTTGTGTTCGGCTTGCATATCAAATTTCATTTATTAAAAGTTCCTCAAATGGAAAAATTTTGAAACTTGCCCACATTTTGGGCTTTTTTTTTTCTCAGAATCTAGAAATGCTAGGCAGATCAAATTCTTAAGTGTTAATCTTCTATCCTTGTTCAATCTGCACGCCAATTTTATTTTATGTGTGTCAAGACGCTTCAGTACGTACATAGTCCAGTACTGAAGCAAGGTAACCATATTGGGAATATTTTGAAAGCCATTTAAAAAAATAATCTTCGATATTTTTCAAATTACACAAATGAAAGCCAAAGTTGCTCTCGATCACATACATCAGAAACATGCAGCACTATTTTTGTTGTTTTCCAGCTACAAAGCGCCAGATATGGCCTTGTTAGAAGAAGTGCTGTGACATACCCAAGTGGTTTTTAAGAAGCTTATGTCCGCAATGTAGGGTAAAAAAATGGCCGTTACAAAGATAAAATCACTAAATAAGCATTGTGGTGAGCAGAGCATGGACAGTTGAAATTGAACGCGTATAAAGTACACTCCACCTCTATCCCATGGTGATGCCCCGGCTTCCTACCTCCTTGTTCCTAGCCCATTTTGGTCGTATGTCGAGTGGTCGTGTATCGAATGGTGCAGTCTCAAGCACCCTATTCGAGACTGACCTTTTTAGTTGTGGGCTTTAAATGGTTACCGTAATAGTTTGGATGAATAACAGCGGAGGCATGGAGTGATACAAAAACGTCTGTAATGAACCAAACCTGCAAACTGTCCTTATTCTCGAACTATATGCACGTCAGTCCCCTGATCTGGTAGTCCCCATGTGTTCAAACTTTCGAAATTGCAACCATGTTCCATTTAATTGTCTGTTCATTAAAAACTTAACTACACACGAACGGCTTCCCGAGGATCTCTGCGGCACTACATGCGACGGCGGAGCCCTTAGTTCCGACGAGGCCGTACGTCTTTACTGTGGTTCACTTGAGCATGAACAGGAAGGCAGTGCGGCTCATCCAAGTGGTCAATAGCGGGGTGTTTTAGATGCTAACAATCCCGGGAAAACAGCCGTTTAGCGACCTTAAGGTCGCTATACGAACTAGGATGTACAGTCTTTGTCAAAATTTTGTGGGCCGCGGCGACCATGGCCGGAGCAGGCGCACCGCCAAGAAGGGGCGCTGCGATGGCCGCTGTCGCCTGGTTACGCGGGTAAAAAGAGTGAGGGGGACTTTCGCGATTGATTTCGTAGTATCGCTGGCGCGATAAGTACAGCGGGGTAGGTTTCTCAGAGCAGGCGCACTTGGCTTCCGCGTAGGCACTTTGCGCAGCACTTGCGCGCCGGAGTCACTACAAACGCAAGAGAAAAAGTTCCCTTCGCTCTCTTTAGCCACGCAACCAGCCGACAGCGGAAAGCGCTGCGCCCCTGCTAGGCCGCGCGCCTTCTCCGGCATGGTCGCCGTGGCCCAAAAAATTTTGACAAAGACTGTACATGCTGGTTGGTCGGCTCAACGGGGTCTTTTGTTTCGCTTTCCAGAACTTTCACGCTAGGGAAGTTACTTTATAAGGCATATATTTCTTATGCCCTCCTAAATATTCAGCACAACGCGCGCGCTCCTCACTACTCTTGGGCTGTTAGCCTCTGTCATTTGTTTCTCAAAAAAACTGAATTACGTAAAAACGATGAGGATGACCCCAGAGTAGGAAGTTAAATATAATGAAAAAAAAACTGTATAACTTTCACTCGTACAGAAGTAACACGTCCTTTCTGGTCGAAGTCAAAATGCAGAGTGCCCCCAAAACGTGTCTTCATGGGTGAGGGGGAAACTCTCTCTCTCGGGATGGGTCCGACCCCGCAGGCGCGCCATGGTGCGTCTCGGGTTTCGGCTTTCACGGGGAGCTTGGCTGTCTGTTCTTGTTCTTTTTCTTTGCCATCGGTCTTGATGGGATTTCTTAAATCCTCCCCCCCAGAATGAGCATCGCTAATTTTACTTCTGCTTCCAAAGGGTATGAAGCCGCACAGGACGTCGCAGAGTGGTCCCATTTGATGACTTTACGGCACAAGACCGCACTGCCCCGTCACGTACCTTGAAAAATTCAAATATTCTTCGCGTTTTCCACATGTGTGGCTTTGCATGTTCGTCGTTCACAGTCACAATGTCATCCACCGAAAGGAAGTTATCTTGCCGTGAGGGTATCACGTGCGCCGACACCAACTGCAGCAGGTATTCTTTCTGCCACCGGTTCCAAAAGGCGTTGACAAGTGGCCTTCGGTATTTCCAGCGCCGGTTAATATCTGCTGCCGTAAAATAAAGGATCCAAGTCTGTCTGGAGCCAAATACCGGTATCAGTTTTTTCCCGTTAACAGATGGGATGGTGTCAGCCCTGATACCCCCCTGGCTCTTCTAGGGCGTAGGTAAGTGGGCGCGAGTTGATGGTTGCTCACACATCGACGAGGGCCATGGTTAGCTCCACAAAGGAGAGGCTTTAATGTCCGAGAGCTTTTAGCAGGGAAACTTTTACGGACCTGACCATTCGCTCCACCAGCCACACCACAAGGCAGCCTTTTCTACTATGAACTTCCACGTGATGTGCTGAGCTGCAGTATTCTTGAGCGTCATGGCTGCGAAAGATTTTCCAGAGTCTTCGTACGTCCTTCGATGCTCTTTTGAACGTCAAGGCATTATCGCTGTAAATAGATTCGGCAGACCCCTACAGACAAAGTGTCGGAGGTCCAGCAATAAAACTTCACTCGTAAGGCTGGAAACCAACTCTAACTGAACCGCTCTCGTCGTTGCGCACGTGAATAGGACGATGTAGCTCTTTTCGCAGGAAGTTTTAGTCCTGATGAAGAAAGAGCCCCAGACGTCGATGCCTACAGGTTGAAAGGCCTCGCTGCGATTCACTCTTTCACTTGGAAGGGGTGCCGTTAGAGAAGCCGCCGGTTTGAGTCTCTGCTTGGCACATACGGAGCATCGTGGGATTACTTTCTTTAGCAGCTGCCGACAGCACGGAATCCAGAAAATTCCGCGAGGTTCTGTCATCGTCTTCAGTACGCCTCCGTGAAAGGTACGCAGATGAGCAGCGCTCACTATCACGTGATCTTTCGGAAGAAGGATTGGATGCTTTACTGCTTCCGATCCCTTGAAAACTGAAGACGAAATTCACACGCAGCAATCCTTCTTTATGAAGAAAAGGCTGAAACTGTGCGAAAGGTGAGTCCACCGGCAGGCTTTGTCCCTGAGATATTGCTCCAATCTAATGCTCGTAGTCGTTGTATTGAGCATGTCGAATCTAGGTGTTACTAGCCTCTTGAATTTCGTCTACTGTGGAAAACATTGGAGCACTCTCGCTACATTGGCAGCAGTTTCTCACAAACCGGAAGACCCACGCAGTCACTTTTATCAAACCTGTGTATCTGCTAAACGTTTATGCTTGTAGCAGAATGGTCGTATGGGTAGTCCCTGTAAGAAGCTGGGCTGCGCACTTCCGCTTTTCGTCGTCTACTTCGCTCCTCTGACGCGTACTGTCGCCTTCTTTTGCTGGCCAGAGTTGAGAATTCTGTTGCAGCCAACTTGGGCCTTTCCACCAAAGTGCGTGCGCTCTGAGGAATTCAGCCGTGATCCCGTGCGTGAGGTAATCAGCGGGGTATCGGTACCCGGGCAATGCCTCGAACTTTCTGGGCTGCTTAAGCTCTGTATGTCTGTCACCCTATTTGCAACAAATGGCTTCCATTCCTTGGCCGTGCTTTTGGCCCAACAGAGGGTGATCGTGGAGTTGGACCACAAATACACTGCGATTGTTTGATTCAAGGCAGTAAGCAGGTATTTAGCCATTCGTTATCCGATCAGGGTAGCCATCAGCTCTAACCTAGGCAAAGACATCGCTTTCAACAGCGCCACTCGGGACTTCGCGTAGATAAGATTGGCGTTACCCACTTCGTTGTCAACTTGCGTCCGTAGGTACGCACAGGCGCCGTAAGCTTTCGGGGTTCCATCACAAAATATGTGCAGCTGCCAAGTTGCCTCGCCGTTAGGTAGTCTGCAACGTGGGAAAGAGAGCTGTTTGAGGTTAGTGAGATCTGAGCACCAGCTTTGCAATTCCACTTCGGGATAGTCTGACAGTTGCTCCTCCCAGCCAACGCCCCTCTTCCATAGGCGCTGAAAAAGCACTTTAACTCGTACCACAACAGGCGCCGCTGTTCCCAAATGGTCAAAGATCCTCGCTGAAGCCTGTAGTACCGCGCGTTTAGTGCTCACTCCTGTGCATGCGCTGACTAGAACGGCAGCTGTTGAAATGGGCATCTCGTCGGTGAAGGGCTTTAACAAAAGTCCCCGCACTTTTTGCGGCTCGTCCCTAATGCTACTTTTTTGATCGCTGAGTGCCATCCTAACTTTGTCTGAATTGGATGACCATTTTCTCATGTGCCTTGCTGCATCAGTAATTCTCTCTCGCGCTTCCGTAACCATTTTAATGCGTCGTCCGCAGTGCTAGCTCCTGTGACCAAATCGTCGACGTAGAAAGAGCCCCTGAGTACAGCCGCAGTTTCCTGATGTCTGACGCCCGCGTTTCCCAAATGGCGAAGGAGGACCGCGTTCAGCAACTACGGACTCGCTCTAGTTCCAAATGGTACTCTTTGCATTCTCCATTCCTCGACATTTGGAAGGATGTCCGGGTTAAGGGGCGCTTCTCTGTACCACAGAAACCTTAGGGCATCCCTGTCCTGTTGTCGCACGATGATCTTCAGGAAGGCTTTCTCTATGTCAGAGACGAGAGCAACAGGGTGCAAGCGAAACCGCAGCAGAATGCGTACCATGTCGCCGATAAGTGTTTGTCCTTTCTCGAGGTGCTCATTTAATGACGATTGTTCTCGTGCATGGGAAGAGGTGGCGAACACAACCCGAAGTTTTGTTGTTTTTGATTGCTTTCGAATGACCGGCTGGTGAGGCATGTAGTACACATGCTCAAAAGCTGCATCTTTTCCCCCTCTTTCTACATGTCCTTCTTTCATGTAGGATCTGATGGCGGTGTCGTATTCTTCCTCAAATTATTTTCTGCGACACAACATTTGTGAGACTCTTTAGCCGTTTCACAGCCATTTCTTTGTTGTCTGCCAGTTCGGTAGCGGGTTCCTTCCACGGAAGGGACACCTCATAGCGGTCCCCATTTCTTTAGATGCTTGCAAGGGTGAATGAGCTCTCTTGTTGTTTTATGCCCTCTTTATTGGTGACTCCAATGGCGTCCAATTCCCAAATGTTTCGAGAATCGCTTGTTGTTTGATGTTGCTTTCCAAACCAATTCTTAAAATGCAGACGTTTTTCGCCATTGTCACAGTGCTGTCAATGCTGAGGGGACCCCGGAATGTCCATTGTCTCTATAGCTGCCAAGCCGTTGTTCTCTGTGGAGCGCAGGAGTTGACCTGGCGGAAATTTTCAAAGATTACCGGCTTCAATGGGCATTCCTGGGTAGATTATCTTATCGGCGATAAGTCTTACCCCTTAACCTCAGTTTCATGGACGAACGCATGATCAACAGGAACCGGTACACCGTTTTACAAATGAGTGGCACCTCCACGGCCTCTGTGATCGCTTCGGTGTCGCTGTACTCGCTCCTTAAGCGCAGTTCTACAATTCCGAAACTTCCAGTATTTGCAGCTGTCATCCCAAATATGCTTAGGTGGAAGTCCTTTCGTCCTAAAACTCGCATGTTAAGAGTTTTCGAAACGTCTTCCCGAAGGAAGGTCCTTTGGCTTCCGCCGTCTAGTACACCACGGATGTTGCCGCATTTGTTTTCTCCGACGGCTGAACTGCGGAACGTCTGCAGAGCCACTTCACCGTTTGTTTCTCTTTTACTGGCTGTATGTACGTTGGTTGTGGCGACTTCTTTTGGAGTAGTTTCTTCCTAACGGTCCCTACCGGTCCCTAAGATGGTCTTTTTTTTAACTGGCTTTTAAAATATGCCAAAACGAGTTACCTTGCTGCAGTACAGTACTATTTTAATGTTGTAGCGTCCTGACAACATAAAATAAAATTCGCACGCAGATGGAACAAGGATAGAAGTATACTACTGAAGAATTCGAATTACCTAGCTTATTATTATTCGAGAAAAAAGCCTTAAATTTAGTTAAATTTCAAACATTTTTCGCAATTTGGGAATATTTATTTGAAGGAATTTGCTCTGCAAGCCAAAGACAAATATATTTAATCGTTCAAGAGTATCCAAAGTCTTTAAATAAAAAGTACTAGGGCGATAGCTGCAGGAGGTTTTGTATTACAGCGTAAATGTTCACAATTTTCCGCGAGGTGCTCAACGCGCCAGTAACCAGAGGCGGCTTTTGGAATTTTTTTTGCGAAGGGAAATTTTTTCGAGCAAGATAGCTTCACATATTTTTTCCCCTGTGCCTAAGGAGCCATATATAAAATATTCGTCAAAGTTTATGATGTCGGGCGGACACCGCTGTTCGATCTCTCGTGAAAACACCCTGCTATTCTTCATAAAGATTTCCCTCAACCTGTCCTCACAAAAGAAATTCCAAAGCCCCAAGAGCACATAAAGGAGATTCTGAATGTTTATTCACTGTTTTAAAGAGTTCAATCGCACGCGCCAGCTTATTACGCAGGAGAAAATGCTGGCGCGTAGCCTATGATGAAAACATCGCCATTTCTTATCGTTCCGAGTAATCAGTAAATAAAAAAAAACGTGTTTCACAACGGTATCAGCTAACGAACGGTTTGTTATCTCGGATATCCCTTGGAACCTCCCCCTCTTGCCGGCAAAAATAATGGGGCGTGCGTTGCATGATATTTGTTATCTAGGATATTGCTTGCACGATCCCCATCTTGCCTGCAGAGACAATGGGGCTTCCGTTGCTTGATCGAGAATTGTATACACGACGCCTATGGAATGGACGTCTAGTACAGTGCCCTCATTCTGAAATTAACTCCTGGATACAGACACTAAGGGGTACACCGAAGCTACTTAAATCGTATTGTAGGAAAAAACGGTTTCTTACACAATGTGGGATTGTCGAATGACCGATAAGAAACTAAATACTTGTAATTTTCTTGCCACAATAAGTTTGGGATTTACGAACAATTAGTGGCTGGCGCAGAAGGAGGCCTCACCAGAAGAATTCACGTAGACGTTGATTTTTTTTACGATTTTTAACAGTGCGTGCTGTAGACAACTTGAGTTTTATTATTCGTAAAAGCGCATTTGGTGTACTGCGTGGGATGAAAGACTTGCGTGCTTTGGAGCAACAAACTTTCCAGGTTCGCATTAGACGTTCCAGAAGTTAAAGGTGGTTATTGCTTTCGCCCTTATTTGTTATTCGCACTGTAACTGTGCAGTTAAAACAGTTTCGTAAAATATGCCATACATCAGGCAGAATTAGGGCCCATTCCTCAACAGTGTTGCCATACACGTCTTTCAAAAAATTAATTTTTTCGTAGAAAATATTGCAGCACCATTCTTGGTTCATGAACGCTCACAGGTGCTCTCCTTGCTAGCGATGTAAAACCACGATTTACAAAAGCTTAGTTGGGACACGAGCAGCTGAAAACAAATCCAAACATTTTTCTCAGGAACCCTTCCAGTGAATAAACAACGCCTTTTCGGCTGCTTACTCTCGGCTGCAAGTAAACATCGTTGTTTCACAATTTACAGAATGTCCATTTTCTGTTTTATTAGACGAGTTAGGATCGCGCTTTCGGAAGGCATTGCGAAAATACTTTCCCTTGAGAATTTCCCCACTTTGGACAAAGCGTTCAAACGTACTGTCCTACTCCTTCAAGCAGGGCCAACCTCTTGGTCCGGTACAGCTCAGTGATTCTCGGCGGTTTCTCCTACGGTCGCCGAGAACGCCGTCCGGAGACGGCGTCAGGAAAGAGTGTGCGTTGCCGCTTCGAAACCGGATCCTTAAGGGCGAAAGTTTTGTTATATTTGTTGGAGGTCAACCTCGCCCTCTCGATAAGCCATGAAGGCCGTTTGAAAGGCTTCCTTTGAGAGGGGCGGCCCCGTCGGCAGATTTTTTTCTGTATATCTTCGCGCCCTCCCCCCGCGGTATGTTCACTCGCTTCGTGAATACCCTCAGAGAGGCGCTGCTTTCTCCGCCTCGCTCACTCCTAGGTTCCCACCGTAGCGATGGGCTCTTTGCAATGACGTATCTTTGACGACTGTCACGAGCCCCGGGCGGACTACAGATTGCTGTCATTGTGAGAGCGTCACGGGGCCGAGGGCGGCTTGTCTGAAGTGGCAAGTTGAGCAGCGAGCTGTGTACGCCCACTGTAATCTTGTTGTTTTCTTGGTTGTCGCACGTGCGGCTTCCTGACGCCATATCCGCTCGTGCACGAGACTCGGTACGCACGCGGCGGGCCGGCCCGCGCCCAGACTCAGCTGACAGAAAAGCGGAAGGATCTCCGTCGTGTACGTGATCTTGTCTTCGCCGTTTGCGTTTTACCTAGGCGATAGCGTCCGTTTCCAAAACATGGCCTGGACCAAGCATTCTGCCCTCGCATGGAGTGCTCTTCTGGTGGTCCTGACCTGTGTCATCGTACAAAGGTAAGGCGCTTGTGTGAAAACATTTCTGCAAGATGTAACTGGAGCACCAATGAAAAAAGGTGCTTTAATGGCATGACAGATGCTTTCAACGGTTCGGGTGTTAAGACGATTATGCTTATTCGTGACCCGTTTGACGCGTTGTATGTAAATCATTCGAGCTTTCTGATTGTAGCCGCATTTATATTTTTAGTTGTGCTCAAGCTGTAACTCAGGTTGATTACTCGTGGAAATATACTACGAAACCCAACTAGGCGCCCTGGGTTGGGAGGGGGGTGGTTATCGCTTAGGCAATGGATTTAGAATCTGCAGGAAAGCGTAGGGAGGTTTTAGCGTTGAAAGGTTTGCAGGCACGGACAAGTGAAACGCGGAACACAAAAATATGAACAAGAACCCACAAATAGCGCGGCTACATTCCACTGCAAAACACGACACGAGGCTCAGTTACAAAAACAAAGTTGGGAAGTGTGGCTTTCTGTATAAAGATGTGTACCACGTCTGGCCATTATTTGACTGCAACCAGCAGCATTTTTTAAATTTTGCGTGTGACGATTCACATATGATTGTTCACATTTCATGCGTCCATTAATGTAAATCGAACACATTGACTACACAAGAAGAAAATATGGAAGCCCTACAAATCCTCTGTTAAAGAAAATTTCTCCCCTACCAAGCCTTTTTCAGCCGATAGTTCTATTAAAGATCGCGGCCTGGGATTTTATACAAACCTAAGGGCTTTGGAAATTGAGGCCTCATTAAACGTCTTCGTGAAATTTAAATGTTTCCGGACAACGAATAATACAGAGGAATAATTCAATGAAATGCAATAAAAAATACCATAGAGTGGTGCGAAATCATAATTTCCTGTAATTATAGCGAATCATATTCAATATCACTGGCTAGATCATATTCTGTCGTAAACATCGGGGATCTAGGGACTTTCGGAATAACCTGGGACAGTTTAAATCGGATCTTAAGTTCCGGTAACTTCCAATTGAAATTCTTATTCCTACCGCAGTCGCCCAAGGAAGAGTGGTGCGCTCAGGCTGAACAGTATATCAACCTAGGTTGCCCCCGAAGCTACATGACCTTACGCTGTTTCAAGGAGAGTGCTCCTAGTATATCAGTATTAGTCGCGCCAAACGTCAGAGAGAATACGGAACTTCACAAATGTAATGCAATAGAAATCGTTTCTAGCAGCGTCAATTGTTTTGAAGCCGAAAGGGTTAACTGCCCGTTCTACGAAACAGCGCCTCTTTTCTTCCGTGTACCATGTAGAGAAAATCAACCGGCGTTGTAAAGCTATGGAAACAAAAAAAAAACACGTTCGATCCGATGAGATGTAACACGGGTCACCGCAGTTGTTGCGGGAACCGGTGCACTACCTGCGGTTTTTCTTCATTGCTGAGCCCTACAATGCACGCGTAACCGGCTGTAGAGCAAATCTGTCGACGTAGTTTTCGCCGCTTTCAAACTTTCTTATTGTGGAGGAATCGGCAAATTTGAGGTGATAGTGTGCCCCACTTCCCAACATAGATGAAACTTCGAATTTCCAAAGTAAGATTTGCAGAGCCTTCTGAGCCGCGTAAAAGCTTAAAGAGCACTGACACCAATTTTTGGCGTTAATATTATTGCACAGTTCGCTTTCTTCACTCAACAGAATACCCTGGTTGAACTATGAGCGGTCTGCGACGCGAAGCGCATACCTCAATTGTATCTCATTTATCGCGCCGACGCAGCAGCGCGCCGAGCGGCACTCAGCAGATTGATATCAGCGTGACATCAACCCCGTGATGCCAAAGAAGTGAAGCGACAGCGCTCGTCAAAAACTCGTGACGTCCGTTCACGCGCGCGGCTCCCCGAGCGGCGAACGGCCGCAATGCCCTCTCAAGCGGGCGCCGGTGACGTGCGCACAAAGCGGCGGTGAGGTCAGGCCGGGATTCTGTCACATGCGCCGTTCGGGATGAAAGCGCGGGAATTTGAAACAAACGATTTTCATGCCGTTTAATGTAATTAACTATGGCGCGCCGAAGTATTTAAAGTGCTGTTTCAGGTTCGCTAGACCATTAGGCATCGATAAAAGCAATAAAAGTGTAACAAAATTTTCGTCTCAGTGCTCCTTTAACCTAACGGCGCGTATTAGCAGAAAGCAGGTGATCGAAGTAATTTAAGCTAAAACAGAAATTAACGAAAGGGAAGAACGGGGCGGGAGTGTACCTAACAGTGAACGAGGTGTTAATCAGTTGCCCCGAAGTTTCACCCGCAGACCACGTAGTCAAACTTAAGTGCCCTAAGAAGTTTTTTCTTGTCGTTATCTCCACGGCAGTATGCTGGCACTACAAGCACTATTGTGAGCTAGACTCCTCCGACATTACCCAGAAAAAAAGCACCTACCTGGAAATTCCTGTGCTACAGAAAGGTAACATAACGTAAGAAACGTGCCGAACCAAAAATAAACTGATATTTCAAAACTGAGGAATCTCGCTGCGAGCAATAAAAATTTTAACTCAAACAAGGTGTAAAAATGTACAGAAGGCAAGACCAGGATTCGAAACACCACACCTTGCAGCAGGAAGTTTATAGAGGACACGTTTACGTCACACCTGAAGGTTATTCGCCCTGTGAAAGCCTATTAATAAAGGTTCCGCAAATCTTCTGTAATTTTTTTAAAATCCTACATGCTTACACAACGTAGTCCAGTCAGCATAGCCAGTACTCAGAACTACGCTTCGAATATACAACGCTGCACGTACTGGTGCCGCTGCAGTCTATAACTGAGTGTATACTTGATTGATTGTAGGGTTTAACGCGCCGACGCAACGCAGACGATGAGGCGCGCCGTAGTGAAGGGCTCCGGATTAATTTTGACCACCTGGGGATCTTTATCGTGCGCCGAAATCTCGTACACACGGGCGTTTTCGCTTTTCGCCTCCATCAGAAAAGCAGCCGCCGCGGCCGGGAATCGAACCCGCGACCTCGTGCTCAGCAGCGCAACGCCTTAGCCACTGAGCCACCGCGGCGGGTCTGAGTGTATTTATATATATATATATATATATATATATATATGTATATTATATATATATATATAATATAATATATATATATATATATATATAGCGAGTAGTAGAACTTTGAAGATAGTAGAGGACACAAGAGAAGAAAAACTTGAACAAGGTAAAAGCACGATTGAGGCCTACGTTTCAGCAAAGAGAAGGAAAGCAAGTTCTCTTTGCTGAAACGTAGGCCACAATCGTGCTTTTACCTTGATCGAAGTTTTTCTTCTCTATATCTTATATATATTATATGATAATATATATATATATTATATATATATATATATATATATATATATATATATATTACCCCTGTACTCGTGGAATTCAGTGTATCATGCAGTTGTAGACTGCTTATGCACCGTCCACCGGTGTGGTCAATCTCTCACCTGTGCATAACCATTGTAATTGTCATCTGTACATGATCATCATCAGAGGTGGCCCTGGATGTTGGGTCACAATCTGGGAAGTAAAGGTGGAACCGTGGGTTGCGCTTGATCGCGGCCTCTACCTATTCCAGCTGGACTCCTGGAGCTCGTTCCGGCCGCCTTTTGTCGGCGCAAACCGCTCCGATGGAGCGAGACAGCACACCGAATGCATTCGGTCCGCTACAGCCGCTTTCTTGTCCGTCGGTACCTTTTGATTCAGTGGGCATTGATGCATACTGACCGCGTCCATGCACACTAGCCGGCTACCGCTGGATAGTGACTGCGGTTGATCAATTAACCCGATACGCCGAGACACACCCCTGTGATCTGGATGCGCCCAAAATATCCCCGATTTTGTCCTAGAAACATCATGTGGCGGTACGGTGCACATCGCGAGTTTTGAGCGACCGAGGCAAGGCCCTTTTATCTGAATTTCTTGCGGAAGTGCTCCGAGCTGCCAAACCTTTCATAAAACGAGTAGAAGCTACCACCCGCACACTACCGGCATTACCGAACTATCTTTAGGACTCTCTCCGACATGCTCTCAGTGTATATTAGGCGACATCACACGAACTGGGACCACGTGCACCCTTTCGTAACATTTGCATATAACACGGCTGTTCCGCGCACCACCGTCTATTCATCTTTCTTCCTCGTTTTTGGCCGTTCCCCTTTCTTTGTTATTGATACAACTTTCTCTCTGCTGCGGTGTCCCCTGTAATTACATTTTCAGACCAGTGCATCCCTCGGGTCAATCACTACCATCAGCTAGCCCGCACGAACACTGAAGTGACGCAGCAACAATGGAAAACACAGTATGAGGCCACGAACCGCGACGTCCATTTCCGCCCTGGAGATGAAGTGTTACTCTGGACACCTATCCGCTCACCTGGCTTGCGCGAGAAGTTTTCGCACCGGTATGTTGGCCCCTACGTCGTCATTAGCCAACTTCTATGGTAAATTATCGAGTGTCCCCGGCAACTGTCCCCACAGACCGTAGCAGGCGCGCAGATTAAATTGTGCACGTTTCTCGAATAAAGTGTTTTATCAACCGTGTACCTTAAAACAACGTGGCCAGGCGGCCGCTTCCAACCACGGGGGGGGAAATGTGAGAGCTTACTTGTGTACTCGTCGACATCAGTGCATCGTGGAACGCTCGTACACTGTGCCTATACACCGTCCACTAGTGTGGTCAATCTCTCACATATACATAACCATTATAATCATTATCTGCACATGATCATCATCACAAGTAACGTGGATGTTGAATCACAATCTGACAACTCAAGGTGGAACCGTTCTGTCTGCGGCCACCCTGAGGGAAGCGCCCTGTCTCCTTACAATATATATGTAGGGGGCGGGGGGTGAAAATACGTACAATTCTCAACGAACGCTTAAAAATGACCACTTTCTTTGCACGCACGATTTGATCCCGTCACAGGGAGCCGTCTAGTATAAGAAATACGGCCAACGAGGTGTGCGTTTATTACGGCACTAACACGGACACGGTTGCCAAAGGAGCGGCGAGTCTATGCCGGGCCGAGGACGAGCGTTCATCAATAACTCGACTTCACACTTGGGACCAGTATTCTAAGACGAACAATGAGCATCCATCACAGGTGTTAGGTTAAAAATCACGTACCAAAAAGACTAGACACTGCTCCTATGGCGCCTCTGAAGGAGAAACTTTTACTGCAAAGCGGTTCAAGTTTTTAGTTTCGGTGTTCAGAGAGGCTACAAAAAATACTGTGAGAAAACACCTAGTGAACGGGAGCAAGCGCTGCGTGAGGGGCGCCCAGTGTCGGCCACCCTTGGGCGTGGACTTTCGCCGCTTGAGCAGCTGAAAAAAAAAATACCATGCAAAAATATCAGGGACACGTGTGCATGCGCCGCCTTACAAGCGTCCGGCTTCGACCAGCTCTACCTACGTGAAAACTCTTCTCAGCGTTGGGGCCGTGATCTCGAACGGCCTCTTTACTTGCCTGTCGACATGCTTTTGCCCCTGAAGCGGGGAGCACAACCACCGAGATCGCTCTACAGACGTGGGGTTCGGGAAGTTGGTTGCCGCTGGTTCTAGCGCGTGTTAACGCGGTCTTCTGTGGGAGCCATGTGAACGGATGTGGACCAAGCGAAGCAGGGCGGCCTGTGATGGAGCACTATCAGAAGCCAGTTCGGAGATCCATGTAATGTGCAACAGCCGGGTCTCCCATTGAGGGAGAGGGGCCGCATATCGGCTGTTTCTCCCGCCTTGCACCACTAGTGCGAACTGAGCTCTTTTAAATGCGGATCATTTCAGTAACTCACGATGTCACCCGCGTTGACGTCCTTAGTCCGCATCGCTCCCCCTACACTATATAAAAAAATAATACTTACCGGCGCCAGGTTTCGATACCACGACTCTGCGGGCGGAACGCAAGGTACATGGTGCTCTACCCACTGCGCCACAAAGCCGACACAGGATGGAAGCTTACGAACGCGCCTTATATCCTTGACTCATTCAACCGTCGGCCACAGGTGCGCCCTCTCCCCCGCGTCCTCCTCGCCTTCTCTCCGCTCGCAACACCCTCTCTCGCCGCTATCGGTTCGGGCGCACAACAAGTGGGGACGTGCGCAACACCCTCTCTCGCCGCGTTGGGTTCGCGCTGAGCAACAGGCGGTTCGCGCGCAAGAACAGGTGGGGGCGCTCGCATCCCGCTCTCTCGCCGCGGTCGGTTCGCGCTTAAACCACATATGTAGTTCGCGCGTGCTCCGGTCGCTAACATCTGTGGCGTGATCGTGACGTCAACATCACGCGTTCGTGTGGTGGCGCGATTTCGGCGCTATAACACTCTCTCGCGAGGGGCATTGCATTGGATTCGATTGAATTGGCTTGGATTGGCTTGGCTTGGCTTGGCTTGGATTGTAATGGTTTGAATTTGGATTGGATTGGATTAAAATGGATTGTGTTGGATTGTGTTGCGTCATAGCCGCGCCACGTTGCGTCATAGCCGCGGCAGGGGGTTCACGGCCCGTTTCACGTTTCACCATCGACTTCATCGACAATGTCTACGCTGGAAGACAACAATTACAACAACAACAACCAATACGTAATCCATACGACTTGCAGGCGCGCCCCCCGCGGAAATGTAATGCATTTGGTCGTGCCCCTCATGAGGGGGATGTTTTTTATAGTGGACTGCGCTGACGTCAGGCCAAACGCTGACGGGGCTGAAGAGACGCGAATGCGCGGTAGAGTGCGGACGGCGCACAGCGACAACGAGGTAGGGGGGGAGGGAGGGACACAGCCCCGAGCATGAGATGCTTCGCATCTAAAAAATTTGAGCGGCTATACCGGCCATTCGAAAAGCCGTTAAAAATCTCTACAAATGCTGATGGGGGTATGCAATGCCTCGGTGCTTTTGTGTAATGGTAGGGGAAATCGCATTGTGGCCGCTCGGGTGCACATCCTGATTAGTTCTGAGATGGCTTCAGCTACATCCTGCCCAATACCAAATTCAAATCCCGATTGTACCGTGTGGTTGTTTGATTGAGATTAGTGCATCATGTGAGTGCAAAGCCTGTCCCTGATGAAAGCCAAGAATCAATCCTGTTTGGAGGGTTTTGGAATGTCAACATTGAAGACGGTGACGATAACCTCTGGTGTGTCATCGTCTTGTCTGACCCATGCAAAGTGGTTTTTTATTTGTCTCCGCAAAGGTGTGCAGTCGTCTGCCGTTTTAGCTGGAGCAGCGCTTTATCTACCTATCGCTCCATCTTTCCTTGCCTAATTTAACTCGGTCACAACCGCAGCTTTTCTTGGCACCTCAGGAGGGCGCTAAATTTCTTCGCAGTCGTTTCCACAGTTTTTCTGCAGACTTTTTGAGATATTTGAAGCGAATGCTGAATGTAATGTTCCGTCGAAGCCTCTGGATGACAGTACCCACGCGGAAGCGTGTACATTTGCCTGGGTAGACAGGTCTGGGTAGACAGACGTGTACATTTGCCTGGGTACAGCTTATCTGACAATGTAACGGTGCTATATCTGGCGTGGCGAAGAGATTTTTTGAATTTTCTGTTTTTTTTTCAGAAAATATTGTGGTAACCCCAGGAAATGCGAATGCTTGGGTAATGAATTCGCAAGAAAAAAGTATGAATTCTCACAGGAAAAGCAAGACTTCTCTTTGCCTCAGTGCTTCTATTCGAAAAATTCTTGTAAAACTTTAGAAGCACAGCTGAATACTTGAAGCGAACCATAAGTCGCGCAATACTCATAAACACTGCGAACAAACTCAGTCATATACCCCTTGCGTAGTTTTTATTTCCCGGCATTTCACTTTCGGTATTAGAACTTTAGATATTCCGGATTTTCACATGAGCCAGCAGTGGTCAATGGAAAAATTGTATTCTCAATATTGTGCAAATCGTTTCCAAACAGTCTAAAAAGGAGAAAAGAACACACTCGTACTATAAATGATCGTCTCTGATAAACGAAATGCATGCCCTGCGTTAAGGTGAGACATCAGCTCTCTCGGACAGAGAGGCATGTCTCGATTTTTTTTGCACTTTTACCACTAACAGTGGTATATGAACCTAAGTGTTTGTACAATACATTTAATATAGAGGAAAAATGACGGGTATGGGCCTTACCTGTAGCGATCCTGTTACCTATGTGACTTAGAGGGTTCCTGGTGGGACCACAGCAGAAATGACACATTTGAAAGAAACAGGAACACAAGTTAACTGTTCCGTCACAAGTTCGTAAATTGATGCGCCGAGCTTTTGTGGTTATTAAAGGCAGTTGTGTTCTTTCAACGCTCTGGTGCAAGCGAGGAAGATTTTTTAAGGCTTTATTCCTTCCAAACAAATTATGTTCCTTTTTGGTACGCGAGTCTTGGCGGCCTTTGATATCCAATTAAAACGTTTGCATGCTTCGTCATCTATACTATCCAATGTTCTGCTGTTTATTTTATATTTTATAAATGTTCTTGCCGAGGCTGGCATATCTGTTTGGGTTGGGAAATAAGGTAATGTGTTGATGGAAAATAATATTTCTTATTAGGTATATTTTAGGTGAAAATGAAGGTGAAATCTATATAGATTGATATTACAGGGAAACCTGCAAATAACTGAACCTTTCGTAGAAGGTCCCTTGACTTTGAGAGCAAACATTGAAATCAAATGTTCATACCCCGTGCCTTAATGTTCTTACAGAACAAAATGATTCGAACTTTTTCAACGAAGTGTCGAATAGCTCCGAACCCAATGTTGTAATTGTTTCATTATAAAATCATTTCGCAGCTGGGCCCAAAACTCCCACCAGCGTGCTTCGAGTTTCAGGGCGATCAGCACAGGGTGGCCCAGCCTCACGCACACCGCTCGCAGTCGCCCGCGAACGGAGCTGGCGGCGTGGATGGCAGACAAGGCCGCCGGGGGCGCCCGGATCGACCACGCACACCCGCGGGCTCACCAAACGCCACCTACGACTACCTCATCCTAAGCCAGCAGTGGAGCCCCGGAATATGCGCTGCTGAGCAACAGGTATGTCCACCCTTAATTAAAGTACAATCGAATGCCTGTGAGCTGGGTACTCTGGTTGAAGCATCGCTACAAAATGATACGCCCAGCCAATTGGAGCTTACTACTAAAATTCAACGAGGTCAAGTGAAGGGGTAGTAGAGGACTGGAGGGCTTCACTTTTGATACTTGATTGCACTCAGAGAAAAAAAAAAGCATAAAGTAAAACTTTAAATGGGGTTTACAAGAACCGTTGATCGAGAAAACGTCTATTTCAACAAAATTACAAAATATCACTAGTGGCAACGAGAAACTAGGGCAGTAAAGGGCGCCTGCTGTCCTAAGTAAGTACCTTTACCACAAACTGCGGAATTTACCAGAAAGTTTACTATGAGACTGCCACGAGGACTATGTACTAACAGTGCGGGAAGAAGACTATATCTCTGGATATTTTGGCGAAGGCGCCGCAGCGTACTTAGCCTGAATTAGTTTGTCTGTGCCATCAGCCTTTACTCTGACTGTCGAAAGAATGAAACCGGTGCCGTAAGAACTAACTGATTTCCAAGTACCTACAACTCAAACCAAAGAAGATGCAGTTTCTGGTTTTAACTCATCCCACTAACCTCTCGCTGTTCTTTGTTTCGTTACTAAAATGGCGGACCGCCGTAGTTGGATTATTGAAGCCGGAGTCCTCTAGTCGGAGGCACCACTGAATACAGGAATAAAATAATGCAATTCCAAGCGGTGTCCGGGTGAGCCAAACTCATGAATTACAGCATGAGCGCCTGTTTTTAACTGCTGGTATACTCCAGTTTCTCATGTTTATGGCAATGAATCTGGAAAGATGCACGGGAAGTAAAATAATATTGCAGTGAATCGTTCGGTTGCCGCTGACTGTGAGAGCCGGTATCGTGTGGGCGCGTTGGTCCTTTCCGAGAAGCAGCAATGCTGCTGTGCCCACCAAAATAGCTCTGCCACTTCTTTTCAAATACATTTATAGCAATGGTATCCACGATAGCCGCGAAAACACTTTTCAAATCCGTGTGGCATTCATATTGCCTCATTCATAACAAAATAACGCAAATATTGTGTGCTCTTCACGCGAATAGAACCCTCTTTATGGAAATTAATTAGAACATAAAACTAGTCTAGAAAATATCCCCAGTGTATAATCACTGATGTGAAACGCAGGACAGAGTACAACCACTCTGAAATGAAATCCGGTAGTCAGCCTTCTGACATTCCGCAGCTTAGTCTTTCGTTCGTCTTTGTTTTGTACTCTTTGCCACCACCGAGCAACGTCTGACGAACAAATCATTTGATTTCTTCAATTTTTAGTGAGGAGCACTTTGGCTCCCGGTAGAATGGTTTGGAGGAGGTGGTGGCGACAGCGAAGTCATCGTAACCGAGCGTGCGAACGAGACGCCATAGGCAGAAAAGAGACAGATAGGAGCGTCTGGCGAATCTTCGCGCGTGGGACAGGACGACCCCTCGCTGCTGACGCGCCATCTCTGAGCGCGTCCCTGCGGCTGAGCATGTCTGAATAGCAACAGCAACATATAACACGGTAAAACATAAATGGCTTCCCCCACATGAAAGCCGCCGAGTAGCGCTCTCGTCTTTGCGCTTTCGCAAGGCGCTCCTGCTCCGTAATCGTCTTATCTTGACGACTTTGTATTTGAGTGGCAGGTTCGATCATGATTTGCAACAAAATCCTCGGCGGCGGCGACGTGCTGTAGTATAACGGCCGAGTAGAGCACGCCGCAATTCATTTGCTGATCACGCCATCATTTACTTCTACGCAGCCACTATGCGCCATGACCGGAAACAATGCAGATCACGCTTTGTACAAATTTCGCATTAGGGGAGTTAACCATCGTCAACTAGTTTTCAGTCTCACGTAGCCATAAAGGGCGCAACTCTGCTAGCTGGGAAGTAATTATTTCACCGCTATGCAATGTTAAGCGTGTTATACAACACTGCAATCATTAACACTACCAAGCTCTCTGCTGCATATTTTGCTAATATCGTACTATGTGGACCCGCATACTTTACCTTTTTGTAAAAAAGTGTACGAATTCGGGCTGTCCTCTCGGAAACCAGTTTCTTGGGGTACGCACTTTCCTGACCCTAGTGCTAAAACGCATAAAGAAACGAAAACCTACCAGAAAACACCGAGCACAAGAAGCAAATAAGATATATACACCAGGTACAAATAAATGCACCAATTGTGTATGAAAGAATTGAAAATAACTGTATTTAAAGGGAGCCCACAGTAGTACACACCAAGAAAAGAATTAAAAACGGGATAATTATGAACATAAGAATCGTCTCGCTCTTGCCTTCACAGCATCTTTTTTACACTAGTATTTGTAACTGATTTCTGATAGGTAATTTTTTTTATTTTGGAAATAGTTTAATATTTCCATTCAAATTAGCTATTCAGTAGAAACAATGAATCCAGTTCACTTCGTTCAACACCTTTGACACTGGGCCATTTTTGTTCCTCTTGGGTCAAATAAATAGTTGCCCCACGAAAAAGTTCTTCAAACGTTCTTATGTATACACCATTGAAAGCAATGGAATGCACAGGAAGGAAAATTATTCATTAAAGTGCCGCTTCTCGGGAAACGTGTACAAGCACCAGAGTCACATTTATTTTAAGATTCAATCGTTTTTGACGCATGAGGGCTCCTGGAAGCAAAAATTACGTTAGCCAACTGCGGATCAAACGCCCATAGAAATATTATTTCATTACTCTGACGTCATGCCTATATAAGTGCAGTTAATGGAAGGTGTTCAGAGCAAAGATAAGGGGACAGAAGTCATTGTAAGTTGCGGAACCAAGCAGATTTTTAATTCACAGAATTCGATTGATAAAATGAATTGTTCCTAATTTACAGCTAAAAATTCTGGTGTTCATTCAAAGGTACACGCAAGGTAAATCGGGATCCTGATGAAACGTTTAAAACTAGATAATCGAGACTTAACTGTTAGTGCCGAGTTACATAAGATTAAATTGATGCCAAGTTTAATTGGTCCGAAATAAGTAAGGACAGCTGTATATAAACAATATTTAAAATAGTAAAATATATTCTAAAATTAGCATGGGCCCAGCTCCAGTGCCTCAGAGACAGGAATGAGAAAAGCACGTGGGTACAAGTACACATGAAGCCTCATTCTGAATAAAGAGTTGAGCACGTTGTCGAATATTTGTTCGCTGCCATCGAAACAGCTATCCGTGAGCTCTGACCCGCAGACTTTGTATTGCCCAGGAAACAGTCATCGTTGCAGCGTACGCAACTTAGGAGTATTAAGGTTTGAAAAGGTATGAAAGTATAGAGGCTTGCGGTGGTGGTAGCAGCAATTCTGCGTGGGTTGGTAGGTTATAACATTGATAACTAGTTAAACCATACACAGAAAAAAAGCCGTATCAGAAATCTGTCGTAAAATAATTTATAACTGTAAAAAATAGCGGGACGTGTTAAAAAGTATACCAAAAGAAAGAATGAAACAGTGCGTAACGGCGAGCCTTTCTTTCAAGGGATTCACAAAAGATTACAATCAAGGAATACCAAACAAGTATTTGGTGTATAGCTTGTCTTCTTTTAAAACAGCAGTTACAAATAAGGTGTACAGTACTCTGCTAGATATCACTATTTTACGAACAATTATAACACTGGCCAAAATGTCAGTATTGATTGAGTTAAGGTATTACGCGCCTACGCACCCCAGGGGATGAGTCGCGCCGTAGTGGAGGGCTCCGGATTAATTTTGACCGCCTGGGGATCTTTAACGTGCTCCGAAGTCTTGCCCACACTGGAGCTTTTGCTTTTAGCCTCCATCAGAAAAGCGGGCGCCGCAGCCGGGAATCCAACCAGCGCACTCGTGCGCACCAGCGCAACGCCTTAGCCACTGAGCCACCGCGGCGGGTACTGGACAAAACGTAAAAAATCTGAACTTCGGCCACACAAAATGTTAGTAACTTTTACAGGCGTAGCGGTGAATCGATGTATCAATTATATGAGCTTTTAATCCCTGCAAAACTAGGTTTACCGCGTTATCCTTGGGTTAGCGGGATGCTACGGTCCATTGCGTAACATGGAAAAACAGTGAGGTCGTGCTTCAGGCCATTTTTCATAAAATGCGTGTGTACAATGGTGAAAGAAGATACAAGTTCCACAAGGTCAGCCTATGACATTGAAGACGCGGGGCTGAATATATCAAGTAATCTAGGTTGATTCAACGCCCCTTGCAAGCTTCAAATGTTATTTCGACATCGGGAGACCGCCTTTGACGCAGTTGGTGTTGCCCCGGTATGGTATGTAGCGCCTGAGCATGTGCGTGTTTTTATTTGGCCCGCAAATATATATTTGGTGCTGTGCTCAATATGACGTTACATTTCAGAAGTAACATATTTTTTTGGAAGGAAGCCGGGGCAGCATAGTTTCTGTCGCAAAACCTTTGATCTAGAGCAACACTTCGTCCTCCTAAGATTCGTCTTTTCTGTTGTGGCTTGAATCCCAATTTTCCCTGCGCGACGAATCACCAGAACGTGCGTGCCCATATGAGTTCAAAACGCGCGCACATGGACTACATAGAAGGCATTTAGGTATTCGTTATGCTGGCAGTACAGCTCAGTCAGTACGGTTGGCATTTCACCTCACCTACTCTGTGGTCACTAAATGAACTATTTTAGCGAACACCGCATGGTAGATACAGTACCGTCATTGCAGATATGTTTCAGAGGTAAGATGGCAGGTTGGGCTTGTTGGCGTACATTAAGCTTCATGGTCAAAAACAGCGCAAGAAACACAGGGACAAAAAGCAGAGGGGACGGCGTACAGCGCTAAACCACATAATTCATCCATTTCCACCTATGATATTTCGCCCAGTCTCCTGTCAATCCTGAATCCCCCTGAAAATGCTGGCGTATCTAGAAAGTGCAATAAATGTTTACCGTCTCCAACGCTGCCATCGCCACCATAAAATAATTCCGGTGACCAAGTCATCTACCAAATTCCCGTCGTCCGGAAAATAATAAACAATAGCACCCGGGCTGGTAAACAAATCAAACAACAACAATAAACACCATCATGCAAGCAACAACAAACAAATCGTTCTCATCTTACAGCTAGCCTGTATGCAGGTCGGACAGCCAGCCTCTGATTAGCCAGGCAATTTTAATGTCATTTAGGAGACGCGGGTTCCGAATACCTTTTAGCCTGCTCGCTTAGTGTATTGCCACGCATAACCAACGACACCAATCGGGGACTGCCCTCAATCAATTATTGCACGTTTTTTTTGCTCTTAATTTTCTTTACGTCGAGCGTTTTTTATTCGTTTTTAAACAATGCGGTAATACCCATGACGGGGATTGCTATTTTATCTCTGCGGGAATGTATATGCAGAGCTACTTCATGTCGCGCTCCCCTCAGAATTTTCTCGGTATCGAACAGACAAAATTAAAAACACGAATTATCGTGAATTAACATTCAGAAAGCGATACGACACTGGTCCTACAAGAGACAAGTTTGTAGTAATAAGAGAAGCCAAAATAATTGAAATCCGTGCAAGTATCAGGCAAAGCAGAAGAAAGTATTGTCCATGCTACACAAAGGCTTCGTTACAGTGACGTCATGTTTGTTCATGGAGGAGTTTCTACCCTGCTGAAAGGTTCTGTATATACGGAATTATGGGAGTACGGAGTACTTTCCTAGAATGACACAAAGCCGCCACAAGGGTAGGAATATTTTTGAGAAATACATAAAAATAGAATACTCCATACTTGTCGAAAAATGTGACACCGATTTGTGTCATTAAGTTCTCTAGAACGGCGAAACCATTATCCGCATGAATTTCGTATATACCCAGTTTACGGAAAACATACAAAGAATGATTTTGCTTATTATTGAAGATAAAAACAAGAAAACTGGGCCAAACCTTGTTATTGTACAACTCAAATTAATCCCTTCTTTATAAAAATAATATCTACTTTAGTTAATTCCGTGGGCGTTCTACTCCGTCTGAACTCCGTATTCCCATAATTCCGTACATACGGAACGTTTCAGTAAGGTATTTCTACATCTTTTCTATTGTTGGATGTCGCGAAAAGCAAAAACGCCCGTGTGTACGAGATTTTGGCGCACGTTAAAGATCCCCAGGTGGTCAAAATTAATCCGGAGCCCTCCACTACGGCGCGCCTCATCGCCTGCGTTGCGTCGGCGCGTTAAACCCTAAAATCAGATATTGTTGGATGTCAAGGTATTTTTTCAAAACTCTTTTGATAAATCGTACGCTGAGATTACTGGACACAGCTTCGTGAACCACAACGTACTATTCCGGGGATACAAAGGGGAATGAAGAAGGGAACAGTACAGGAAAGGAAGGGCGATTAAGTGTATGGGGGCAGAATAACACGACACCACACAACACTTTTCTAACCTCCGTTTTTATTTACAGAGCTCCAAACGAAGAAGAGTAAGTATAAATATTCTACTAACGCATACTGCGCCATTGCGCCAGTTTTCCTAATGATATGACAGGGTGTTGAACTTGCAAAAGTAACAAGCTTCCCGGAGTGGTTATTTTCTATTTTTCGGTACGAACAGAACAAAACTGCTGTGAGTAGAACACCGCGAATAAGAACACTAACCGGTTAAATGAGAGAACTCACGTCATGAGGACTAATGCATGCAGGTTAGATATTTATTCTGCATTAAAACAACAAAATATACTTGTAAGTTCTTAACATTAATCCATTACTGTAGTACCTGTCGTACAAACCATCCTCGCAAACTAGTATTAAAAGAGCAGGTCCCATTTACTTTCAAAAACATAAAGTCATGTACAGTTAAACATATAAAATTAAATAGTTAAACAGGTAACACGTACAGTTAGGCTCCACGAATAATAAATAGTGGCATCTCAACCTATTTACACTCTCCAGTGTTGCGTCTACTAGGAAAAAACACTGGTGGGGGACCCGGGTTTTCTGATGCCTAGATCCCTGCCCGGGGCTAGCCCAGAAAGGCCGTGTCTCGTCGAAACCCCGCTTCCTCGGAACAGACTTCACCGACTCCGTCTCCCTCCTGAATACCTAGTTCTGTTTCAAACGTACCAACCTGTCCGGCTCCCCAAGCTCTGGCTATGGTCATTTCCAAGGTGTCAATTCACCAGCCTCGCAACCCCAATACATTCCAAGGGGATGTCTTCGATTACATTGAAGACTGGACTCGCACTTCGAGCGGTTGCCACTTCTAATCGGTGCTACCATGCGCTCAAACTGCAGAATGCCTACTTCGTGTGGGAAGATGGTGCTCGTAATTCGCGTGAGAACCATGGGGCCATTTTCACGACCTAGACCGAGTTCCGCAACCTGTTGCAGGAAACGTTTTCCAGCATGGATCACCGTGACCATACACTGCATTTGTGCAGTCCTGAATCCAGAAACCCAACGAAAGTGTCAACATGTTTGCCGATGACGTGGCGCCGCCGGTTTCGACACGCTGATCCTGCCATTTCTGAAGCAAAGAAACTCCACTACCTCATGTATGGCGGGAAGGAGAAGCTGTTTGCTGGCCTTGTTCGAAACCCACACACACTATCAGAGTTTATCAAGGAGGCCACAGCCATCAAGCGGGCTGTGCAAGAGCGAAGCCTCCGGTATTCTTGGATGTCCACCAGCGCTTCTGGAAATGCTGCCAGCTTGTCCAACAATGACTGCTCTTTGCGAGAATTGATCAAGTCGGCTTTGCGCTTATAGCTAGGCACACTTGGTATTACAACTCCGCATGAGGTGAAGTCTCTAGACAGGTTTGTGCGTGAAGAACTACTCCAAGCAATATTGTCTGCTGCTGCTGAGCCGCCTTCGGAAGAGCTCTGGGCAAGCTATATATATATATATATATATATATATATATATATATATATATATATATATATATATGGTAACAGAGATAGTGGCCGTTAGGAGGCGCGCCAGTGTGGCCAAGGGGTGTGTGCTCAACTGAGACCGAAGCTGACTATCACGTAGCGTCAATCCCCCAACTGGGTCTATGTGCAAGGCTCAGTCATCGGAGCAGCCCCATCGAGAACGATCTTGCTGAGAGACCTGCGCGGGGACTCCCGAGCTAGCTTGGCCTCTGGCACAACCAGCCCCCGTTACCACGCTCTAGCCATTTGCTAATAAATCCCATTATATTTTGGCGGAGGTCGTAGTCTTTGCACGGTCCCCGGCCTGGAACTACTAAGCAAGCGAGTGCTCCCTCCCGTCTCCCGAGGAATCGAGCACGACATGACCTCGCCGCAGCCTGCGCCCGTCATCTGCTCCTGGTCACTGCGTCAACGCGACCCACCCAGTTTCACCGGCAGCGACGACATCGATGCGGAAGATTGGCTCTCAACATACGAAAGGGTGAGCACCCACAACCGCTGGGATGACGTTGCCAAACTCAACAACGTCCCTTTCTCCCTCGACAAATTAGCTGAGTCATGGTTTCATAACAATAAACCGAAGATGCAGACTTGGTCGGCCTTTAAGACAAGCTACCTGGGAGCGTCTGGTCGCCCCGCTATACGCAAGCTAAACGCCGAAACACGCCTGCGCGTCCGAGCGCAACAGGACAATGAAAGTTACACGAGTTACATCGAGGACATTGTAGACCTTTGCAAGCGAGTTGACCCTGCGATATCGGAGAGCGAGAAGATCAGGCACGTTCTCAAAGGAATAGAAGAGTTCGCCTTTCAGATGCTGCTAAACAAGAACCCACAGACTGTGGATGAAATCACCACATGGTGCCTAAGCTACGATGAACAGCGCAAGCAGCGTGTCGTTACTCGCCAGCGCACATCGCCCCATGAAGAGTGCTCACGGGGATGCCTTTCCTCTCTCACGATGCCACATAACCTTTCTTCTCTTCTGCCGCACATCGAGGAGTTCGTGCGCGCAGAAATTGCTCGACAGCTGGCTCTGCTTCCCAGTGTTCATGAGCCTGTGCCTTCGCCTTCACTGCCTTCGACTGTACGCCGCGTAATCCGGGAGCAAGTCGCCGAGGCGCTTCCTGCAGTTCGCCAACCTACACTTGTGCCGGCCCCCGTGTGAGCGATCATCGCGCGACCCGTGGCGCCCCCGTTCGAACCGCGAGTGACAGTGCTCCTCGAACAACCGGTGGCAGCGCCCATCGCACCACCAGTGACAATGGCCGTGCCCCCCGCCATTCCTAGAGCTCTCCCCTTCAGTTACGCTTCAGTGGTCCGGCAACTGCAGCCCGGTGCTTTCCAAGCGCACCAGTATGTGAGATACCAGCGCGCGACGCCTTACCCTCGGCTACACCTGAACCCCTGAACCCCTGGCGCACATCTGACAACCGCCCTATCTGTTACGCGTGCTGCATGCCCGGACACGTCGCTCGGTCGTGCCGTCGGCGGCCACCGCCTGCTAGCGACGTCCATCGAGTGCCTCCTTATGGACCACAACCGTACTACACCCATGGAGACTTGGGTCAGGCACCGAATTCGTCCTCTGCCGATCGTCCGCCCTTTTCCAGCCGTCGCTCCTTTTCTCCTCGTCGCCGTTCGCCGTCTCCCATGCGTCCGCGCCAGAATCCGACCGCTCAGGGAAACTAACGGCTGCAGTTCCCGAGGCAAGAACTGCAGCCCCGTCGAAATTCCGAAGCCCTCCTCTCTCACCCGCCAATGTTATAGACGTGGCTGTTGAAGGTGTCGCCACCCTCGCGCTTATTGACACTGGCGCCGCTGTGTCTGTGTTGAATGAACGTCTACGTCGCTCATTACGCAAAGTTACGACACCTCTCTCTGACCTTACCCTTCGGACTGCGAGCGCGCAAGAGATTAAGCCGTTGGCCATGTGTACTGCTCGGGTTCTCATCCAAGACGTCACCTACGTCATCGAATTCATTGTTCTCCCATCATGTTCCCACGACATAATCCTCGGCTGGGACTTCCTATCCCCATATCACGCCATAATCGATTGCGAACGTTTGCAAGTTCAAGTTCTACCGTTCTACGAGCCGCCGCCGAAGGAGCTGCCGACCAAGTTAACTGTTTCCGAAGATATGGACATTCCCCCGAGATCTTCCGTCATAGTGCCCGTTTTGTGCAATGTGGACGGCACGACTGCGGTTTTCACGACTTACAGGTCCTTCCTCTCGCGCAAATGTCTGCCTTTACCCTCTGCTGTCATCGACGTCCAGTCCGGTTGCAGCTTAATCGTCATCTCTAACCCATCTTCTTGCCCGACTACCTTGTTCCATTGGGAATGTATAGGGTGTGTGGAAGCCGTTGTCCCTTCTCAAGTGAACGCTGTGCCCCGACGAACCATCGCTGCTCACTGTTGGCCCACTTAGTCCTGTGCGTGCGTCAAGCTCGGATGCGTTCCTGCAGCCCGTCGGCAAGGGCCTTAGCCTTGAGCAATGCGACAAGCTCGTCGCTCTCCTTCAGAGCTTTCGCGACTCCTTTGATTGCGTACAAACCACCCTGCGACGCGCGTCGGCAGTATCACATGAAATAGACACCGGCTCCCACGCCCCACTGCGGCAGAGACCATATCGCGTGTCACCTACGGAGCGCCGAGTGATCTACGAGGAAGTGTCCGATATGCTTACCCGTAATGTCATCCGACCCTCTGCCAGCCCGTGGGCCTCTCCTGTTGTTCTGGTCACAAAAAAGGACGGGCCGATCCGGTTATGGGTGGATTATCGCAGCCTCAATAAGATTACGCGGAAGGTAGTTTATCCCCTGCCCCGTATCGACGACGCTCTTGACTGCCTCCAGGGTGCCGAGTTTTTCTCCTCCTTGGACCTGCGGTCTGGTTACTGGCAAGTGCCCATGGCTGATGCCGACCGCTCCAAAACAGCGTTCGTTACACCTGACGGTCTTTACGAATTTAACGTGATGTCATTCGGGCTCTGTAATGCGCCAGGCACTTTCGAACGAATGATGGACAACGTTTTGCGGGGCCTTAAGTGGAAAACCTGTCTTTGTTATTTGGATGACATTGTTTTGTTTTCATCGGATTTTGACACGCACCTTGAGCGCCTTAAGCAAGTGTTGACCTGCCTCACGTCAGCCGGCTTGCAACTGAATCTGAAGAAGTGTCGCTTTGCTGCTCGCAAGCTAACAATTTAGCGCCATGTTGTGTCCAAAGACGGCATCCTTCCAGATCCGGATAAGCTTCGTGCCGTGGCAGAGTTTTCCAAACCGGCCACTATCTCTGTTACAATATATATATATATATATATATATATATATATATAATAAGGGTTGGCAGCCAAGAAAACCTCGAAAAGGAAAGGGGAGAATGTGGCAGGTCTTTGAAACACTGAAACAGATAAAGAATTTGGAAAGACAGAAAGGCAGCGGGGTGAAACATGCCCGCAGAGTGGGATCCGAACCGACGACCTCCAGAACACGTGCCTATTCCGAAGACCACTACGCTACCGGCCGGGCTATTTTACCCTCAAATATCTGGGGTATTTATGTTAAGGTAACTTTGTTTCCTGCGCATGGGGGTAGCAGCCAGCGCCACTTGGACTAATCGGGGTGAAGGGGACCTTCTTTTTAACCCCCAGGGCAGTGACTCGAGTTCTACGACATGTCGGGAGTGGTAGACCAGCGTTAAACCCTTTTTAAGCTCCGTATGGCCCCAACATTGCCAGAACCGAGGCTCTCTCTTGCATGTACCGAATCACAGTAGGATACGAGGAGCTCGCTGGATATAAAACAGAAATAAAGGGTTGCCAGTCAAGAAAACCTCCCAAATCAATGGGAAGAATGGGGCAGGTCCTTGAAACAGATAAAGACTTTGGAAAGACAGAGAGAAAGTGGAGAAAAAATGAGAGCCGGGCGTGATTCGAACCCACTACCTGCCGAGTATGGGTCTGGTGCGATGATCACTGCGCTACCGGCCAGGATAGTTTCCCTCCACATTCTGGGGCATTATCTTAAAGTATTTTGGGTTCCTGTGCGTGGGGGTGGTAGCCAGCGCCACTCGAACTACTGGGGGTGAATGGTACCTTCTTTTTAGCCCCCGGGCCGTGACTTGAGTGTGTACGACATGTAGAGAGTAGCCGACCAGCGTTGAACCCTCTGCCGTCCTAGAAGATGCAGATGTTGACCGCGTATATAGGGTGGCGATGCGTCTGTTTGTTAAGAGTGTTGCCTAACTAGTAAAGGCCATACACCAAGGTTGTCTTGGACGACCACACTCAGAGAATATGGCTGACTCCCTCTAGTACGAGGCCGGAGCGAAGGAATCTTGTACATGCCCACGAAGGGGGATTATCCTCCTGCCAATCCTTAATCCCCCCTGACACTTCTGCCATTTCTAGAAAGTCGAAGAAACGTTCACTGTCTCCAACGCTGCCATCATACTATAAAATATTTCATTAACTGCCTACGACGCTAGAGGTTCATACTTTTGCCCGACTATCACCACCCCTATTTTTCATTGTATTTTATCAGATACGATCCTCATGTTATACTTGTGTGTAAAAATACCCCGTCTCATAAAATGCTACCATGCGGTTATGCTCAAATATTGTGGAAATATTCCAGTAGAGCTAAAGCAATCGTTGGCTCTGTCATTAAAACCCTGAAGCAACGAAGTAAAATAAAGAGAAATTATTTTTATAGTAAACAGGAGCATGCCTCATACACCAAATTTGGAATGCGACACGAAATTGACGTGTATACTGTTACGGCGCGCAATTACTTGATACAAACCCAAAGGACTGCGGAGCAGCTTACAACGGATGCTTGCCTTGTTCCACCTACCGGTGACCAAGTTATCTACGAAAATTCGCCCCGTCCGGAAAATACTGAACAATAGCCCCCAGGCTGGGAAACAAAGCAAACAACAACACTAACCACCATCCTGCAAGCGACAACAAACAAATCTGTCTTATCTTACAGCTCACCTGTATGCAGGTCGGACACACAGCGTCTGATTAGCTAGGCAATTTTCATGTCATTTAGGAGAGGCCTGTTCGGAATAACTCATAGCCTGCTCGCTCAGTGTATTGCCACACGTAACCAGCGACACCAATCTGGGACGGCGCTCAATATATTATTGCGCGGTTTTTTTAACCCTGCTTATATTTTCTTTAAATCGAGCTTTTTTTAAATCGTTTTTAAACAATGCGGTAATAACCATAAGGAGGATTCCATTTTATCTCTGCGGGAATATATATGCACAGCAACTTCATGTCGAGCTCCCCTCAGAAATTTCTCGGTAGAGAAAAGACAAAATCAAAAGCACGAATCATCGGGCAATACATATTCAGAAAGTGATACGACACTGGTCCTACAAGTGGCAAGTTTGTAGTAAATGGAGAGACCAAAATACTTCAAATCAGTGCATGTATCAGGCCAAGCAGAAGAAAGAATTGTCCATGCTACACAAAGGCTTTGTTAAAATGACGTCATGTTTGTTTTTGGAGGAGTTACTATTTCTACATCTTCTCTTTGTAGTTGTCAAGGAATTTTTTCAAAACTTTTGATAAATCGTACGTTGATATTACTCGACAGAGCTTCGTGAACCACAACGTACTATTCCGGGAAGAAGCGAATATTAGAGGAAAGCAAGGGCGATTAAGGGCATGGGTGCAGAATCACACGACAACACACAACACTTTTCTAACCTCGGTTTTTATTTACAGAGCTTACAAACCAAGAAGAGTAAGTATAAATATTCTACTAACGCGTACTGCGCCATTGCGCCCGTTTTCCTAATGATATGACTAGGGTGTTGAACTTGCACAAGTAACCACCTTTCCGGAGCGGTTATTTTCTATTGTTCGGTACGAACAGAACAAAACTGCTGTGAGTAGAACACCGTTAATAGGAACACTAATCGGTTAAATGAGAGAACTCACGTCAAGACGTCTAATTCATGCTTGTTAGATATATATTCTGCGTCAAACAACCAAATGTATTTGCAAGTTCTCAACATTAATCCGTTACTTTAGTACCTGTCGTACAAACGAGCCTCGCTAAGTAGTATAACAAGAGCAGGTCCCATTTACTTTCAAAAGCATGTGGTCATGTACAGTTAAACATGTAAAGTTAAACAGTTAAACAGGTAACATGTACAGTTAAGCTCCGCGCCTAATAAATAGTTGCATCTCACCCTATTTACACTGTCTACAGTTGCATCCACTAAGAAGAAACACGGGTGGGGGACTCGGGTTTTCTGATGTCTAGATCCCTGCCAGGCGCAAGGCCAGAAAGGCCGGGTCTCGTTGACACCCCGCTGCAACGGAACAGTCTTCACCTGCTGCGTATCTCTCCTGAATACCAGGTTCTGTTTCAAATGTACCGACCTGTCCGGCTCCCCAAGCTATGGCTATAGTCATATTACCCGTGGGAATTCACCAGCCTCGCAACAACAATGCATTCCAAAGGGATGTCTTCGATTATATTGAAGACTTGTTTGCGCACTTCCAGCGGTTGCCACTTCTAATCAGTGGGACGATTCGCTCAAACTTCGAAATGTCTACTCGCCTTGGAAGATGCTGCTCGTAATTCGTGCGAGAACCATGTGACCATTTTCATGACCTGGACCGACTTCCGCAAGCTGCTGCAGGAAACGTTTTTCAGCACGGATCACCGTGAGCAGACACTGCGTTTGCTGCAGTCTTGAATCCAGAAACCCAACGAATGTGTCAACACGTTTGCGATCACATTGCGCGCCTGTTTCAACACGATTATTTTCCCATGTCTGAAAGCAAAGAAACTCCGCTACCTGAAGCACAGCGGCAAGGAGAAGCTGTTTGCCGGACTTATACGAAACCCTCACCGACTTTGCAAAATTTATCAAGGAGGCCACAGCTATCAAGCGGGCTGTGCAAGAGCGAAGCCTCCGGTATTCTCGGATGTCCACCAGGGCTTCTGGAAACGCTGCCAGCTTGACGAACAATGACTGCTCTTTGCGAGAATTGATCAGGTCAGTTCAGCGCTTACAACTAGGCACACTTGGTATTACAACTCCGCACGAGGTGCCGTCTCTGGCGAGGATTGTGCGTGAAAAACTACACCAAGCATTATTGTCTGCAGCTGCTGAACCTCCTGCGCAAGAGCTTTTGGCAAGCTATATATGTATATGTATATATATTTAAATAGGGGTTGGCAGCCAAGACAACCTCAGAAAGCAAAGGGGAGAATGTGGGAGGTCATTGTAACAAATAAAAACTTTGGAAAGACATCAAGAAAATACAGTGAAAAATGCCCGTCGGGTGGTAACTTAACCCACGACCTCCAGAATACGGGTCTAGTGCGATGACCACTACGTTACTGGCCGGGCTATTTTGCTCTCAACTTTCTGGGTTATTTATGTTCAGGTATTTTTGTTCCCTGCTGTTGGGGGTGTTAGCCAGCGCCACTTGAACTACTCGGGGTGAAGGGGACCTCTTTAACCCCCGGGGCCATGACTCTATTGTCCACGACATGTCGTGAGTGGTAGACCAGCGTTCAACCTTTTTAAGCTCCCTATGGCGCCATGATTGCCAGAACAGAGGCTCTCGCATGCATAAACCGAATCAGAATAGGAAATAGCGAGCTCAATGAATATAAGACAGAAATAAGGGCTGCCAGTCAAGAAAACCTCGGAAAACAAAGAGGATAATGTGGTAGGTACTTGATACAGATAAAGACTTTGGAAAGACAGAAAGAAAGTGGCGAAAAATGCAAGCCGGATGTGATCCGAACCGACCACCTGCCATATATGTGTCTCGTATGATGACCACTGCGCTACCGTACCGGATATTTTCCCCTCCACTTTCTGGGCCATTTTTGTTCAGGTATTTTTGGTTCCTGCGCTTGCGGGTGGTAGTCAACGCCACTCGTTCTACTCGGGGTGAAGGGTATCTTCTTTTCAACCCCCGGGCTGTGAATCGAGTGTGTACGGCATGTAGAGAGTGGCCGACCCTCCGCCGTCCTAGAAGACGCAGATGAGGACCGCGTATATAGGGTGTCGATGCGCCTATTTGTTAGGAGTGCTGCTTAACAAGTAAAGGCTATAGACCAAGGGTCTCTTGGACGACGACAATCAGAGAATATGGCTGATTTCCTCTCGTACGAGGCACTAGCGAAGAACTCTTTTAAATGTCCACGAAGGGGGTTTGTCCTGGTACCCACGCTGCAATATTTTAAAAATTTGATAACTAGACGTTGTGGAAGCTATCACCCTTGTTGCGGTGTTTGCGCGACTAATTACTCGCTAGGAGCGAGGAATGTCCCAAAGACTCCCACAATACGGATGCATATATATTTTGGATGCAATGGCATCATTGGGGAATAGTTCGGCTGTTACGCGCACCAGATGCGGGGGAGCGTGATTACTTTTATTAGAGCCATGTGCATAACAATTGTCATAAACATCCATAATCCTTAACTTATTCTGTTGTTTGAAAAACAAAGAATGGAAGGGTCGCTCACACTATGGTATAGCCTTGCCCGATTTAGTGATATAACTGGGATGTTGAGAACGAGTGTGCTAATACAATGTTTTGCGAAGTTACTCCTTGTGATATTGAAACAGGTGTTTTTTCCTTAATAAGAATTCCTCAGCTCATCTTCTACGTCTAATCAACAAAAGCATAACGTGATGACCAAGGCATAATAAAGTAGGAACAACATCGGCGAAAGCTACTTGCAGAAATAGTATGTTGGATAAAATTCTGCTTATATGTAATTTACGACGCAAAGAACACACAGCCGCTTAGTTTACCGCCTCGGGAAACATTTATACACCCACGAACGGATCCAGTTTTAAGAAGATGCACAACCGGAGAATGTAAGCAAAGAGCAATAAAGGAATGGAAAAGTTTTTCAACGTTCACGTTGATGTAATATCACCGGAAAATATTGTAGAAATGGAGAATGTCACAATGAATTTGCTTTGTTTTCACAAACAACGAGGTCAGCAACGTGCATAAGGTACTAGCTAGTATTTAGAATTAAGCGCTGCAAGTTTTGAATGTTTCGTCGCTGTACGTCTAGGGTATTTATGGAGCAAAACATGTACAAGCTCCCAAAGAGCATGGCAACCGTTGTGTCGTGTATTGCGCTGTCTTCAGGTTTCCCGGATGCGCTGGGTTGCAAAGCGTTGTACATTTAGCGCAGTGCTTAAAGGAGCCATGAAGAGAAAATACAACTTCGTTAAATTTGAAAGAACTATAATCAGTATCTCACTCATCTCCATTACAGCCACAAAAGATGTTTTTTAACGAAAACAAAAGCAAGTAGTATTTAAAAAACTTTCAAATTTTGCGCCACAGTGACGTTTAATGACCAAGAATGACGTCACCGGGCCAACAATAAAACATAATTTTCTGTGCGTTAACTGCAAGTTAGCATTCAAGTGATGCGGTCAAATGGTACTAGAGGCCCATTACAGACGTCCAGCCATGTGTCGTCACGACAGGTCAGTTAAACGGCCACCAATCGCACAAACAAGGTTCCGTGACGTCATAGAAAAGTTGCGGGAAATTGGCTAGGGGTCGCGACTGCTTCACACGTTTTCTTGTCTATCTCCGTTATTTGTTCGAAGATTGCGATGATATTTGTGTCATTGTTATCGGGACTAAGCAGTCTTTCTAATAAACCCAACTTGTATTCTGTCTTCATGGCTCCTTTAAAACGCTGCACTGGCCTCGAACCTGCTCTACAACACTAAGGTCAAGGAAAGATGTGCTGCCTTTGCTACCCGTGCAGTCGCGCGACCATCCGCATGGGGTCACTCTTCGGGCACGCATGCGCTGGTCAACGGCGGATTGAAACCCGCACTTTTGTGCGTTTGGTGCGATAATGACGTGCAGCGTGCGTTCTTACGCTGTCAATTATTATGGAATAGTTGTGTCCTGTAAAGGACAATTTTAAAACACGTGTTATTATTGCGTATGTTTCGTATGTTGCCGGTATTTGCGTATGCGGGCTAAACAAAGGGTCTTTGCTGGTACGTTTCACTCATGCTACTCTTATTCTAGCGGCAGAGAGCGGCATGAGAAATGGAAGCAGGCCATTCTAACGCAAAAAAAGACGGTGATTTAAGCTGCGACTTTAAATACACGCATGTACCCAATAAGCAATTCCGCGACAGTGACATCCTCCTTACCGATAAATTCACTCTCAAATTCTATGCGGTGTCACTGCAGCCCGATTGCCCTGATGACGTGCTGAGCGGCGTTACAGCCTGTTTACAGACATAATGACGGGATCTCCAACGCTTACAGAATGCAGTTAAACGACGTCATTGACCTTGCTCCATTAACCGCAAACAAAATGGTTTGTGCTCGTATGTTCATAGCACCAATGAGCAGGGTTTCATTTATATTCATGTTCAGCTGTCTTCCGTTGCTGCATGCATTTTGTAGGAATGTCGAAACACTTTTTTATTTGAGGCCGTATGCACGTTTTACGCCAGAAAAAAAAAACAATTGCGTGTGATGAAGAGAGAACATTGCCTAATAGATTGAGGGAAAATAATGTATGGAAGCGTGGTCAAACAAAATGTGCACTTTTGCGAGCGTTGTAGACATATCGTAAAAAACTACCCGAAAATGATTCCTGATTTCGCTTGATCTGCCGCTAGCAGCTGTTGTTTCATTACCTGCTTAAAAATTTGCGCTTCGTTGCGGAAAGGCTGGCTCGAGAAAAAAGTTTGTAGTAGTGTGTTCACGCTCCTACTTTGACAATTCCGTTTTAGGCGTGCGCTGCATATTATATCAGGAGAAATCACTTTATCGCCTTAATTCTGAATCACGCTGCTGTGCTTCCTTTTGTAGACATGGTGGTTTTAATTTTTCTAACCCGTGAGAAAATTCATTTGAATTGTGTTTGTGCGTCTTCACATTTGCAAAGATTTAAAGGCGTTCCGGCGAAAAAATGCAGTGACAAATGTCTTTCCGCATTTAGGTCGCTTCTCTTACTAAAACCGACTTAAATCCTTGCGATTATGTATATGCTTTCACTTTCTGTACTATTGTTTTGCTGGCGGGATCAGAGTACCGTAGCGGCAGTACATTGGGCATAATTTATGCAGCACCTCTCTTAGGAGCTCCCGTTTCTATAATGGTTATACGATAACGCTTCTGCGTAAACACGCCAGAGAACTTTGTTTCTAGTAAATAGGGTTATGCGCTAATTAAAGCCCAAAAAATGCGGGTGCTGTCATCGCGTGCAGGAAGAATGAATAGGAAGCAAAAAGAAAAAGAAAAGACATCCGCCCAACAAAAATATTCTGTATATTACAAATATTGGACGACTAGGCGAAACTTCGGCTAACTTAGAGCGGCGTGACAAAACACTCGAGCATTGGCATGACGATACCAGTCAACAACCGCAGCCGCTTGCGGCAAACGTGGCCGTCGGATGCCTGCATAGCAGCGGTTGCGCCTGCACCGGCGCGCCACTATATAAAATTCACGCCGAGGTTTCGTGGCAACTGAAAGAGTCGAGTGACACTCGTTTATTTTGCATTGACTATCTAGATGAATTTTGAGCGTTCCTTAGCCATGCAGGAAGCATTATCTCATTAACCCCCGAAGTATGTCATGCAGAATTCTTTGTATCTAACGGCGCCCCACTTTTGTTTGCTAACTTTTCTATGTGCAACTTCGTTTCTTATAGTGCGTTGCGACGAGCAAGAAAAATTACTGGACCATCCATGGACTGTGGTAAGTGTCCGTTTTACCCTTGACACAAACCTAAAGGCCCTACCGTCGCCTGGGCAGGCTGCAGGTTCGTTAACTGGATTTCTGGCCGCAGATCCTGCTAGTTTGTTTACATTCTTGCCGCCCGCTTCCTGTCCTAGAAGTGCGGCAGCCGTAATTCTCTCTAGTGCAACCCACGTGCCTTTCCCGAATGTTATGGGCTTCAATATTTTCAAAGCCAACCGTGCGTATATATATATAATTTGTGCGAATAAACAAAGTTAGAAAACGCAGCAGAAGCAACTCGGCCTCACACGCGGTGTAGCCGGGCCATGTCAGGCTAGCTGCCAGAACATTATTGGGCGCATTGGTGTTGGAAATCGGTGTAAGGTATTTAAGCGTCTACAATAGCTACCTTGTGGTGACTCCTGCTTTCAAGAAGGTAGGAGTACTAAACGAAAAAAAAAACTCCAGTATCTGAAAGTGAAAATATGGTTGAGTTACCAGCTAGAGCTCCTGGGGTTTCCATAAGATCAAGGCCAACTGTAACCACTATTTTTTTTTCATTTTGACAAGCCTGAACTCTGTAGTTCTCTGGTGAGTTACGAATCAACCAGAGCTTTGTTTCTGTGTTTTATTTATTTTGTAATTATAATGACCAAGTGGCATAAAAGCTTTTGCTCTGAGCTCGTACCCAAAATGCAATACACAGACAATCCATGTGGAGAGAGGAATATTTTTGGCTCTTATAATGAGGTGCAAATGTACAGAATACAGTGGTAGCTCATAGAAAATTACGAAAATAGCCGTAGTTTTCGACGATGGAAAAAAAAAAAAAATTCCTAGTTGTATATCAAACATCGAATTCGCTCAAACGGCTAATGCGGCAACCATCACATTTAATATTATTTAAACCGATATAGCGAGGCAATAGCGAAGCAAGCGATATGTAGTATGCACAGAGGCCAGAACAGTTAGGTGTAACCGAGCCAAGTAGCTCCACGACCTGTGCCAAGACTATTTACGCCTAGCAGGTCGAGAATGTTGCGGCGTGGGCATTCCATATAGAACTCATTCTGCAGCTGCTAACCGGTCTCTCGGGTTATTCAAAAACGAAATCATAAACAGGCTCCATCGCACTTAAAAAAGCTTGCTTTTAACCACTTTAATTCCCCCTAAAATAGAATACGCCAGTGCATTGTGGGATCCTCATCAAGCCTACATCGTATCAAATATTGAATTCTTGCAAAACCGTGCTGCGCGTTTCATTTACCCAGATTATTCTTCTTATTCAAGCGTCACTAACTTAAAAAAAACCGTGCTGAGCTAGAGGATTTGGCCCTTCGTCGGAAGTAGGCGCGCTTATCACTTTTCCACAAACTTTACAATCACCCGTCATTACATGGCAGTTCTTTGAAACCCCCCTGTTCCATCTTTCCACGCCGTGATCATCCTAACAAAGTTAGGCGCCCGCTATCTCGCACACTTCGTTTCGCTCAGTCATTCATCCCGGCGCACTATTATTGAGTGGAACAGTTTACCCGCACACATTGCCACCGAGAAGACTCGCTAAGTTTTTAGAGCTCATGCGCGCTACGCTGACCAACTAATTATTTTTTTTTGCTTTTGTTGTTCTGTTTTGTTCCTCTTTTTTAACTTTTTTCAACTATTGTATAACGCCATGCAATTGCTGCCCGTATTCATTGTTTGCGTTTTTGTTGCAGTTGTTACGTTGCATTGAATCTTGTTGTGCTGCTTTTTTTGTTTTTTTTTTTTCCTTTTTTTTGCTGTTGTAGTTGACACATCATGTGCATTGCCCCCCCCCCCCCCTATGTAATACCCCTCTTCTAGAGGGCCTTTAGGGGTAACCTGAATAAATAAATAAATAAATAAATTCACCGCCAGAGGTGAGGTTAATTGCTTGTCGCATGCTATGGTCAAGCAGCTTTTTGCGCAGCGCCGATGTAATGGTGAACTGCGCAGCTCTCAACGCACTGCCGTATTACCTTTTACATCGGTAGTAAGCCCAGCGGCCAGTGCCACAAAAACATTTATTTGTGGTCCACCAGATATTATCTTTATAAATACATCAATATTGCAACGCGCCCCTCAAGCGGCAATAAAACAATTTAGAAGATTAGCGCTGCTTTCAATTACGCTTAAGTTACATGAAGAAACCAAACATCGGACATACCCGGAACCAGTCTGAAAAAAAAAAACTGCTGCAAAATGGGGTGTTGTTCATATGCGAGGGTTCGTATCTACTGTGCGCAAAATTTAGGCACAACAAAAGTATGCAAGCATGTTTAAAGTCGTAAAATCCTCCGGTTCAGACCCTAAGATATTTCAGGATTTGAAAAACTGGGGCAAACGTGATCAGTCATTGACGGTTGCATTTCGCTGCCAATAAAGCTTCCCGTTGGAAGTCGTTTAAATTCTTTTTACCATAGTACTTCGACAGTTGACTTTTCATTATCTGCAATTCGTACCTATCTAACTAAATAGGACTTCAAGGAGGTCTCCAGTACGCGGCAGCGAATGCGCCCGCGTTTTGGAAAGCAGACTAGATGTACGATACCCAAACCAGAAATCTTCTGATACGTTGCTTTATAACAATTGCACCTCTAAAATACCCATTTGTAATGTGCATAGAACAGCATCACGGTGCTTGACGACGGGGTCTTTTCTCATCAACATCTGAAGTACTGGAAATAAACATTTCATTTTTTTATTGCGTTAACATGTAGCACCTTGAAAAAAACTTCTATCGGCTCAACCTGTTATCACAAACTAATAGTAGGTTTCGCAATGAAAAGAAGAAAACGGAAGCGTAAATTCGGGAGCAAGTTCATGTCGACGAAGTTGTATTTCTAATTAAGGAAGGAAAGTGCAATTGGGCAGGCGCGTCATGCGTGTGAGGTCTACGGGGTGAACCAACCCTTGAAGGCTGTATCTGCCAATGGTAGAAAACAAAATAAAAGCAGGCCTACTACTGAAATCAGGGATTAACTACGAAAACTCACGCGAAGGGAGGACTTGGCTAACTACCCATTGATGTAACCTTAAATCGTTGGAGAGGTCTTCGCCCTGCACTGAAGACAAGCAGGCTGAATATTATTATATTATTAATATATTACTATTATTATATTATTAATATTGTTATTAATATTATTATGATTATTATTATTATCATTATTGTTGTTGTTGTGATGATAAAGGGAGGGCCAGTGGTTGCGGGGAGAAGAATAAGCTGGGATCCGGCACAAAGAAAAGAACCCCAACAACACTCTAGAGCCTACGTTTTCCGCACGCGGAGATAATTTAGGGCCTCTGTGTGTTCACTGTGGGTTTGCAGGTGTCACGGATAGTTGGGGATCACGTTTGGCCATCATAGTTAGTTTTTTGGGGTGTAGGACCCCATTCAAACCGATAGTTCTTGACCGGTTAAGGTGTGTGAACAGGAAATTGTTGAAATGGTTGCATGCCGGTTTGTTGTAAGCGGGTTAAATCGGCGTGTATTAAAGAGAAAAAGTGTGTGATGCTTAAATGCTTAACAAAGGGTAGTAAGACTAAACGTGATTGGCGAGGTTCCATGAACAGTTGGCGCGGTAACTGGACACAGAAGGGGCATACTCGAAATACATTACTTAGGTGCCGTTTGTTGCCAATATTCTGCATTTGGAAAGAATTTACAACGATTTCGCCTGATGGACCGAGATGTGCTAGATGTTTTAGCTGCAGCAGGAGCCTTTCCTTTCACCTGGCTATGTTGAACCTTCTTATGCAGGTAAACACGCATGTACATAAAGGCGAAAACGACTAAGGTGGCCCTGCCCCTGATAGCAATGCACGTTGGAAATTAGTGCTCTCATGTGCAACCTCATCCGGCCCGCAAGAAGGGGTGTACATGGCCATGTATCCAGTCGATGTAGATGCTTCATTTATACTCTAAAAGTTCTTAAACTATATAAACACTTTATTTCAAAGAAAAATGAATAAAATTAGCAGATCGTGAAACTTCGCCGGAATTCAAAAGAGGCTTTCGTTTTCAGCATAAAAAGGCAGTATATGTGGGTCACGTTGGCCGGGAATCGACGACAGTGCACGGTCAGAGTGTACAACTCGTCACCGAGGGTTCAGGTTGGTCTGCAAAGCAAACAAGAGCACCTTGATAGAACGCAGCCTGAAGGCATGCGAAAGAAAGCTCCGCAACTTAAAGTGTTATTATGTTCGCGTCGGAGATTCAATTGGAGAGAAATGATTAGCCGTCGTCGGAGCGACATATTACTTTCCATCGTTGTGTTGCGGCGCGTGAGGTGTGAAGGCCAGGTCGCTGCCACTGTGGGGCCCAACGAGGCAACGTTGTACCTGAAGAATTAAAGCCAGGTGACCCTTTCTTGGTTCGCAGTTCGAACGAGGTGAGTAAAGTATTAAACCAAAGTATTCCGGAATCTACTATAGCCTTTCCAATTGATATTGAAGATCTTTACTACACTTACTGCACGAAGGAATTTTTAAACTTGTTCGAGAACTTATTGAAGAACTTGGCGAAGTTAACTTTCAAAACCAGACTGGAATCAATACCGAACAGTTTATCGGGCTCCTTCAGTTTTACCTGCAGTCTAGAGTTGTCATGCATCAGGATCATTTTTATGTTAAAAAATCAGGCGTCTGCATAGGGTCATCAATAGCTCCTGCTCTTTCTGATATTTACTTAGCATCATTTGATAAACGCCTCGAAGGACAGCTTAAAGATTTGGGGGTGGTGAAGGTTCTAAGATATGTAGATAATTATCTCGTGCTTGTAACAACTGCTGACACTGACCTTCCAAAACGGGCCAGCGAAATTGTCAAGCATTTTATTTTAGTTTCTGATGGACTTTATTTTACCTATGAAATTCCCCAACACAACCGTCTACAATTTCTAGATTTAAACCTCAGCATTTCAAGTAATCACATCTGCTGGCAATATGAACCAAGGTCAAAAGAAGGCCTTCTGCGATTCAACAGCGCTCATTGAAAGCTGGTGAAAAGGGGCATTGTTATGAATTGTTGTCGCGCTGCTGTTACTAAGTCATGCCAGCACAAACAGTCTGAAAGCTTCGAAGCTCAAGTGTCACGCCTTCAGTTAGCAGGTTCCACTTCATTTTTCATCAGTAGCGTCTGTGAATCACTTTTTCAAAAAACCAAGGAAGCATCTAGCATAAAAGAAAAGCAAAAAGATAAAAGTAACAATCTCCGCGTCATGCCTTAGATCCACAGAGTGTCTCACAACATTAAAAAAGTAGCCAGCCGGTACAATGTAAAAATGTTTTTTTCAGCCCCGTGTAAATTACCAAAACTGTGCCCGTTAATGTCTAAAAGGAAAAATAGAGGGTGTGAAAAAAGACACGAGAAATGCTACACAAAATGCATTTCAAACGTAATCTACAAAATTCCTTTGACCTGCAAATGGGTATACATCGGACAAACTGGGCGCTGTTTTAATGAGAGCGCGCGGGAGCACAATCTTTCTGTTAAAAATAAATCGGGGGGGCATCTGGGTATGCACTGTAACACCTGCGGGGCCTTCCCAAGGTTGAAGATACCGAATTCCTTGAACGATCTAAGGATCAAACTGAAAAAAGAAAATATTGAAGCCTACAAAATTAGAGACTTTGGGAAAGATTGCGTCAGCACGCCCTCGGTAAACCTCCAACCAACTGAGTTAGCCTTCTTAGAAGGTCATGTTTAAAAGATTTCGATATTTCTAGTCACTTTTAGGCTTTGTTAAATGTTGCAAGTCAAAAACGTTGCCGCTACAGGACAGTGAAACAAGGCATGTTCCGAGAGAGAGAGAGAAATAACACGCGCACTCTGTGTTGGTCACCACTTCCTTTTCCCATCGCACCCATTTTGTTATTCTATTTTTAGCGTTTTTATGCCTTTTGGCTGCGATTTCATGCTATTATTCGGTCATGCTTGATTTAGGGTGGATACGTTGTTAATACTAAAAAGCGTGTGTAAGCTCGAAGTTTGATTTGTTTTAACTGCTCATAAGTCTCGCAAACGCGAGCTGTGTTTGTTCTTAACTTCCATTCTTATACCCGTGTTATCATGTCGTCTTATTCTTAGTGGTTTTATGCCCTTTTGGCTCTGAGTTTACTAGTCCATCTTTGTTTTAAAGTGCGTCACGGGTTTTTTTGGAAGACGTGCACAGTCTAAGTCGTATCTGTTATCTGGTAATGTTATGTTACGCCCTTTTATCGAATCGTTTTGTTTTGTTTGTTGTATTTGATTTGTGATTTTGTTACGCCTTATCGGGTGGTGCAAATGGTGATGGGAAAGAGGGGGACACCGGTGGGGGTATAAATGTGTCTTGCTATTTCATGTAATATAAACTTGGAAGTTGCGCTCATCCTGTTCCTCTCGTCTCTTCGTCCTCGTCTTCTGCGCAAACTTATTCTTTCGCCCATCTCTTAGTATGCGCTCTGATAACTAATTGTCTACCGGTTATCGTTTCGTATCACCACATGACCTGCCCAAGTCCATTTCCTTTTCTTAAGTTGAACTATGATATCTTCTACTCTAGCTTGTTCTCTGATCCAGGTAGCTCGTGTACTGGCCCTGAATGTTCTTCCTAACATTATTTGTTGCATGGTCCGTTGAGCTGACCTAAGTTTGCTTTCAGGTGGCTTATTAATGCGCCAAGTTTCAGCTGAGTCTGTCATCACAGCAGTACGCACTGGTTGTAGATCTTTTTTTTTTTTGAGTAACAGAAGTTGCCTACTTTTTATTTTCTGGGAGTGCTTGCGGAGTGCTCCCAAACCTATCGCAATTCGGCGCTGTATTTCTCTCGTTCGGTGGTGGTCTGCTCTTACCATCTGTCCGAGGTAGTTATATTCTTTTCCTAATTGTATTCTTTCGTCTGCTAACCTGAAGGGGGCGTTTTGGACATGTTTATTTCTCATTACTTGTGATTTATTCACATTTATTCGTAGCCCCACGGCCGTGCTTGCTCATTTTAGTGCTTATTGTAGTGGCGTGCTTTCTGATTTGAAGTACCAGCTTTTAGTAGCTGTAAACTTGTGCATAGCAATAGCTTGCGTTTACAAAGGCCAGACGTCACTGAATCTCATCAGTAAGCCAGCCTGTTACCTTATTCGTTCGGAATTGCGCGTATACAAGAAAATACGTCAAGCGCTGGCTCATTACCACTACAGGCATGCAGGGCAACATTGCCTACTGAAAACGTCTCTCGCGCTCTCACTTTTTTTGTCTGGATCTCCATGCCAACCATGCATGTGTGAAGTGCTGCCTGCTCCGGTGTTTGCCATCATCCCGCATGCTTAATGAGATACACCAGAAAGGTTCAACCATGCTAGGAAGGTTGGGAAATAAACAGCAGGGACGTAACCTGCAGTCCCTCACCAGAGAAGGACCCGGCGACTCTGGTGTAGTAGATGGCAAACTCAAAACTAACAAACTGGACTCTAGTATGCTCCACAATAATTAAAAGATATTCGGCGAACGAACTGTACTACCACAATATATTTTTGTTTTATTTTTCAGAGGCGAATGCATTGAGTGTTTTGATGTTGTAATTTCTAAGCCTAGAAGAATAATTCTAAGATGAACCCCATATTTGGCCACTGCCAAAGTTGACTGGCACTTTTTGAAACCTGCTGTTGGCCTACACGTATACATGAACTGCAAATGGTTTTTTCCAGCGGTGAGTAAAAGTGCTAGCATAGCCTACTGTAACTGTACATGGGCAGGTTGGACAATGCAAATGGACGATGCGCCTTTAAATTACTCAAAAAATCGTAACCCATTTGTCGCCCTTGCGGGAAATATGTGTAAACTCCACTTCTACCATAAAGCGTAGTCGTGGTGTTGACACATATAAAGAACGTTTTAGTATCCTGTGGATACCAGAAATAGTAACATTTATAATAAAACCCAAAACGAAGGATACGCAAAGATAACATTAACATGTCGCAGTGCTTTACGCGTTCAGTAAGGTAGTAGTGTCTGTTTCCCCGGAAACCAGAAGAAACACCTTAGGTAACTTTCCCAGTCGCGTGTGATTGGTTGAACATTCCATCTGGGGCATTATTGCGCAATCACACCGAGATAACTGTCCCTGCCGTATGCTTCGGGATCAATTGTGGTATATTATTCCGCAATTGTGGTACACTCGCCGTTCTGAAAGGGCCACACTACGGTTCCGAAACCGAATACGGCAGCTTTCTGCGATTTTCGGGGTGTAACAAAATGTCGTTTGACAGACTTTTGTTACCGAATTTTTCTGCAGTTGCGAACTACCCCGACGACACACCAGAAAGAGAGTTGTCGTTAGTGTGGTGGTTGGCTTGCGAGGCCACCGTGGGTAGACAAACGTAGCTTTTCCTCCGCCTTATGTTCCCGCTGCCCAAGTGCGTCCTGCTCGCAATACATTTCTTCATCGTGAATCACCAATCTGTGAAGGTGGATTACCAGAGAGGCTCTTAAACGTAACACAGGAAACACATAATTTAGGCGACACGTTTGTCAATATTGTACTTTGTCGCATTTTGACGTCGCCTATCCCTAAAACGTTTTACATCTCGGACAAGATACCCAGATGAACGTAGCTACCTATGTCGGCGTGTTTAAATGCGCTAAACCAACTCGGGGAGAGACAGCTCGGTTCGGGCAAAGACGATGCAATGAAGCAAGTTTTCTAGCACCAAATACTGCATCTACAGCTGCACCATAACAAAAACACGCAGCTTGCGCAACGTCCCAACACACACACATGCCCCAGCACGCACGCACGCACGCACACACGCGCACGCACACGCACACGCACACGCGCACACGGGCACAAAAATGAAGGGCGAAGTGAACACCTAAAGTGCACACTGGAGCGAAAATTTGTCGATCCCTAGCTGGTTTTTTTGCTCCAAGAACTCGCAGTGACTGCGCACACTTTGTGATAGGTCGTGTGGTGCTGCTTTTTTGACGGAGGTACAGTGGCCGGGTTGCACAGTTCTGCGCAAGCGCGAGGGACATTGGATTGGATTTGAATTGGCTTGGCTTGGCGTGGCTTGGATTCGATTGGATTTGGATTGGATTAGATTAAAGTGGATTGTGTTGATTTGTGTTGCGTCATAGCCGCGGCAGACGCACTGGCACCGGCGCGTGCCAAGGTGTGCGCCTCAATTGCGCAGTAGCCAAGTCTGACGATGCACCGGAGCCGCTTGATAGCCGTTTCACGTGACTCGCGAAGAGTCGCCCTGAGCATGCGCGACGAGCAGCGACTGGGCAAGACTGGACTGGACTGGACTGGACTGGTCTGGATTGGACTTGATTGCTGAACCTTAGCTCGCGCTACGTATATCTGGCATAGCGGAGCTAAGCCACTACTAATTTTCTTCTCTGGCGCTCGCAACCCTGAAACCGGAAAAGAGACGCTTTCACTCCGCCCATCCGCACGAGCTCTGGTTTTCCCATGGCTGAACTGTGTGCCCAGACCGTCACTTCCGAGTGTTTTCTGCGCTTGTACGTGGAGAAGCAAGCTTCCTCTAGAAGTTCATGTATTCTATAACTCATCAAGTGACCTTTGACATCGTAGAGCTACGGCTATAACTTGCCGAGATAGCGTAGTGTTCCTCTTGGTTGGACATAAAATTAATAAATTCCTAAAAGTATACATTATAACAAAAGTTATTACAGATGCCTTAAAAAATTTAACCCAATTTATTCCTTATTTATCTACAAGTGCTGTTCATTTTATATAATAAACTATGTTGTAGCTTGCGTGATAAAACATTTTAATAAAAAATTTACTGGTAGTAAAAAATTTTACACAAAAAATTGGTTCTTCGAGAAAATACTAACGAAATAATTGTATGTAATTTCCCGACGGTACATGCTTTGAAATTGCCATAAAAAGCACTAATATATTTAAATTTTCTCGGAAAGCTAGGGTAAACAAAGGAAAATATAAATTTGAAAAACAAAATAAGTGAGTAATCAATGAATAAGTGTTTCAATGAATGAATCAATTTATTTTGGATTGGGGCAGTTGGGTACTGCTGGGTTTATTTTCGGGGAAAGGTGGGAGGCAGGAATTCCAGGTAGCTTGGCAGTTTGGATCAGTTGATTTGATGGTGTATTCAGGTCTTCACTGCGCACAGCCAAAGTCAGTTCACACACGAGGAAGTATGGAATCTTTTGAAGGCGACAAAAGAAAAGTGTACGTTGCCTTTGGGTTGTGTTGTAGCTTGAACCAAACTTTGTATATGTGAACCTAGTGAGGTTTGTGGTCTTATTTCGTTTTCTAGCTTGCCGGACTTCAATATATACATGAGCTGTTCAACCTGGGGTCGGCTGTTGTAGCTAGGATGCATGAGTGGAAGTTTGGTGGTGTTGGATAAGTGCGATCAGATATTGTTCTTCGGGAAATTCTCCAAGTTACTAGCTATGCCCGTCTTGAGTGTTGCTGTAGCTACCGTGTGCTTCCCGGAGAAAGTCTTCCACGCTCCACAGAAACTTCACAGCGATTGCTGGGTTGGTTGTTGAGTATCCCTGTTTACACGCTAGGTGGTTACTTTATGTAAATTGCTTATACTGCAGCGTTATGGCTCCTTCATAGAAAAGAGGCAAAGGTTTACTTAATATACATTTGCTGTGAAGGAGGAATCAATTGGAAATGCAATTTGTATAGTGGCCGCTTTTTCCTAGTTGTAGTGGTATCCGGGTTGCTATTTTATTCGATCAACACGCTGTTTCACTATAGTGCTGCAAATGCTGGTGGAGACAATTTCTCAGCTCGATTGGTGCAGGTCCGGTGTTGAGGGAGCGTTGATCTTTTATACCTCGGTTGTTTCGATGAGTGAGCCTCTTCAATTCTTAATATTTCTTTGCAGAGGTGCGTGCGATATAAGTTTGAGCGTGCGACGTTAAGATTTATGGTTGCGGCCTTTACGGCGGGGCTGGAGAGAGTGGTTGCTTGCGAAAGGGATTGGGCGGAGTCTTTTAGACCTCACATCGGTCTTCTGCCCGTTTAAATGCGGTAGTGTAAAGATATACGACCCAAGGTCTATTATGCGGTTTAAGCTAGTGAGGTATGTTCTTTTGTCTCTTGTTGCTCCGAGTTTGTGTTATCGTTTGGAGACGAAGCAATGGGAATACGGTGCTGCGGTAGCTTTCGTTTACATCGGTTCTGAGCAGATATGCAGGGTCTTGTAGTAGATAAAGCGTCATTTCGGAATTTTCAGGTTCGACGTTCTAAACATATGCAATTGCACCACGGCTGATTTCTTGTCGCAGCGCCATCACCCAAAGTACTAATACTCAAGATGGCTTTATTGGAAAAAAATTAATTAATTAATTATTAATTAATTCATTCATTCATTCATTCATTCAATCTTTTATGTACGTGCCCACAAATATTACGCGGCCTTACATGTGGTGCACAAAACCGAGAAAGAAATAAAACGACAAAACAAAGTAAATAATGACACAAAAGATGAATTTCAACCAAGAGACACTGTAATACTTCAAGGAGAAGTTTAAATACACAATGAATATTTTTAAAGATGGGAACATCATCACACCACAACATCAAAAAGAAGTTGCATTCATTACAAGCCTAATCAACTTCGGAAGCGTTGTAATTCCACACCACGGTCTAGCTCCAGGCCGGGGAGTCACGTGTACCTATATAACCGGTATGTTCCTGGTGCCACCAAGCCACACGAATGCACATGGTTACGCTCACAGCACGGTGGGCTTTCAATTCGTAACCGCCGGTGGCAGGACTTGAGCCAGTCCATGAACAACCCCTCAAAGCGGTCTTGTAGAAAGTTGGGAGAGGGGACATTTGTGCCATCGATGTGGTGCAATGGCCCAGGGGCGCAGCACTAGCGTAGTATGCTGGTGGTTCAGGGTCCAAATGCAGGTACCACTGGGAAAACACTGTGATCACAAGGGGTGCCCGGTGATAAGTTTGGTCATCCTATAGTGCGATGACCGATGAAAGAAAAAACCGGCATCAGACTAGACAGACGAGCATGCCACCTCACTGACATGGCATTCCACAGGATTTTGGCTGACAAAATACGCCCCTGAAGCATGCTATATCGCCCATGAAATGGCGTAATGTGGAGGATATGCTAGTCAGGGCACGTGATAACAAAGGTACCATTTTAACTGAAAACTCTGATTGTAGAAAGGAGCCTTGTAAAAAGTCATTTTCAAGTAATTCTGTGATTGTATGGCGATGAAAACGGCTTTTCCTTCGGATGCGCGTTTCCCACAATATATGGTGCACAAGCTCATAGTCATGAATAACCTTAACCAGTTTCGCACACCTAGTTAGGTATTTTTCACGCCATTTTTGTTTTCTTGCTAACTAAAGGTTTGAGCGTTGCCATATTCCTTACATCTGCTCTTCAATGGAAAAGCGGAAAATTCAACGCCTTCGAGGGACAGGCCACAGGCCCTGCCAGACTACCCGACCAACATCGGTGGATATGCGAACTCCAACACAACTTCCTTTTTGGTGCTGCAGCCTAACGCGGCTCAACGTATACATGTAATATTAGTTTAATGCCAAAAGATCTACTGTTGCAATTTAAAAAGAAATGTGGATACGTGGATATGCGAATCAGCTCAGATGAAATATTTTTTTTTTGCGGGGCGGGGGGGGGGGAGGGCGGGTAGTTGCGTACAAAGTCACGTTACAGCGTCTGTCACAACAGGTGCTGTTCAGACATCCCGCGCAATGCATTGCTCATTCGGAATCACCCGCCTACGTTGTATATTCAGTCCAGCATAGTTTAGCGAACTGTGACAATGGAGTTTCCAAGACCGCACTGGCAGTGTTTTATTTCTCATCTCTGTATGAGGAAAGCCGGTTTACAAAGCAGAAAAGTGTAGCTTCTCTAGTGGAGGTGCATGGGCAGTAAAACGTCAGCGGCACTTTTCAAACGTGATTGCATTCGCTACTTGTCTTAATAAACGCCATTATGAACGATAGAACTTTATGCCTTTTGAGCGCAGTACCTGTTGGTCAAAAAGCATGCTAGAAATAAAGCACCCGATAATTATTGTTTCTATCTGACGCCAATTCATTCCACGTTATCATAAAACTCGAATAAGAGTTCGAAACTGAACGCTAAAACATGAGAAATGCCACCAAACCAAACTGTCCGGAAAGAGTGCTCGGGTATTGACGCCCAGATTCCTATCTATGTTCAAAATGTGCGAGACAACGACTACGGCCATTGTTACAGACCGGCCACACATTTTCTTGTTCTCTTCGTTCCTGGCACAAAAAATCAAATCTGATGAAAATGTTCGCCCCCCCCCCAACTACCTGCTGCCCTGACTAGACCACTTATTACGATCTGTTTTCTGCAATTGTTTATGTAGCTCGAAGACACGCTAGACTTCTCCAGCAACTGGTGCCTTACGGTCGATCCTTGTATTTTCTTCAATACAGGCCTTCAACCGACTATAGCTCTCCTAGCTTCTGCGTGGACGAACAGTTCAACGGTCGAGTGCTCGATGTAAGTGGCTTTTGCACTTTGTTATTTCTGGTTTAATGTACCCACTGAAGTCATCATTGTGCCAAAGTTGGTTTCCTTTATTTTATATCACGGATATTTCCTAAGCCTGAATGACGAGAAACAAAAACAGCCATTCCGCTGCTGGTTTTATTATAGCCGGTGCTTCGCGAAATGGTGGTCTCAAAGTTTCGGTTAACTTCAAGACACTGAAAATTAAGAAAATCAACAATAAGATGTTCGTGAAAGACTCGTATGTTGTGTTACATGCTAGGAGGGTTTTGGTGTGTCATGAAATCCAAATTACAGGGAGTTCATTTTGCACAGCCAGCATTGCTCCGACCTGACTTGTATATTCTACAATAAAGGCATGAACTTTGCAACCAACCATTACATGAGTAAGACTACTCCATTTTCATGGTTGTTTAAGGGAGTTCATTTACATCTTGATGCAATTTAACAGCCGTGCAGAGTCTGCGAGACATGCCTGGTCAACATTATTTTTCGCAAATTTTCCTTAATTTGAATAAGGCGTGAAGATTGGCATGTTAATCTTGTTGGCGAATACAACGTAACAGCCGGATTATTAGGTAACAATGGTGATGTTTGCGATCTTTCGTCGCATTCGTGTGATATTTAATCACGAGTAACTGCCTAGACCGTGTCATTGCATTGCATCACTTCACAGCGCAGCGGTAGGGGAGCGAGTGTGTGGTTGTTTGGATGGTTCAATAGTTATTGAAAACACAACTTTTCATTTCTGACTTCATGTACTTGAATATTTTACCACTAATCTTCGCTTTGTTACAGTGACCTATTCAATAATCGTCTTTTTCTGCACTGTATACGCGAAACGGAGGGCGGCAACTTGTGAGCCCAACCTACACTGGCTGAGATTTTGTCTCTCAGGCAACTAAAGTAGTCAGTCTCATCAGAGAACAATATTGGCTACTTGGATAATGACCGATGTAAAAATGATCGCGAAAACAGGCAAATCAATAAGGACGATCGCCTTTTCTGCGGATTCAAACCGAAAGGCGTAAATTTTCATCTGAAGAAAAGGCAGCGGCAATGTCTGTGATCGTAAGATGGTGATAGTACAGTCAGTTTCGATGTCCTCCACCATGGTATTTGCCGTAGAGTAGCTGGTGTATTATCAAGTAATTTCTGGCCGTACATTTTTACAACACTAAACCAGAGAGATTTGTGCACGCGCATAGCAGGGTTCGTACGGCGTAATTTGTCTTAAAATTGTGGGAATACGCTTTGCTAAATACACTTATGAAATGAGCCCTGCAACAAATTTAACTGTATCATTGAAACTGTACGCAAAAGTTACTTTTTTTTCATAAATTAAGAGCCTGAGCTAAAGCGATATGGCTATGGGCCACCACATTTCGAGTCAGAAAATGGTCGCGTTACAAAATCAAGCAAAAGCACCGAAATATCAGAACCTCAAGCCATTTCACCGAAATGTCCTCAATGCGTTATTTCATTATTTTAACAGTGTACCCCTAAGAAATTAAACGCCGAACTACAGTAACAACTTGTAACCGTGCAACAGCAGGAAGCAGCTAGCGCCCCATCTGCGGTGATGGTGATGATGAACAAGTTTATTAGATGCGACTGCATCTCATTCACTCGCCTTGTCCATGCAGCGTCGTCGGCGTTCTTGTCGTCCGCCCCTCCCCCATTCTCCCTCGCCCCGCGAGCTGCGCTCTCCGCCGCTCACTCCCTCTCCTCTCCGATGCCCCTCTCTCGCGAGGGGCATTGGATTGGATTCGAATGGATTGGCTTGGCTTGGCTGGGCTTGGCTTGGATTGGATGGGATTTGGATTGGATTGGATTAAAGTGGATTGTGTTGCGTCATAGCCGCGGCAGACGCACTGGTGCCGGCACATGTGCAGTACTCTCTCTTCCGCGGTCTCCTCTCCTTCGGGCGCGCTGCGCATATAACCGGTGTGCCGCTCTCCGGCGGCCTTTCGGTCGACAGTTGCTCTCCGCTTGCGCAATGAACCCCCGTCAGCGTCGCATCACACCAGGGATTCCCGCGAGGGGAGGTGGGCGTAATTTTTGGTCCATAAATCCTTGCGAAACACTTCGTGTCCGCTAGGACCAAAGGAACGACACATATGGGTAGTCTTCCTACATATCTCGCCTCTGGCCCTTCGTAGTCGGCGGAAATGTTGCTGCAACACCCTTTTTTGTCCAGTCCATGTGCACGTGTACCCATCACAAAATAGGTTTTTTTAATTTACACCATTTTAGCCAATCAAGAGGGAGCTGAACAAGTACTGGCCTTCACTGACGAGTCCTGAAGCACGCTACTTTACATTTTGGTAAGCTATGTAATTTCATAACACCCTCGGCTTAAATTACAGTTTAAAAAATATATCCTAAACGTTAGAACTTCATATCAGTGGCCCATTATCTGCTATGATGAGAAACTCTGTTGTGTCATGCTTGCTATATATTCATCCAATAAATTCACTGGCAAGGCGGGCTACCTAAACCTAAAACGGCGTGAGAGTTCCAGTGAAGCAAAGCCCGTCACTCCACTCTCCCGTGAAAATCGAGAATGTCGGTCAGCACAAGAATCATGGAAACATGCAGGTGTCAGTTTAGCTATTCATTCATGCAGGCGACATGACAGCAGATGTGGACGCATACAAAAGTGAATGCATAGGCTATTAAATATGAAATACAACTTTGCCAAACAGGTTTTGATGATTCCGTGTGGCGGGGGCATCAACAAATTTAATATCGTGAAGCCTGCTTATAGTTTCCCGCAAAAAAAAGGGTAACCTGAACTATGCATTGAAAACGACTACAAAGCATATTTGTGAATGCGTATTTTTTTTAAATAGTGATTGGCTGTACCAGTGGCGTTGAATACAGGGGCGGCGTAGGATATAGGGGCTCCTCCTGGAGGTTTATTTATTTGGCTTAAAGAAGCTGTTTTTTCTGGCACTATTAAAACGGCCAGGGCTAGTGGTGGGACTGAAGTATACAAGTAGCGAATATAAGTTTCCTGCGGGACCTGGAAGAGGTCCCAGTTATTTATATACCATAAAGTATCATTCATATCTTGACGACATTCAGCTATAATTAGAGGTGTAATATGTATATTACATTATAGTATACCTCTGAAAGTAATATCCATTATTACATAATATTCATCTCTACCCATACAAAGGCACCCGGCTGACTGACTGCCTGAGTCACTCATGGAATAATGAACGCTTCGCATAAACTGCTGCACCTACAGCATTTAAATTTTGAGATTACATCAGTGTCATTGTGTGTGTGGTGTACTAAGGCGAGATTTGTCGACATTTTACTACTAACCGAGGAAAATAGGCAAATTTTGTATTCCAAAATTGTGAAGATTGCGCTCACCCTTTCACATATCGAAGTGCTTTTTGCTGAAATGCGTAGCCCTTAACATTAACTAGAACTTAGTTTAAGGCTTCCTCCCTAAGCCATCTGCTGAAGAAATCTTGTGGAAACACTAAGAATTTAGCACCAAATGCGGAAAACTACGCTTTGAACTAATTCCAGGTAGCGCAAACACTGCTGGAACTATAGGCTACGTACCGAACTTTGGCCGCGGTTACAGCTAATATCCTAGGAAAGCTACATTAAATTCAGTATTGTAAAACGTGCTCCAAAAGAATTGTTAAACTTGGCTCTTTGGACAAGCAACAAGATAGCTAGTTCTTACAAATACACGGTAGTGTATTTTTGCTGCCGGTATGTCGTATTAAAAAATATCTACTACAACACTATTATTTTTACCGCTACTTCTAAAACTAGTATTGCGACACAAGCTACCAAAACAACGACCGCGTTTGTGAACGGTTCAATACTTTTGTCAGAACAAATCAAAATTAAACTTCGCGTGGTCGCAAGTTTTGCTCACTAATATATTTTGTGCTAAAAACACCATTAAAATTATCAGTGAGAGCCTACAGAAATTACAGTAAGTGAAAAAGGTTAGGTTTTTACATTTTAACTCAAATATTTTCTGCTATAGGCGACACCAGTGGCAGAAACATGGTTCCTGTGCCGGCGACATACCGGCACTCAACGGTATCTTCAAGTTCTTCAACTCTACCCTCGCCGTCTACCACAAGTACAACATATTCGAGTAAGCTGTAATATCTCTCTTTTATATCTTGCAAGTCATTTAGCGTTTTTACACGGGGCTTCAAACACTCCTTTTGTTCACTATTTTACTTTTTCACCATAGCTCAACTAACCAGGCGCGCGTGATGTGGTTTGGTTTGCGTTTCGTTGCAAGTTTTTCAGAAAGGCTTGCCCTGACGAGCTTTTAAGACAAATCGACAGTTTATAGCATATCGACAATCGTCATTCTCGTGTATACATTTTCCTTTTAGGTTCCTGGCGAATAGCCTGATTAGGCCAAGTCCAGTGAGAACGTATTCGGTAAGTGCCTGCATTTTTATTGCGAATATCTTATACTTCTTCGTTTGATTTGCACATCTAGGCTAACTGGCATTTTTGTTCGACTTTTTAGTCTTGGAAAAAGAGAGCCAAATTTTAAAGGGGGGGGGGGCTCCAGGTTTCCGTACATTGAAGTACTGTAATACGTAAGAAAGCAACAGATCCCTGTATATCTAAGGATGAGCTTGTAATACGCCTATATTGAGAAGGTTGACGATATCTCTCAATGTTGCCGCACCGCAAGCGAATGTCAGAGTTTTAGCTCCACAGCATTGCTTGGCTGTTGTCATTGTCATGGGCACGAGGTATTCGGAGTGCCGTTTGGCCTCAGTCGAGCTTTCTACGCCTACGTGAAATCGCATCATTACCGCGAACAGGAAACAACTTTGAGAACCCCATAAAGCGGGTGGCCAGCCATATTTGATATTGGTCGTAAAAAGGTGCAAAAAAGCACCACCGTCCTTTCAAAAACCAACAAAGCGCCGAGATTTTAAAAATAAAGGAAGCCCACACTAGCGCGCAAGGCTTGAAGGTAGCGAAGCTGTATGCTCTTTCACAACCATTCGGAATGTTTAAGTCCACGATGGTAGCCCACCTGCTTCTTCGTTACTGCCGCAACGACCTTTATTCATCTATCATTGTTGCAATAACTGTTTGCTTCTTCCAATTTTTGGAAGCGATAATCATTGGACATCACCTTCGAGCAGAGTAAGCTAAGCCATGTATTTCTCGTTCCGAGGAAGTGTTGCCCCTAATACGGCGAACGCTGGAGTCTTTCTCGTTCCGAGCAAGTGTTGCCACGGTTACGACAAACGCTAGAGTTTTATTTTCGGCCAGGTGGGTATGCTTGGCTTGACAAACGTCCGCTGGGGCCGCTGGGTGGTCGCTGCGAGTCACGCACACGCGAGCTCTCAGCATTATTCTGATATTTTTAACTGCCGTACAGTCGCCGAAACCTTGGCAGTTCTCCCTAAGTGGATATGCTTTGGTTGACCAACTTGCGCGGGGGACTTTGAGCGGTCGTCGCGACGCATGCACACACGAGCGCTAGGCATATGTTTAGTTCTGTTAACTGCCGAGTGGTCGCCGGGAGGACCACGCTCACGTGCGTGCGATTGGCAATTTCTTGGTATTTTTAACTGGAGACACGAAAAATTACCATTTGAAAACAGCTTCGCTGCTAAATAACTGACTGAAATACCCCGTAACAAAAATAACAGCACGAAATAGCTTTATCGTACACCAGTTTTCAAAGTATTTGTGAAATCTCCCACGAGAGGGTATGGCCGGAGTAATGAAGAAACGACAGTGCTATGTGGCCGAGCACCGGGGTGTCACGATTCTCAAAGAAGAACCAACATAAAATGAAACACATCTAGCGCTCTGGCGCCTCTAAAACGGATTTTTCAAGGCAATGCACCGTAGTTAAGAGGGATAAGACAGCCGGAAAAAGAAAAGGATTCCTAGTAGTGACTCCTGTCTCACGAAAGTCCTATAACTGTAGCGTGCTTGTTTGAATAAAATCTTCGTTCAATCACTATACAGCACAACGTCGTAATACCACACCCTGGCGCAAAACTTTAACACCCGCAACAGTTGATGTCCTGTGCTTTTTTATTTACTTTATTCACGCCCGTGGGAGGCGTTTTAATTATCAAAGGGGCCTTTAAAGGCTCAATAAAATGTTTGTCCTTCCTCCTAGTCGAATTGGTAAGCGCCAATTACACACATTTTGTCTCTCTCTATTTACAAAAAGGCGTTGAAGTACTGATGTGCTCCGCCACAGATGCAAGAAAGGCAAGAAAAGGACACTCCTTTGTGCGTCAAACATCAAGGAATCTCTAAAACTGGCATAATACAGTAGCTACATTTTTACCCCAGGGCAAGAATTACGGCGCTTGTATATAACGATTTAAGTTTTTTTGCAAATATCCGGCTTCCTCGTATGCTTTTGAGAGACTACACACCACAACCAGCAAAATAGCGTTGTGAAAGAGCTATCGTTCTCAAGCCGATTGCTATTTAAAAAACACGACAAAAGCATCTAAAAAGGCAACGAAGAAAACACAAGCAAGCCAACAATGCCCCCTGCTTGTCTTTCTGGGTTACTATAATTGCTAGCAGTGTTTTAGATCACCCTATTAAAAGTTTGACCTGCATTTGCTAGAAGCACTCTTGTGGAATGCAGATGCGTATGGTGTAATGCATACAAAAACTTCAGCTGCCGATATTATATAAATTATACGATTTGCAAGCGCAGCCGTAATAGCTAACGTGCAAAGAGAGAAAGAGAAAATTACCATTCTCTGACAAACATGATTACTGTGGCGTGGAAAAGAGAAGTACCGGTGGAGGAAATGATTGAAGAGATAGCACAGTTCAAGGTTGTGCTGTCATGCAATGATTGTAGGGTCTAAAATGCCTTGAACTAGTACTGTACATTCCGCACTATGCATGTTCCGTGGAGATAATTTTGTATTTCACGCGCTCATTGAATAAAGAGCACTGCAAAATTGTTACGACAAAGGCGGTCCAGTTAACTGTACTAGCATGCATAAACTACTGGCTAGTGTAAATTATATTTTTATGAGGGATTTGTTCGGACAAGCGGTGACACTGCTTGGACCGATTTCCAAGAGTGTAAAGCTGCGAGTTGTGATAAGCGTACACTTTCCGACCAAATTATACAGATTAGGGTTGCACGTATGATTACAATGCAGACACCACTGGATACAGGAGGTCCCTTCGGGCAATACGCGTGTACTAAGACATGAGGCGTTAGTTCTGGTTTCGCACAGAAATTATGATCGAATAGCTGCGCCGAGTGTGTGCGAATCTCGACCTGGCTTAATTGAACTAGCGGTGGGTCATCTCGCAAGTTTTTACGACTATGGGCCTCAAATTTGCTCATGCAATGTTGACAGTCTGCTCGTGTTGGGTGCAGAAATGGGGATCTGCGAACCACTGGAAGTATGCTACGCTTCTCCTGGGTGGTGGTACGAGCGATGCGGTTGTCCCGTGGCCAAGACACAAAAGAAACGTGGCGTTTCGCTCGAGCAGGCGTAACGTTATTAAGGGAAAATTTACACGGTCTCGGTACGATTGCCGATGCCAGATAAGCAGTGATTACTGCTTAAAAAGCATCGTACTGACTTTACCAAAAGATGAACCTTTACCCGCCCGTACATATTAGAAAGGGCGCGTCAAGGTCAAGCGTATTATAAAGTAAGATACAATTTTCAAGTAATTGTCGATAACGTTGTTATTGCATGGGAAGGTGTGAGTAATATTTTTAGCGACAAAGCAATTTGCGAAGCCTCAAATCGGTAGAATGCTGGCTGAATTCTTGCTAGGGCACTCACTTGAATTGCTTTGTACAAATATACGGTACCTTCGGCAATAACCTTGATACTACGATGTTGATATAGCTGGATACCCTCAAAAAAGGCTAAGAATGGTGCATTCACCAATGACACGCAAAGTACATCATATTCATGTTTAATATGAGAAACGATACTTGACCCCAGGTATCTACCCATGGGAGAACGTTAATATGCAGCCGCGAACTACGGTGCTTTCACATTTGATAGCTATTTAAGGCTTTTTATGACAAGCACGCCACTCCTCAGCCGCCTTTTGCCTTCTGCAGCATATATGTCTGCGCAGTACTGTGCCCGAAATGTACAACTAGGTCAGTCTCAGCGGATAACTACCTGTTTTTTAAAAGGCGCATTTGCGTTCGCAGGCATCAATGTGGTGGTTCAGGCTTTTACAGCGTCGCCGACAGCTGGAGACGTCGATTGAACGTGCCGTTTTAGAAACAAAATGTTACAAATTTGGGGTTTTCCACAAACCGTTATTGCTTCGGCAGTACTACGAATGTCTCCGGCTCCCATGCGATGAGAAGCCGAGGAGACTCTGAGAATATTTAGAGCTATTCCTCTTTGTCGCCGCGGATCGTACCAAATCGTCCCCAGAAGTCAACCGCTCACGTCTCATATGTATGGTATTTCCGAAGACCGTCTAGTATACATCGAATGCAAAGAACGAGGTATATACGCACTTAAAACTACCTCCCTATATTTGACGTCCCGGCTTGTGAAGTAGTAATAAGGTATGCTCATTGTAGCTGTTCTCGCCATTTATTTTGGCAGGTTGGACTCTTCTTTACGTCGCTTTTTGTAGCCCATGTCTTCTCCCGAGCTCGTGCATTCTTTGGATGATGGAGCAGTCGTCTGCTCTATCCTATTTCTATTCATTAATCCATTCTGTACTCTACCTATGAAGCGACACAGCTCCATGCTTCTCCACTGCTCCAGCGTTTAAGTGCTTGATCACAGTCCTCAAGGGGCTCAGTTCATTTCAGTGGCACAAAATAGCGAGTTCATGATTTCGGATATACTTCATGTTCTCGCATTTTGTTGATACGGTTGTCATAGTAATAAATGTGGCAAATATACAGATGGTAGCAGTATAGAATATGAGGGCCTGCATCGACACACACTCCTGGGACCTCAATCTCTAGAATCAAATTCATGAAACCGTCTCTAGAAGAGAACCGCACCAGATTTTTTTAAAAGTTACGGCGGGATACATGCAACAGCACAGAAGAAGAACAACGGGAAAAGCACTCGTAATATTATTAATCTTTTCTGCCCTTGTGTTTAGCGCGCCCTCTGTTGAAAAAGATGACGCCTCGCCTCCCTCGTGCCCATCATCATCATGACGATGTATCATTAAAGTACTCATCAGAACGGGTCTCGGCGGCTCGTCCCTTTTCCCACATTTTTGGTGCCGAAAACCCGTTGCTCGACGTTCTCCGAGCTTGCGACGAACCGCTGGGAGAACTGGGAACAAGGGACCTCTAGAGGTGAGCCATTTCGACCGCCTTCTCACCTCTGGGGAACAGAAATGAAACCACCTAGCAGCCAACCCGTTGAGAAAGGTTGGGCCAGCTAAAGAAGAAGAAACCAACCGGACCCATTCGTGCTGCACCTTTGCCGACACACATGACATGCGCCTTCGCCATTGCGTACCTGCCAGAATGCTGGCGCTGACCTTTTGCCAGTGAGTCCGATCCCATCATCGACGTCTGTGACGCTGGACTGGACCATGGAGGCCCTATACGAAAGGCGGCGGATCGTCCGGGAGAAACTGGCAGATGTGATCGGCAAGGTAGAAGACTTTCTTCGCGTCGACCTACCACCCATAGGTGAGTTGACTCACCTGTCCGAAACTCTGAGCAAAAGGAGTCATTGATCCAGATTAACCGAGAGGTAGAAAACACCGTAGAAATTGAGAACCTGGAATGGGAGATGTTTGGAGCATTTGATGTTGAGGCCATGGTCATATCGGCAAAAGTTAAACTGGAAATGAATATAACCGAGGCCAGAACTAAACGGCAAGCTCTCATTATGTCCATCAATACCCAAATTAGGTCAGGGATCAGACAGTGCCGGGAAAATACGGACAGCGAAAACGAAAATATTAATCTGGTAATAAAAAAAAACAGGAAGACCAGAACAAACAAGAATTGAAATCAGATGGTGTACCACCTGTAAAGGACAAGAGTCTTGATTTCTGCGCAGCAAATAACTTGTGAAATACGATGGACAATAACACCCCAACAGAAGTAGGACTGATTCTGGGTACAGCGAAATCGGTGCTACCAGAAACCATGCCGAAAGAGGAGAAATTTGGAACCGGTTTATTTCGCAACGTGACACATTCAAGACACAAGCGTAAATATTGAATACAGATATCAAGTTGAAGCTGGAAGACCGAGTCGCGAACAGCCTGCGGAAGACGGAGAAAAGGAAGCTAAATAAAAGACGAAGGAAGATAGCGACTATCATTCTGCAGAATTCTGCATGGCCTTTAAAAGTGATACGAGTAATGCAAGCTTCTGTGATGGACAAAACGACTGCCGGCTGGCGAACGAAGTTTCCACCCAGAAGAGGGACTCCTTTCCGCAGATCAGCGGCTTCTCAGCAAGAAAACAGGTCTACGCTTCGGCACGCTAACAAGCATCGTTTCCATTGATGGAAGCAGAAGCGGTGAGGTCCCCGAATCTGCTTGCTTTAACGGACCTGATTTCTCGATGCCTGCCAACTGCACCACTTTCCCGCCATGGACTATAAAGACGCAGTGAAACTTATAACCATTTTCGCGCGGGGGAGGGTGTTAAAAAGATGGCCCCTCGCCTCCCTCGGGCCCATCATCATCATGACTATGTATCATTAAAGTACTCATCAGAACGGGTCTCGGCGGCTCGTCCCTTTTCTCACACCCTCATAATAAGAACAAGTATGAACCAACTTCTCCAAAAATGTGTTTTACTGAAGAACCACCGTCTACGCAGATGCCGTGACCTAGACACAAACCTAATGACAATTTCGCGAGTGGCAAAGAACGTGACGCGTCTCAAAAACAAGATGGTGCGGGTTGTTTTCTCGCGTCTTAAATGACCTAAATTGCCTCGATCCAACGTCAAAGTAAACAACAACAGCGAGGAAACATCCATGAAGCAACATTTTTAAGAGGTAGCTTGGTGCTCCACGTAGGCAAACAATATGGTAACTTAGTGGCCTCGCTTTTTGATCGTTCCTGTGGCAGTGTGTAATCTCAGTGAGGGAAAAGATTCAATGATATTGAGCGCAGTTCAATGGTTTTGATCCAAAATCGGGAAAATTTACGTTATTTAGAAAAAATGCTTTGTTCGAAATAATTGTTGCTAAACAATGTGGAATGTATTTTGGTCATACATCGACACGACGGGCACATTTGTAATCACCAAATTCTGCAGCTTTCCCATTTTAGAAAATTAAAGTGACAGGGTGGTACCTGACTTACCTCTAAAAGATTTGAAATAAAACGGTAGCGTGCTCAGGATGATAAATTTCGTCGTTTGTTATCGTTTCCAAGCTATATCGACTTCAATTGTGTTATGTACTGACATTGAGGTGCGGGCGGCTTCTTTACCCCAGGTCATCGCTAACAAATGATTGCTGTTCAACGAGATCCACCGTGGTGCATGACCTACTCCAAGCGTTATGGGGTTGAAAACACGACGCGCGGGAAATGGATGAGCTGTTTTTGAAGATTAACATCTTGTCGACTTCGTATCGTGGAGGTTTCGCATGATATATCTGCTGAACAAGCTTTCAAAGTAAACTCGTTACCACTGGTTGATGCAAATAATTAGACCTCAAGCGATTTCCTTTTTTTTTCAAATACGGAAGTTTTAACAATCCCTAGCAGCAGTGCTTGGTTGATCACGGTATTCGAACATTGTTAGAACAAATAGCTTTTAAACCAAATGATGATTTACCTACTATAAAATCTATTGATAGAGCCACTTCAATGTTCTTCCACAATAGTTCCTCGGCGATAACCGCAGGTTCTGCAATTTTTATTGCAATTATATCAAATGAAATTAGCGGTTAATAATGTTCTGAATGATTTGTGTTAAATTTTTGTTGAAACTGCTACATTTTCAGCCATCTTTTTAAGTGGCATTTGTAACATTTGTTTATTTCATTACAACGTGTCATTGCAGGCGGCGGAGATACGTAACGCCCTGTCGGACGATATTCGGGAAAAAGTGAACATCGTATGCAGCCAGAGAGTTGCTGTGAGTATTTATTTGCGTCCTCGAGTAAGCTCAATACTTATTCCACTTCCGCGGTGAGAGTAACGTTTCCGATAGCGTATTGCGGTAAGAGGTGGCTTCAATTTCGTGCACAAAAGATGTTTGAAGTTTTTTTTTTCAGAAACTCAGCCACACAGAAGCTTTTTAATTTTTCTTTTCACCTTGTCACGAAGCTAGCTCACCTCACTTTAACCCTCACCTTACACCCAACCCAATATGAAACCAAGCCCATGCTGTTTGTTTAGTAATCGCATGTTCATTTCTTTTTGAAATAAATGTCTTGGTGATACACACAGTCTGTACCGTATACTTGATAACCGTCATCCGCCAGTTTTTCCTATCGGTTGTTACAAGTTATCAGATAAATATGTAAACCTAGGAATGGTGCCGCCATCTTTCATGCTTTTCAGAGAGCCCAACGGCGGGTCATACATAATAGTATGCGACCGAAACTTCTTTAAATGGAGCATCCATGTTTTTATCTATTTGCTGTCAGAAATTCTTTCAATGCTTCCTCTTTTATCTCTACAATTTTAACTGAACTCTGTGTAATGTAACGTTCTGTATCACAAACCTTTCCGATCAGAACAAAGACGCACCGGTGCTGACGGAGATCCGGTTCTGCCTGGACAAGGAGCTCAAGCCGGTCAACTGCCAAGGAAAGAACGGCGGCTGCGGAAGGCGCAACTACTACTTGCCAGCGCGAGGATAGCATCATAGTCTCCTCACATTAAGCGCCAAAGAAAAGAGAAATCCTGTTTACAGAACATTTATTTAAATGTGGTGTTTGGGTGTAGTTTTGTTTTCACGTGTTCGTGAACATAAACTTCAAGAGGAGGATTTCCTGTTTAAAGTAGAAAATGCAAATTTGGGTATACAACAAGCCAAAGACTTTGATCAGAACCACTGAACTGTTAAAATTGTAAATACCCTGCAAGTTGAATTCTGAACCAAGGGACATATTTACGTCGAGGCAATATTTACAGCTGTATTTTAAAGTCAAACTTTGTATTTTGATGGCGTTTGGCGAAACATTTGTCAGAATAGTTTCTGATTACCTAGGGGACCATATGCAAAGGTATCAATCGCATTGAAGAACATGTTTTTATGGTTGAACTCCAGCAATAAAATATCGTACACTACTAGTATTGTCTCAGCTTGGAATAAAATACTGGTGGTGGAAAATATTTACGTACATGAATTCGTTTTCTTACCATTGGGCACTTCCAGTTTTCATAATTTCCAAGGAAAGTCATTTTCGCCCCAAGCGGGTCGCGCGAAATAAAAAGAAAAGTTATCCTGAAACGTTTGCCTAACTACATTGTATATTTTTTGTGTATTAATGACGTGCCCCCATTATGAATTCAGGTGTTTTTAATATTCTTGCGGTGCAGAAGTGCCATCATTACTGCTCGCACCGTTGCAGAATAGTTCGTTTTGAGCCGGCTTGAGGTAACTTGGACAAAGCTGCAGATTGAGAATGAAGTTATCATGAAGTGATCAGTATCACTCTAATCGTAATTGGTGTTCGTTATGGGAATAATTACCTAATACACTGAACTTTCACTTACGCAGTGGCGCCGTTAAGGCTCAGCCTCCATCCTCCTTCTGAGTCATTTAGAAGTCAGCCCGGTTATGTGGCGGGGATGCACAAGCGGTGGGATGAGGCTCACGAGGAGCTCGAGAGCAGGTGTGGGGCCTCCGCGCTTTTCGAAAAAAAAAAACGATTACCATGTTCGGGATCCAAACTGGGTCCCCCGCCGTGTGCAGCCCGCGTCTATTTCACAGAACTGTCGTCGCGTTCGGGTCGCTCAGCATTTACTATGGGTTCGTACCGCAGGCGTTGGCTTTGATCATAGGCTTAGATGACTTGTACTGCGGCTTCGGACTCTGGTAGTTTGTATTTTATATTCTAGGAGGGTAGATTGCAGACTTTGAATCATTTCAGTTGCCGGGGAGAAGGCTTTGTGTTTTAACTATCTTCTTCTGAATAGGAGAGCAGACTTGACAAAACCCAAGTTTTACGCTGGTGCGTACCACGAGATCTGCTGTTTTTTTAGTCTTCGCAGCTAAATTGCGAAGGTGAACGAATTTTACAGCTGTCTTCCAAGCTGAGTGGCACAAAAATTTAGCGTATCCCCAACCTGCATAAATTGCAGGGTTCTTTTTTCACAGTTTCACCACCTGGACTGAATTTATAGAATTTGGAAAGAAACTACCGGTAGTGTGCGAATCGGGTGTCTTTGCTGCACCAGGCGCCAAAATTGAACAGAGATGGGGGGTTGGGGCAGTGCACGGGCTCAATCAATAAACCTTCCCTCCTCAACAAAGCTAGGGATGCTCCTTTACTCGTTTTTTTATGCCCCGTACCTTCAAAAAACCATGTGCATGAGCTCGCCCTGCAGACTATTTGTTATGTATTGCATGATGGCATGATTATTTCCAAATGTATGTATTCGTACAGTGATCTTGTAATTGAACTGCGATTGGTGTTTAGATGTTGATTCTCCTAGGCCTTGCTTCCGCGCAGTTTAAATACGGTAAAGTTCTTCAGGCCTGTGACTGGGATGTTGTAGGTTTTAGATCCGTTATTTTAGCCGCGAGAACGCCTTCCGGAATAAACGTAGCTATGAAGTGACAACATTCGCGTCCCCATGTACGTTCAACAACGAAAGAATACGAATTGGGTACCATTGTTCAGTACTACATTTTTTAAATCATATATTTTTTTACGATTTCAAATGAAGGGAGCGTTGAGGTGCCATGAATAAAGGGTTCTTATTTTCTTGATTTTTTAGCTTACTGAAATATTCAAACCTATTTTTTTAATTTCAAGACTTATTCCCGAGGTTTCCTGCAGGTAATTCTTAAATATATTCTTTTTCTTCTCTATTATTTTTCCTGTTCCGCCGTGATTGGGTCATTCGGAAGCAGGGATGTTGCATGCTTGACGTATGATAACACTGCAATCCACATGGTCGTGCCCACTGAAGGATGCCATGATTTAGAGCGGCTAAAGGTATCGTTCGCATGCAGCCGATTGCGGAGGTGTACAGAAGCGCTTTCTTACCGTGTGAGCAGAGGAAGTGCCGCCGATTTCCCCTTTTGTGTCGGAACCCCAATCGTGATTTTATCGGCTTACTGAAACCAGGAACTAGAGTAAGGCGGGACAAAATGAGGCGTGGCGCAAAATGCGACATTTTGAATTTGCCGCCCTCTAAAGCTAACACAAAAACTATTTTTTCTTTCTCTCTTTCAGCTACAAATGCCGGTAGTTGTCCATAGTTTCTGGTGCAAACGTTAGTGACGACACCGAGCGTTCGCACGGAAACAAATGCGCGGCAGATGTCAGTGTGTTCGCGACCTGCCAAAAAGAGTCGAAATTATGCTCGAAAAATTTATCGGATACGTGCATGAGGGCATATAGTTTCATAAAATAATAACTAGAGGGAAAACTGGCGCTAGAGTCAACGCGAACATGGCGGCGGCGCTTACGGTTCAAAGGGAATGATGGGTAATACTGGAACCGGATTCCGTAGAATCGACACGGGCCTCGGGCTGCGCAAATCGTGTTTTTTGATAAAAAAAAAACACTGATTGCCCGGTTCTCTGGCGACAAATACCATGGCAAACAAAAAAGTTAGTGACAAAAAACTAGTCTTTAAGAAATAAAAAGGCGCGTTTAAATAAAAACCATACGCAGAGTCAAGGAGGTTTGTGGAGCAGGTTTGCCATTTGCCGCCAACTACAGCAGGACGCGGTTTTTTGTTTAAAGTAGTTGTAAAAGATCCGGCGCTGGTAGTTTTTGATACTAAAAAAAGTTTTGTGCTCATATAAAAGAGACGCCAATTGCGTTTGGAGAAGTTATTCTTGTCTGAATTAGTGATATTCATCAAGCAGCGTTCCTATGAGTTGCCGGTACTGCTGGTCTAAACCGTAGAAGCCGGCGTTCGCACGGAAGGTGTGGTGGCTGTTTTAAGCGATTCGTAACGGTCATCAGCTGCGATGATAAATTGCTCTGCCGAATGAGCAGCGCCGCAACTTCTAATTAGCAGACAAGTTCAGCGTACAGAGCGCCGTCATTTGTGTTTTCGTGATTGCTGCGCCAGCAATGCATTGATTACCCACCTAATTCGCAACTCTAGTTATAAAACATTCCACTCAGGGCGGTTTCAGTGCGTGCGCGGCATGCAGTTCAAGAAGAAACGTATTTTTGATCGCTTCTTCCAACACCTCGCGTAGGCAAATGCGTTCATGTTAACAAAAAAACGAAAACGAAACTGCCTGCAATCTATAGTAACTTCCACAAGCCATCAAGCGCCAATCCGAACCCATAGTTACCCATCACGCCCATTGAGCATAGAGTTTCTTAGTAAGTATACTAGAGAGGAAACTGCGCCTTGCAAGCCATGTCGTCGTGGGGCTGTTTTTGAAGACCCCCCCTTTTTGGCTTGGCCTCGGCATGACAATTAGATTGTTAAGATGTTTCTGGGATTTGCTTTCTTCACTATGCATTAACACGTTTACGAGCTACGAAGAAGCCCAAATCCTGCCTGTTCGTTGGTAGGCTTGTTCGGTGAAACAGCAGGCACTGCGTGATCGCCCCAGACGTTGCTGGGAAGGACGCATGACTGAGCGGGTAATATGCCGCCGCGAAATTTGTAGCTGACGAAAAGAAGAAACAAAACGTACCTCGACGTAGACAAGATACGACCACGGGGATACGAGAAATACGGGCGCTTGTAGCGTTCCATCTTGTCATCGTGCATGACTGTTTATCGCCACGTTTTCGTTTTTCTTGTTAAACTAGTTGGCGATCGGTGCACCGGTTCACTATGAAGGCACCGTTTTATTTGCCCGCTCAAAAAAACTTTTCAAACTCTTCAAGCAACTTATTAATTGCAATAATTTTGAACTTAATAAAATCCGAGTCTCTAATGTGTCCCCCCTCCAAATATTAACCTTGGTCGTAACTACAACTTTGGCCGGCGGAATAGCAGACACAACCGTTCCGGAAAAAATACGCTTTACTTCCTTTTTCCTTAGTTTTAAAACAGTCTGCTTTTATTTTCCACTTGCGCAATTGCACACTATTTTTCGCGTTTTTGTTGCACTTTGTTTAACTTCGCGGTCACCAAAACGTTTCACCCAAGCCAATGATGAAACTAGGGCGAGCGCAATGTATAATGGCGGTCCATGACGACACAGACGGCCTTGATGTGAGCCGCATAGACGCTAGCGCCAGATTCCTCTCTAGTGTATTTTGTAAGAAACTGTATGCCATTAAGGTGTACGATCGCAGCGCCAGCTTCGTCTCTAGTTGTTACTGTATGAAAGTGAATGGATGAGGGTACTCCACTGTCAGTACATCATGATGACAGCGCCGCTGGATCCAGCCAATAAGCGAAGCCGGTTGGGTAAAATCAACTGTGACTGCTCCCATCGGGAAGGAGATTTTATAGTTGCGCTCCTCGCGGCGCCAACGAGAAAATAAATATAGGGGAAACAAAGCAGACAACACAGGCTTTTTCAAATGGCTGAAGACTTGCCTCATAATTCTGGAGAACGATATTTAGCCATTTATCGAATTCTAGGGAGCACTTTTGAGTATATGTTGATCTGAAAGAATCGTTCCAACTGTACACATTTCCTGATAAGATTTTGCTCGCTGTTTTACAGCGTTTTGTCCGAACTAAAACTTCCTTTACCTAACATTCAGCCGTCGTTCTACTAGAGCTGCCGCACTAAGTGATTGTTACCATGGTTATCAGAATCCGTACAACTGTTGCACGAGAAAACTTACAAAAAGAAGACACAGAGGAGCAAAGTCTCCAACGTTGTTTACGTCTCGTCGTTCGAATGGAATTGCAGTTTGGTAAGAAACTGCATTCGCTTCGGTGTACTGAACCCCCGACAGGTGCAAAATTTTGGCTCCCCCACTGAACATAGTCCCACCCAGTGGAAGCTGAAGTGGGCGTAGTTAGCATACCTTCACAGGCTTTCGCACACTATACACGTGCCAATACGCATGACACTGACCTGGTTATATACGCATGGAAAGCTCTGCTAAGTCCGATAATCGCACGCGGAAGTAAGAGCCACCGAACTGCCCTAACGTCTGCCCGCGCTTTCTTCGCGTGCTGTCATTCGGGAGAGGGGAACAAAAAGAGCAGTGACCTCCCGCATTTTTGTGTGTTTGTATTGATTCCGACCACCCAATGAGCGCAAATTTCTGGGGAAGGAAGAGAATGGGCCGGTGGACGCGGCAGCCAGATTCCCCCTCCGTATCGTTGCCTGCCTCAACGTCAACTTGTCTTTCTTTGTAGGCATTTATTTGCAGATAGCCACGGGTCGGGTGATTGTTTGGACGAATGAGTGTTGGTGTCGCGGCGACAGCTTCTGTTTCAAACGTACTGGATTTCCTGACGTGCTAAAGCTGCGCGGGAAATGTGAGCTGATCGCTCGTTGAATTAGCTCGTCTGTGTCGGTGTGCAGTGTGTCCCATAGAGATATGAAACTCTATGGTGGGTACATCTCGTGGTTTGCCTTTAATTACCTGTCTTCTTTCATCAATGTCTGCGTGTCAGCTCGCCCGTCTTATGCACTGCCAGCTCCTCATGCGACGACGTTGAATGGCCCTTGTATACCGACTCAAACAGCAGAGTGTGTGGTGCGTGTAGCGCTGCCCCATTGCGCATGATTTCACCGTACATTAAAGGAATCTTGTTCACCGACTAGTGCCCTGTAAAAACCCATATATTTCTGTCTTTTGTTTCCCTTCTGTTGATATTTAACCGTGGCGCTCCCCAACTTAAGCAGCGCCACCTATATACACCTCGAGCTTCGCGATCGGTGCGCCGCCTGCCGCCGCTTCTTCGCGGCGCTTACGGGATATCCGCAGCGCAGCTGATAGCGGATCATGCAGTGTTTTGGTTCTCTTTCGCTTTTTTTTGCCTCTCCGCGCCCTAAACATCTTGTTATTGGGATGTCTGTAAGCACATGGTACGTTTAGGGCACTTTAAAAAACAGCTGCGTCCCGATTAGAGTGGTTAGAGTGCTCCAACGCCAACAAGAGCTGTAACATAGGACGCGTTACTGCGCGCTTCATCGCCGCTTTTACGGGCGTCGTCGACGGCAGCGGCATATCACCGCTGTCACCTCCGAATATCTCGGGCGCAAGTGAATTTTATTGACGCTTCGTTTAGACCTGATATTGGCCCAGTGAGAGGTAGGTTTAGTTTTGCAGCGCGGACAACGAATTCGGCCTTGTTTTGAATGTATACGTCATCCAAAAATATCGTTCGGGGAGGTGATTACCTAATATACCTGGCAATAACTTGTGCCTTTGATAGAAATAGAGGCTACGCGAACATGTTAAGTATATTCCAAGTTTATGGGTCGTTAAATATATGCCCACTCCCGCCTGTTAGAACGCACCAAGGAGAGTTAATGAAACCATGGAAAAATAAATGGTCTCCAAGTCCGGCAGCAATGTAATAGCTCGTGCGAGAATGAAAGAAAAAAACAGTGCAGCATCGCAAATCCTGGAGACGTTCGTCTTACTTTAAGCAAGGTTGAACTCACTAGACCAACTAGATGCGAAATGCACTGATGTTTACCAAGAAAAGGAGGCGCAGGAGGGGGCGCTTAACTATCGTTGTGTACAAATGCGGAGAGAAATCAAGGAAAGACCGTTTTAGTAAGTCACACACAAGCTGAGCGTTCACCTTTATTTTTTTTCGACTTTAACGAACAGGGGATCACTCGGCGGACAAAGTTTTTTGAAGTAATGTAAGGAAGTTCACAAGCGATAAAAGGTGTCGCTGGATTGAGTGTGGTAGCTTATAAGGGCACCTGATTTGACATTTGTGCTAAATTCTCCAGGCTTCCTGAGTCAATGATGATGTTTCGATAAAGCGTTTAGTCACGACCGGGGATATAAGCTGAGGATATATGTAACGATTACTGTTTGGGGAAGCTCACCTCGCGAGAAGACGACCCAGCCGTAAATTCTTTGTGCTGACTCCCGCATGTAATTTTGCATTATCAATATTACTTATTGCGTAGAATGTCCGTGATATTTATGACACATTGGCTTGTTCAGGGTAGTGACCAATATCCGAGATATGATGAGTAACTGGCGGGCTGTCAGGTATGAGTGCTCCGCTAGATTATGAAACCACACGAAACCGATTTACATCACATTGTATAGCCGTAGAATGAGCATCTGAACGAACGCTGCTTACGGAGTTACCGTTAGTACATTTCACTGCAGTGGAATTACAAACAGATCCATGCATATATGCCAGTTTCGCGACGCCGGCTTGTGACACACACCTGGCGCTGATGCGGACCAAATGTACCGCAGTAAGATCGTGTCAGAAGCAGTTACACTCTCGTAAATGCACCACCTTTGTGAACAGAGTGACTGCTACTCATAAATATGTATTTCCAACGCATACAAACGGAAAATACCAGTCGCGAACCTGCCTGGAAACCAACGGCGACTGTGTTGAGCGGGCCGGCAACTCCCGCGACTGCTTTCGAAATGGGCCGCTAGGAGGATTTCAGTGGCGCCTCTACAGGCAGGGCTCAGGGCTCGAGGCGTATAGGGCGATCTCCTGGCCAATATGCGACACTAATTAGACCGTTGATGGGAGGCCATCGGTGAGCATGTATTTTGTACTATGTTAAGAATTTATTAAGCATGTAAAAGAAGGTAAATAACAGCATAAATAGTCCATAAACAGTTCTAGGCTACGGGGGAGAAGTTTGTAGTTCGCAGAATAGAGTTTTCATTTGCAAAATAGGAGACAAACTTTCGAAGCTAGAGGTTGCTTAATTGGAAGAAATGTATAATTATATTTTAAATTAAGAAATAATTGAAAATAGGAGACAAACTTTCGAAGCGATGCATGCTTAGATGAAACAAATGTCAAATTAAACTTTAAAATAAGAAAAACTTCTGTGGCTTCTTCAAAAACGAAGTATAACACTGGGTTCAAGAGATTTTCAAGCATAAGGAGCACATATTATGTGTGTGTAATAGTGAACTTAACGAAAATTGTGTAAGGTGTGTCTTCGGGTGCCTCTGTATGAGGAAGAAATTTTTGGTGAACAGGGATTGCACCACATAAGTAAAAAAAAAGAAAGCGGCGTTTTGCCTTCGGCCTTGTTAGGATACATCTCTAACACAGAGAAAAGCAGGAAACTGATAGGTATTTAGCTGGTAATTAGCAGAGAGAATCAATATTACTTATTGTCTGATATTAATCATTTAGGGCTTTTGCAATGGGATCCTAAAACTTGGAAATCCAGACGAGTAGTAAAATACGAAAAATCTCAGCGACTGAGTCGGCTACAGAGATCTATAACCACTTTTTGAGCCTTACAGAAACAGACCTAGCAGAAACGAAGACCCACTTTTTGGTGAATTTAACAGAAAACTGTAACCCAGAAGGACGTTTGGGACAATATGAGTAAGTGACAGCAGGTGGTTGGTGACGAGCCCAAACAAGAACAGGAGGTAGGCAGGAGAACGAGAGACTTCAATTTGGAGCGCAAAAAGAAAAAGAAAAAGGGAAGGAACGAAAGCCCGTCAGGCAGAAGGAAATTAAGGAAGAGAGGATCCCACAACAGAGAATGAGGAGGAGTTCCCGCAACTCGGAAAGGACGAATGTGAGGATGAGTCACGGAAACAGGTTGAAAACGTGGAGGAGGAAGCCTTCAAAGCTCAATTGAAAAGGAAGGTAAAAAAGGTGGACGCAAGAACTTTCAGTAGCCTAATAAAGGTAACGCGAGTAACTGAAGCCGAAAGAGCAATGGGAAGATTGGCAGATGATATTCAGGAGATGAGGGGCCTAACAATAGGCCTCATTTCTAGGGTTGGCAGAATTGGAAGGTGAACTAGCAGCACTAAATGTATCCCACACAGCACATTCGCAGACGTAACAAAGACTAGCGAAGCAAAACGTCCCTCTGACCCTGACCCTGTGGACGAAGAAGAAAGGAGGAAGCAAAGTGTTTTGCACATCAAACCCAAAGACACAGGCGAAAAAGACGCAGCAAAGGTAGCAGAAGCTGAACTGAAAAAGAACTTTGAAACATCCCAGCGTGGGTTAAAGAACGTGTCACTGCGGGAAACAAGACAAGATGTTTTGGTCCTATCCGATGAGAAAGAGGGACCGGAAATAAAACGCGGGAAGCAGAAATCCGCGAAAAACTTGCGAAACAAACAAACACGATGGAAGAACAGGTAATAAAAACGCAATGTCCAATCAAAGAGGAGGAGTTAAGTAACACTAATAGCTCAACTCCCAGGTCCAGCATTCCCAACATCATGGGGTAATGACGTGTTAGGATTGGATGGACAATGTTCAGGGCAAACTAAAGCTCGTATGTCCCTACGTGAGACAACTGCGCCAGGTTTGGGCACCACTCGGTGTCCTGCAAACAAAGAAACCCGACATGCACAGACTGCATAGGGCAGCATCATCACAGGGACTGTCCGGTATCGGAGTTGTTCTGTCAACAGTGTGTGCTGTACAACCGCTAGGCCGGACAGCACGTACTAGATGCAGGGCACTCAATGATGGACGTGTGACGTCCGTCTTTCAAACGATTTCAAGATAATTCGCGGGAAAGAAGCAACTACGACTAAATGCAGGAAGGCAGGTTCGTCAAAGGCATCTATTGAAGTAAGACGATGGTGTGAGAAAGGACCATCTTGAGGGGGAAAAGAAAGGGTCAACAGTGAAAAGTAACTCGGGTAATGACAACAAATTCAAATAAAAAATTCAAGGTATCTCAGACACTTAAAGTTTGTACAGATTAACATGGCAACGTGTCTCCAGGCGAATGAATCCCTTAATTAGTTCGAAGGAGAGAACATGATAGATATATCGGTTGTGCAGGAACCATACATTGTACATGAAAAATAATAGGCTTTCCAATTAAAGTATAGTTGCGAGTGCATTTAGCCTAAAAGTGGCAATTCTTGTTCATTCAGAAGAAATCCTAGCTTTTAAAAATTTAGTGGAGCGAAATAGTACGTACAAGAATACAATGGAGAGATGGTTATTATAAATGCATATTGGTCACAAAAAATGATCTTAATCCAATATTGGTTGAATCGAGAATCTACTACATACTGTCGAAGGTGAACACTTTTTAATTACAAGGGACATTAATCGAAAAAATACTTTATGAGGAGGGTATATAGCAGATAGAGGAGGCGATGAAGTAATTAGTTTTACCAACGCAAAAATTTTAAACATTCTAAAGAATTCGGGGTCAATCCCTACATTTCAATTTGAAACGGTAAACGGGGAGAGTTGGATTGACCTTTACTTGGCATCCATAGAGTTAACGACAGAAATAAACACAAGGAAGGTGTTAGAACAGCAAAACAGTAGCGACCACAAGTACATCATGATAACTATTTTTAAAAGAGAAAAGCAGAAAGAACGCAGATCAACGAAAAAAGGAAAACTGAAGATACTATGCGACCTAAACTGAGGAGGAAATGTCAGCAGACGATGTAAAGTGTTTAGTTGGCAACTTTTGTATGAAATTCCAAGGTCTCATCGAAAAATACTCAAAAAATGTCGCAAAGGATAAGGAGCCAAAGCGTAGGTGGAATAATGAATTTGAGGTGCAGCGTAAGCGGGTAAGCGCACTCAGGCGGCGATATCAGAGATCAGATAACATACATAGAGCAGAGTATAAAGTGAGATATAATGAAGCTCACATGTAGTACGATCAACATCTGAAAGAAAAAAAACGAAAAATTTGGGATAAAAATTGTGCCCACATGACATCAAATTCGTTCACATTGCCCTTTGCACTGTAAAATAGCTAGGACCCAGATTAAGAAAAAGGTGGTATTCTCGAGAACACCTAAGAAGAATGGGGAACGGAGAGAATCAGTCGAAGAAACGGTTGAGGAATTAGTAAGCCTATTCTATAATTTAAAGGAACAATCAGATGAGCTGGATAATATCAGTACCACAGTGGAACATATTGAGAATACGAACGAGAGCATAACAAAATAGGAAATTAGATATACTCTATGGGTCTTGAGGAAACATATCGCAGTTGGACCAGATGGTATAACTGCGGACTTTGTACAAGGTATCTATGAGGTAATTAAGGATTTTCTTCATCGGGTATACTCAGTATGTTCGAGGTTTGGACAGGCAGAAGATGCTATTGACGCTTTTTTTTGCTGGGAAATGAATCCTCGGAGGGTTATTTCACCCTCACTATTCTATAGCATTCTGGTTTCATTTGTACTTCATTCACGTGAACCTAAACTCAGAACTTGCATGTAACAAAAACCTGTAGGTAAAAAAAATTACCACTTTTTGTCAACTTCGTAATGTCCATGTTTAACTGTAGTTTACTCTTTACATTTCTAAGCGTGTATTGTCTCATCTAGAACAGTGATTTTTTCGCAATTTTATGTACCCAAATCGACAGAATAGACGCCTGCTTTGAAACTCGCCCCATGCATCCATAGACGTTATAGTGTGTTTTGTATGCATAAACCGGTATATGTGGAAATGCGTACGTTTTTTGAACAGGACGCTTTCGGGCTCACTAAAATAAGCTTTCACTTTAAATGGTGACTGACCAATATGATCTCATCATGATCATCACCAGCCTATCTACGCCCACTGCAGGACAAAGGGCTCTCCCATTATTATCCAATTACCCCGGTCATGTGTGAACTGTGACCAATTTGTCCCTGCGAACTTATTGATCTCATCCGCCAACCTAACTTTCTGCCGCCCCCTGCTACGCTTGCCTTCTCTAGGGATCCACTCTGTTAAACTTATTAACCAACGGTTATCTTGCCTGCGCATTATATGCTCTGCCCACGTCCATTTCGTCTTCTTAATCTCTACTAATATGTCCTTAACACGCTTTTGTTCCCTTACCCAGTCCCCTCTCTTCTTGTCCCTTAATGTTACACCTATCATTTTCCGCTCCATTGCGCGCTGAGTCGTTCTCAATTTAAGTTGAACCCTCTTAGTCAGCCTCCAAGTTTCTGCCCCGTAGGTGAGTACCGGTAAGATGGAGCTGTTATACACTTTCTTCTTCAGGCACAATAATAGGCTGCTATTCATTATCTGAGAATGTCTTCCGTATGCACTCCACCCCATTCTGATCCTTCTAATTATCCCTGCCTCATAGTTGGGATCCGGGGTCACAACTTGGCCTAAGAAGATATATTCTTTTACCATTTCCACTACCTCGCCCCCTATCCCAAACTGTTGTGCTGTCACAAGGTTATTGATCATTACTTTAGTTTTCTGCATATAAATTTTCAGGCCCACGGTTCTACTAGGTTCGTCTAGTGCGGAAAGCATGCTTTGCAATTCGTCCCCCGAGTTACTTAGCAAGGCAACGTCATCAGCAAATCTTAGGTTACTGAGGTATTCTTCAATAACACTTACTCCCAATTATTCCCAATCCAACGTTCTGAATACTTTTTGCAATCATGCTGTGAATAACATTAAAGAAATTGTATCTCCTTGTCTGACGCCCTTCCTTATAGGTATTTTACTGCTCTCCTTATTTTTAGGCTTTTGGAATATAAAATATGGCATGTCCGCATCAAAGCCATCTTATGGGGATTATCAGGGTGTCTGGCTACCAAGGGGAAGGCGAGGGGGCGGGGATACCGTGCACGGTTTTCTTATACGGCCGGCGTGGAGGACACTAGGGGGCATTATTTGAGTTTCCCCCCTCTCCCTTGTGTGGGACTGCAAAGGGTGCGAATATTCTTGAAGTGCCTTAAAATTTAGGTGATTTTATTGGTTGATTTGTTATACCTAACAAGAACACTGCACCGGAAAACCTAGAAGGAAAACCGTTCTTACGAGGACTAGTGGACTGTATTACTGTGGTCCCAAACAACTTCTAATACACTAGTATGTAAAATAAAACCGGATATTTAGTAGTGTGCACAAGATCAGTGCTCCAGAAAACATGAGGTTTCTAAAGCAAGAAACTATTTACAGCTGTATTGGAGAAAGACTCGCGTGTGTAAACGTTTTCCCTTGATGTAAAGAGGCGATAACCAATGACTGTCCCCAGCTGCACCCAAGCGGCAACTGCCGCGGATTCACCGTGCCCAGCCTCGCCCCCTTTGTCCACTAGACGAAACAAGGGACTTAAGTGCCGCCTGAAAGGGAGGCGGTGGGTCCTGAGGCGCCTGTCTCTCGCTATAGACGGACCAGTGCTTCGGCTCAGCCGTTGTGCGATTGAAGTAGGGAGCGAGGATGCGGGTCCATGAGCGCCAAGTTGGCCATGGCAGCTTTCCCTTGCATAACCGGGCCCAGCCAGGCTAAGCCGCAAACATTTGTAACCTGAATTTCGCTTCCCAATAGCGACGTGTGCTTTGCGTAGCTGAATTTATGAGATATTCACTCTTTTGTCATGTTAAGACGACGTTGCTTTGACGAAGTTGCTTAGAAGGACGTCATCCAGAGTACACGGGGAACAAACCTTTTGTGCTGCGCTGAAGGCCAGTCGAATACCATCTTGAGCTCCTGGGTGCGCCATAATGGTGACGTCAGCGTCCGGGAACGCTCCTTTACTTGGGAGCATGGCCTTGCCAGCATGGCTTTCCTCTGAAGGGTGCCCATAACGACAATCTGCTGAAATAAAGGAGGCAAGTTCTTGCACGCCTCTCAGCTTTCACTCTGGTTGCGTCTCCGCAAAATAAGGGCACTCTAAAAATGAAAATTCGTGAATCATTTAGGTTTGTTTGTGTGCTAAGAAGGCGAAAAACGGACGACACTCATGACAAACCGCGTGTTGCTACGTCGTATTTGATTCCCTTTGTGCGGTTTCCTTTTGGTTCCTTTAATACAAACTACTTTCACCGACTTATATTCTTTTACACCGTTTCTTCGATTGGCGGCGCAAAATTCGGCAGCAATCACACAGGGACGCGCTACAGCTTCCTTAGTGCAACACGTCGGCGCAGCAGGTTTAGACCAGTTCTAATCACGTACGGTCATGGTTACGTGTCAGGCGCAACGAACTATTGAATGGCTTTCACGTTTCCAATTCGTAGTTATTTGTTGTAAACCGGCCACATTTTAAGTCAAAACTACCAATTCATGACCAATATCTTCTTGAGTATGTGTCATGTGGAACCGGGGCTTCTGCACCCGGCCGGGAATACTGAGAAAGACACCGAGACCGAGGAAACCGCAAATTTACTGGGACGAGAGTCCATCCCACAGGTCCGGTCATTGCCTGTCAGGTCCACGCTTATAGGTCAGTACCGCACTGTCCACGCGTCCTATTGTAGCTCCTGTCGCCCGCCTCGTCTGTTTCTTCACGGGGCACGCGCTCGTGTGCATATCCATGCCACAGGATTCACTACGCCATGGTGGTCCGATTACCACAGGAATCAATCAGAAGAAGCAACCCCTTTTCTTCCGAGCTAGCTTCTTGCCTAGATAGCGCAATGGTAAAAGCTGAGACTTTAGAAACACTGGGATGCTGCTGGGATGCATTTTCTAAAGCCTGTTTACGGGAGCCGCGAATTTCTTGATAGGAGAACAATGACTCGAACGTTTTTTTTCCTACAGCCCTATTCCTGTTAAGTTTTGTTTTGCTACTAGAAACCTAATTCAAACTCAACACCTCTTCAGATTTCTCATCACAAAGTCAACAATATTTTATCAAGAAAATGCAACACGAAAACGAGTCACACCAGTACATTGGAATTCTTTCAATAACTAATTGACAAATCTCATCAGGCTGGAAAAGCCCGTGGGCTACACCGGTCGTACTCATGAAGGGAAAAGAGGGTACATTGAGTTTCTGCGTTGACTACGGCGACTAAACCAAATAACCAAAAAGGGCGTTTATCCTTTGCCAGGAATCGATGACGCACTCGACCACCTCTGCCACGCGAAGTACCTCTCATCAATTAATCTGAAGACAGGTTACTACCAAATTGAAATGGACGAGAGAGATGTAGAGACGACCGCATTCATAACCACGGACGGCATATACGCGTACAAGGTAATGACATTTGTGCTATGAACAGCGGCAGAAACGTAGCAAAGAGTCATGGACACTGTGCAAGCTGGCCTGAAGTGCCGCACCTGCCTCGTATACCTTGGCGACGTTGTGGTACTTGCCCGGACTTTCGATGAACACCTTCCAATTTGGAGTGTTTAGTCGAGGCCATCCGTACGTCGAGGTTAACGCTGAAGACGAAAGGTGGCGCTTCGTGTACGAGGAACTGAACTTTTTGGGCCTCGTCGTCAACGCCACGGGAATCCTTCCTGACCCGGCGAAAACATCCACCATAGCGAAATTCCCGAGACCGGAAAAGAAGAAAGGTGTGCAAACTTTTCTCGGACTGTGCGCTTACTACCGACACTTCGTCGAAAACTTCGCACGCATTACAGAGCCGCTCACACGTTTGACGAAAGATAGCACCACTTTCAGCTGCGAAAGTGCCCAAGACGAAGATTTCTGCAAGCTGCATCAACGCCTGCAAATCCCACCCGTGCTGGCTCATTTCCACGAAGGCGCGAAACGGAAATGCACACGGACGCCAGGGATATAGGCTTTGGTGCCCTCCTCATCCTAAAGCAAAGCCGTTGCGAAAAGGTAATCGCCTATGTCAGCCGTGATCTGTCGAAGGAGGAGTAAAACTACTCTGCCTCCGAGAAAGGGTGCCTGTCTATCATATTGACATTTCGATATTTCGCCCATAAGTGCATGGTAGACCATTCCAAGTTGTGACAAACAACCATGCGCTGTGATGGCTCGCCAAATTTATGGACCCCTCTGGCCGACTTGGGCGAAAGAGCTTGCGCCTACAAGAATTCGACGTTGCAATCGTCTATAAATCCGGTAGGAACCACTCCGACTCAGAATATCGGTCCCACGCCCCCGTCGACCAACCGCCTCAAGACTCCAGTGCAGACAGCGTGTTCTTCGGAGTCGTGTCCGAAAGCGATCTAGCTGCTCAGTAGTGTGCCGACCACGAGTTACGCGTCATGATCAACTACCTCGAAGGACGCAGTGTCGCTGTGGCCAGGGCTTTCAAACGCAACTTACCATCATTCAGCGTCAAAAAATCCCTCCATGTAAAAAAATATGCAACCCTTGAACGAAAACAAACTTTGATGGGATGCCCGCAATCCCGTAGGTAGACGCCAATGGACAAAACGCCCTAGACTTGCGTAAAAACTTGTAACCTAAGGCATACAACGGATATAAAGGATGCATGCCTTAACTTGCCAACTACGTCCACTGGCCTGTGGGTTACTGGTATCGCGCAATACTATGGTTCACACCTCCGTCTATGCCACCAGGACACGCTTATAAATTTTGGTGTGTGGAAAAATGTACCCGCGAAACCAAAAGCCAGCGATGTTTGGTGTAAGTGAATTCTACAAACAGTTCTATCGTCCGTCGCTCCTGCTCTCTGAAAGTAGCAGTGAATACTGTGCATAACCTAATGATGACAAATTTCAAGGTGTATCATGAAACAATACGCTGCACTAGTTGTTCCGCGCACCATGTTAACACCACCCGGGCGTAACCCCGTCAACGTTAGTGCCCTGCGCAGTGAAGTTCAGTTCTGGATTGGGCGTACGAAGTACCCAGGCAGAAAAGCAAGTTCGATTCTTGACCGGCCAACCGACGGCTGTTCTCGGGAATGCTCGGCTATCGGCAGCAAACTGGCCAGCTTTGAACAGAAGATAAATGGTTTGAATACGGCGACCATCCTCTGCGCACGTTTTCGGCAGCCTATGTTCTCAGGTTGGTCAGCTTTCGTTCGTTCACCGTCAACACGGTTTCCCCCCGGCGAAAGTTACTCAGTTGTTATCTGGCGCATCAACCACCGGTGATGAACGGCACTTGCTCCAGCAACGCCCAACTAAAAGATAGGCGGTAGGTTTCCCACCGCCGAGTATTCGCTTGTTCCTTAAAAGCGGGTTTACAAAAGATGATCAGCTTGTGCACGGCCACCAGGCAACCGCTTTGTTTCCGCGTGCAGGGGAACGCATGATGAATGGCTGTTGTCCCGTTCTAGAGTACTCGTGTTTCGTAGGCAGCCGTTGTTCAAATGTTGTTTTGGAAACGTGCGTTATCCGGTCCGCGTATGAATTGTGCACGCTCCTGCTCTTCGAAAGGTGAACGGCTGACGTTTCTCGCATGTCTAGCACCGACCGTGCCCAATCGCCGGAATTCCGAAGGTCATCCGTGAACACGCGCCCAGCCACCGAAGAGAGTGCTATATATACATGTGCACTCATGGACATATGAACGAGGCCACAAAAACAGTAACCGAATACGCTAAATCAAAGATAATGGAGAGTGAAGACAAAATAATGGCTTGCTAGTTGTATATTTGGAAAGGCACATTTTCAGTCTTTTGTTATGACATGTGTTCGCTCTTTGTGAATAAAGCCTGCTTGCCCCTTTGGAAACACGTGATTGCTAAGGATAAGCTGAAATACTGCTGCATTGATCGACGAACGGCGGCGTTTTGCAGTGCCCGGACAAAGAAAGTTCAGTAAGTTTATTTTTGGTGGCCATTTTTTTTCGGTAATAACATTCGGTGCAGAAACGTGTAACGGCTCGATTTCCCGCTTCCGCTTCAGTCTCACGGTGTGGTTCGCGGAAGCTAAATTCAATTAACTGATGCTGACCACGCTCGATATGTCTAGCGTTGCTGATGTACAGGTTTGTCGGCGCAGCGAAGGGGGCTAGGAAGTCTGGAATAATTGCTGGTGCTCTTGATGACATCGTGAGGAATGAAGGTGTTTTGTACCACATGCAGGTTTTTATCGCACGACATCTGTTTATATATGCGGCTGGGCGGTTTCACCGCACTATCGTGTGACTTCGATAGCCTGGCCACTTTGAACAAGGCAAAATACAATATACGACTGCTTAACGTTTTGGAGGTAAAACTTCCCTTGAGAAAAAAAGTAAACACTGGAATAGTTTAAAAATATGAGCTTTGCAATTTATATCCCATTATAATTTTGCCTGATACCGGGATGAAAACCTTTCGTAATGCTTTCAGGGGTTCTCTTTCTTGGGAAACTATTTTCTTTAACCAATGTGTAGTTCAGGAGCACCTCGACTGAACGCACAAAAATTCTTCTCTCTCACATTGAGTGGGGTGCGACTCACGGTGTTCTCTTTGGGGGCCTTCGCATTATCACAGGCCGGGGAGTTTTTTTTTCTTTTCACCGCAACGTGGAGGAGTCTATTTGCTGTCTGGTGCTACAAAAAAGCAGGCATCGCTGCCTACTCGAAAGAGCGTGCTCAGTCTATTAGGATGTCTTTACAGTAATGAACGTTTGTTGTCGAGTGATCTCGTGGAAGGGGGACTATTTAGTCGGTCACTCCAACTCCTTGCCCACTCAAAACACAACAGAACCCCCTAAACTCTACGTACAGGTTCACGATTCGAAGAGGTTGGTACACAGCGCCGACGAACAGGAAATACAAGACATAAGCCGCGAAATTGACCAGCGGCAGCAAATAGCACAGCCATGGCCGTATTGACGTTGTTTAGGCCATGCCAGGTGTGGATAATGAGCAAAATTAAAGAGAGGGCGGTTGCTTTTTCCCGTCTTTCACAGTGATTTGCGTGCCGACCGCTTCACGTGGACGTGTAAAATTTAGCTCAGGTATTCCTGGCATGCAGTGTAATCTAAACGTCGTGCAGGTTTACTTCCACTGCTCCAAGAGTGTTGTAGGGTCCCTTTAAAGCAAGATGCATTGCACATTAGCAATGTAAATCTCTGTAGGTGCCTCGAACTGCCTTTCTCAGTTTGGTAACAGTGTGAGCTGTGCAGACTTGTAACGTGTCCTTTTTTTTCTTTTTGTTTTCTTTTGCAGGTGCTCCTGAGCCTGGCAGCTGTGGTTTCTATTGGAACTCTGTACATGACCACTGTAGCGGTTGCATCAAATGGAAGCAGCATCACTGTATGAGGAGCAATTGAGAAAATACAGCTGCACCACAATTTGTGTTCAACAGTCTTTGTCAGTTGCTGAATTTGTTTGTTTCCTTAAAAGCAGGAATGATTGCTGTTCCGAGGTTATAAAGTCTGCACCTGGCTGGAGAAACAGCTCGACTATACCCGTTCTAGGGCTGGATGAAAGCTGCAGCACCACAAGTAGTATGCATCCTGCAGTGGAACGGCCAGACGAGTCTGTTGCATTGTTAAAGTTCAACCATATCTGAGCGGCTCTGGTTCAACAGCTGGGCTCCAAGCAAGGATGAATAGCCGTCGTCTGTAAAGGTTGAACGGCCGTGGGTTGTTAAAGGTTGAACGGCCGCCGGCCAATCAAAGAAGGGCAAGACAATGGCAAAATCTGGCGGACGAAGGGCGGTTGTGGGCCCCTTGGCGATGCTTTGGTCAAAGGTGAGCAGCTGTTCAGCTTACACCACGAAACTTTCTGCATACGGCCAAGGCCCCCTTTTGAGTATGGGCTGTACACTCTGATGGTGCCACGACCGAGCAGAAATTACCTGGCCAGAGATCGACAGCTCATGCTTAGCCGTATATGCTTGTACTGCTTGGGTAGGTCTGGGTGGCATTACCGCCATCATCATCATGATACGAGGGCACTGTGGAGTATTTTAACGCACCAATAATATCCTATGAACGAGCCCGTCAGGCAAAATCTGGATAACAGCTTGCGATTAGTCGATGCATTTTCTGAAAAATCCAAGTGGTTGGGCCTCAATTGCGGATATCAATTATTTCGCATTTCCAGAAAAGCGAAAGCTTTGCTTTTTGGGAGCCATCCCGTTGCAGCCAGCAAAGAAGCGCGGAGCAATGGAGGACCTGTTTCAAATCCGCTATTTATATGGAGGGTCTCGTGGCTGGCTCGTATCATGGAAACCCTGTACTTTTGCCTACCCCCACAGATGGGCAACGACACTTTCTACAACACTTCAGTGCGATCGTCAAAGTTCATCCGGTAGAGATACTCACCGATTCCCGTTTGTCCCGACAGGCTTTCTTCCAGGCGCCACAGAAAACGTGTCCCATTTCTGCACACCAAATCGATGATTTCTAGCATATCCGGCCAGGTTCTTGGTTTTGGCATCAGCTAATCATACGGTGAACAGTCTGCGTAAAGTCACGAGAAGTTGGGTGTTTATGGAGCTGCCTATGTTCAGAAGACCGACGGTAGCCACGCGCTGTCCAGAAATATAATTTTATTTCGGCGGCCAATCTTCAGCAAGACAACGGCCGATACTTCCTCAGGGCATCCATTTTTCTCTCGGAAGTGGTGTCTGGCGGAGGCGCGGCAAGCCACCGGCCTAAGAAAATTTGTTACCTTTTGAAAGACTGTGTTCGGTGAGACGCAAACCCACGTGCGGCCCACCCCATGCAGTTTTCTTTCCTAGGGTTAGCGGTGTTCACCAAGAGAACGGCAACCTTCCGGTGACAGAATATATGTACTTCCACGCACAATTTTTTAGTATGGGAGTGACGGATGATTGCTCAAGAGCTTAGGCTTTCATTCGGTGGCCAATTCTCAGCGGAATCACGGGAAGCGCGAGGCCGCTGAGTATTTTTGCTTTGGCAATTACTGTAAGAGTATCAACAACCACGAGGCCCAAGGTTACATGTTTTTGTTGAGGCGAATGGTATTCGGCAAAGGATTGGCAGTACTCTGTGCACCAAGAGCCATGATAATACTTGCTACTGCTGTTTGGAAGGAGACCGTCCGATGTACGTGTGGTTTTTATTGGCGAGCAGCAGGCTGCTACGGGGCCGACCGATTCAGAGGCACTTTACATCGGCTTCGTGTTTCTGCCCGCTTCATGAACTAGATTCGTTTTTCAAGCAGTAGTGAGTTTAACCAGGTTATTCCGCAAGGTGAGGGTACTCGCAGCACATAAAGAGGTGATGTTTTGTGCCACGGAAGGCCATTTATCGCCGTGCTTACTGTTGATGTAAGTCTTGTCTATGGGTAGCGCTACTGCGCACATTCAATGCTGCCGACCACGCTCAACTCTGTAGCAGCAGTTTGCCTTGTAGAATAGGGCATTCATCCGGCCGATATGCCCCACCCGAGGTAGGTGGAGGATGGCGGAGAACAACCGGCCTGAAAGAAAGCCCAGAAAGCAGCAGCCAACCAGGCGCTCACCAGCCGTGACATCAATGACCCACAAAAAATAAAGGCAAGGGAGGGCAAAATTGCAAGACTTCGGAAATTGGCCTTACAGTAATACTGCGAAGAAAATATATTGCATTATTGTCTTCTCTCTAAACATAAAGAAAGCATATCTTCTGGATATGCTGACCTAACTTCGTGCTCTTCATTAAAACTCTGCCACTTAACTTACTACTTGCTTCTTATAAGACAGTTCTATTTAATAATTTTGACAGAGAGCACTGAAAATGAAAAGGTCTATATTTTAATTTGTGTTTGCAATGTTGACGGCGAGTTCAGCTACCTTTTCGTTGAATACCTTTAAGATTTACCCTTTCTGTAGCACGCTTTTAAAAAGGTAATAGCAAGGGAAAACAATGCTTTTCCTGTGGTGCATTGCCCAACCAATAGAATGAAGTGACTGGCAGACAAAGCCTTTGCTGACAGTTAAAAAATGTGGCCACTGGGATTGTTAGAGCCCGAACTACTGTTGGCGTGTCTTTCGAAAGACGCGCGAGAAATGTTAAAGCCTGAGGAAGGTGGTCCGAGGGTCTAGCATCAAGTTGGCATGGGAGGGTGTCAGAGGCGCACGCGATCAAACATCAACCAGTGAAATATTCAATTTTTTATATTCATTAGAGAATTCCAGCTGTACTGTACGCATCATACAATTGCTACGTTTTCAGCTTAAAGCAATCATAAACACTAACCTTTTCCTTTGTCCCGAGCAAACACAAGCTTCGATACAATTGTAGGCATGAGAAGCAGGTTGTCTTTGAAGGTACGGCTATAACTTTTCTCCACGAAGGGTAAAATTAGGGGCAGCATGAACTTCATTTTGGCTGTTAACTGGTGTGCGCATCACCAATGAGACGAGAGAAAATAAAACTAGAAATACAGCTACTTGTGAGGCGCGTTCACAGAACCTTCCCATTGATAGATGATAAGAAGTGATGGCCGAATATAAAGTGTATCTGTCGAGCAACACAGTGAAATACTGAACATCCTTCCTGTGTGAAGAAAATTTTTATCAAATCGTCCTTAGTGTTGCCTGAGTGCCTGAAAATGTGCATGACATCATGCAGGCGGGTAAACATTTAACTAAACTTGACAGGAGTTTGTTTGAAACAGGGGTATCGTTTCAGGGCATGCAGGTCGTCATAAAGATTGTTCTAAAAAAATTGATTTAACCTGGTGCTCTTGTATGTCTGATAAATAAGCCAATAAATAATGCCCTTCCCACTCCTGAGTTCTGCTACGGGGCTGCACGCGAGATAAGACACTTATTACAGCTTAAGGAGCCAAACTAATTTGTTTTGCATTTACAGCAAAGGAGGCATAGCCGATATAGGGATGCTCACATTGTAAGCAAATTTATTAAATGAATTTGATGCCAACTGAGGTTAACAATCAGCAGTGCTGCGACAAAGGCACATCGCTAACGGCGCTAGCGGTGATGTAAAGGCTACGATTGGCGTAGGGTAAGTGGTTCCACTGCAGTGGGCTTCCTGCACCTGCGCAGTGCGGCTGCCCCACCTTGTCATGCTTTGGGGATTGTCGACCAGCATCAGTGGACCATGCTATGGCTGAAGTGCAATGCCCTTAACGTAAATGTTATCTGGTGGCTTTTGCGAGCCCTATTCTGGTCGCTGTAGTACGACGGGGGTCTTACCTATGGGTCTCGGTGGCCTGGGGTGGCCGTAGTGTCTGTCCCAAGTCTGCCCCAAGTCGTGTCTGTCGAATAGCCGAAATCCTCGTGCTGGAAATGCTACTAAGAACGTACTCCGGCCAACTGTTCTACATAACCATCGTGTTGGATTCCCACGGGAATACGGACCGCACTTGGTTGAGCCGTAATTTGGACGGGGCCTAGAACTTCCGCCGGAATACGGTCGGGTATAAATTACCTGACTAAAATGATTAGGCTTGCCTTAGGACTAAAAGTCCTCCACTGCGTGTGGTAGGGGTATACATCTCATACCAGCAGCATGATCTGAAATTAGGGTGCTTCTAAGCCTGAAGTGCTTGTTTGGTGTCATCGAGAACAGTCCTTACTCTCTGACATGTCTTGCTTACGGCAAGAACGCCTGACCTTGCGCCTATTATGATGGTTACGACGACTCCTGAATCCGTGGGAAGCTTGTTGACCTACTTTTGTAACAGAAACAAGGAAGGCGCTTGAAAGACTACTCTGGCAGGCATGCTGTGGTTGTAACTTGAGTGCAGGTCTGCAATTCAACCTGCTTCATTTTTTTTTTGGATGTGCAGCTTCAATCCGGCTTCCAAACTCACGTATTAGTCGTTCACTTCGGATACCACCCATTCTTTAGTATCATGCAAGCATCGTGGATGCGGATGTGTGCGTGCGGCCTTCAATGAAGATTGCATCATCCATTAACATAGATGAAGCGAAACAGACCACCTACGCACTCTAAATGAAGGCTTTCCCCGATCTAAACAACAAATAAATACAGTTTACAATCGACCACCCAGTCACATTCAGGTGAGTGACCGCAAGTGCAAAAAACCTGGTGGTGTCGCGTGAGGCATGTTTGAGACAGGATGTTCCACGTACTTTGTACCGTGTCTTCGCATTCCGATCCTCGACACGACCCGCAGTACTGGGACCACCCACGGATTCACATAGCGCCAAGATTCAACTTCCGACTTGATGGCTGTGCTGCGGCTATGGTAATAAAATGCACGGGAGTGTCCGGCAAATTCATCGGCGGGGCGGTGCTGATGATACCGGCTCAACCCAGACGTGTCTTTGTCCTTTCCAGAGGAACAGGACTAGGACGTTCACACTTCTGCAACACTCACAGCACTAAGCCAGTGTGGACAGCTCGTTAGGTCGGGAGGAAATGTTCGCCAGCAGTCAACATCAGCATCAGTTTGCAAAACAGCGAACTTCCTCGGCTCGAGGCGGTTACTATTGTCAGGATAAACACACTGTTTTTATGGGCAATATTTGTGATAGTGTTTATTGTTGATATCATGTTTATTGCTTGAACGCAAGTTTGCGTTCGTGTCCCCATAAGCACACGCTTACTCTCTCGACGTTCGACCTCCTTTTTCGTGTTAAATTAGGTTTGCTGGATATTTTGCTTTTCGTCGTATCATGCAACCAACTAGATCCATGCAACCCCGTTCGTTCAACTGATATGCCTCAAAATCATTGCCTGAACTAGATGGTTTTTTCGCTGTGGTAACGTAATATTTTGTCGTGTGTACCACTCGCGCTTGCTGGCTAATGGTACAAAGTAATAAATTTACTCGCTGATTTCCCAGCAACAGTTTATTTGTGACAACCCCTCGCTACGTTCTGCTTAAATTAAAGGCTGGGATGGATGTCAAGAGCATTCAAAATGATAGCGTACACGTTCGATCGACTTGCTCTACAATTGTGCACAGATGTAAATAACAACTACCCGTGTTCTTCAACGTGAGTGACGCGTGCACTTCTACGGATGCCATTGCTTGCCAAATTGTCTCGACAGGTTCATGGCCCTTTGCCAGAAAAACTGGCAACCTACAATAGTTATTGGGAAAGAGCACATTTTAGATAACACCCTATCACCTAAAATTCTCATTGGCCATAGTTCTTTTCCGCGTTAAGTATTTACAGCAAAAAAATCCGGGACATGAATCGGCGCCCGGTGAATTTTATTATCAATAAATAGAATAGTTCGTGATTTTGAAAGGAAAGGCACTGAAACTTGTTTATCTACGGAAATAAGATGTAGGTCTTCCGAGTTTTTTGGAAAGTTCGCTGAGAAGCTATGCTGAATCGCAAGGTTACAAAACCAAACTCCTCTGGTCCCTATCCTTCGAAGGAAGGAAGGACAATGAAGGACACTGTGGGTCGGGCGGCGGCATTGCGGCCGATCGCTACAAGCTAGTCTGCTTGATTTTACAGGTGGCCGCAGTTACCAGCAGAAGCAGTTCTTCGTTCAATGTGCGCGTGCTCCCATCACAGTTTCCCGATTCCTGTTCCGTGTATGCCTCGGCCGATCCTGCTTTCCCAGCTTTCAATTTATCACCGGGGGTTATCACAGGCACCGGTTAGCGACTTGAACGAGACTGTTTCTACAGCGCATGGCACGCTGCAGCAGTGAGGTCTGCGGCATCATCGGTAAATATAAGACCGATACCTCGACAGCTCCTCTTCAGTTGGTCCGGCAGCGGCATGGCGTCCGATCGCTACAAGCTAGTCGGCTTGATTTTACAGGTGGCCGCAGTTACCGGCAGATGCAGTTTTTTTTTAATTCGCATTTTTGCCATGCGGCATATAAAGAAAAGATAAGACATTGGGTAGAATAAAAATACCGGGTACAAAAGCACAGGTAGTCAGGAAATTGATGACCCTGTACAAGTCTAAAGGTAGGCGGTAGGCATGGAGTCCGGTCTCATGCAAAAAGTTCAGCAGCGACCTGCAGTAGCGGTCTTTGTTCACCCACCGGTTGAAGTCCCCCGGTTTATCCCACCGAAGACCAACCACTCTTAGCGCACTGTCCCGAGCTGTTCTGGTTCCTGTGCACGTCCACAAGAGATGATTAACATCAGCTGCAGCCGCCGAAGCCGGACACTTGGGACATGTTCCTGGGTCTTCTGGTGCGGGTCTCCAAGTCCAGGTGACTGAAGGTGTGAGAGCCACCCCAGCCCGAAGCCTCCTCAGAGAAACTTCCTCCACCCGGGAAAGATTAGGGGGGAGGGAGCAGACACACGGGGGAATTAGGGCACGTGTGTCACTTCTCAGAAGAGATTTCATGGCTAAAAGGCGGGAGCGTGGATCACTAGGAAGAGGGCTAGGGGCGGATTCAGATTCAGGTGGGGCCGGAGAGTGCGAAAGATTGTCCGCTAATTGGTTGAAAAAATTGTTACCGTGCCCCTGTACCCAATGTACGCGTACCATTAGCTGTGCTGTCACGTGGAGGCTGTGAATGTTCTGGCAAATCAGGGGAGTCTTTTTCACTTGCTTTAGGTGCTTCACAGCACTAAGTGAGTCTGTGTATATATGCGCCTCTTTGATGTTAGGGAGGGCACTTGCAGCTTTGATTGCGTCATATACAGCCTGGAGCTCCAGTAGCAGCGGGTCTGGCGTGTCGGTGGAATAACAGCGCGAGCCTTTCAGTGCTGAGTGTGTGGAACTGACGAAAGCGGTCCGTCCTCCTTGCGGGAGAAGGGCTGCGTCTGTGTACAATACACAGTAACCTTCAGGAACTGTGGTATCTGAGGTTGGCGCTGGCTGTTCACGGCGACAAAGCTTCGTTGTCTTGTTGGTTGTTATTGCTGTATAGCGCCATGGTGGAAGGTCGTCTATGGTTGAAGTCACGGGAGGCTCTTTACAGAAATACGAATGGAGACCTCCGACCATAGGTATGTAAAAACGCTTGAGCTTTCTTGCTTCTTCACGCTGATTTACAAGCTCCGTGATAGTATTGAGCTGAGCGTGCTCCTGTAAGATAGGAATCGGAGTGAGACGTGGAAGTGCCGTGATGGTTCGCATGGCCTCTCTGTTGATAGCCTCAAGCCTCGCCCATTGTTGTGCTGTCAGTCTGTGAAACTGCGCCTGGTAGATTAAGCGCGGCTGTAGAACAGCGCGTACAAGTCGCCGAGCCACCTCCGTGCGGGCTCCTCCACTCCGCGTGGCAATCCTGCGGATCAAGTGCAACGTCGTCGAGGAGTCTTTCCGTGCCTTTCGGAGCCAATGGATACCTGAACCCGACTGGTGGATCTGAAGTCCCAGCACCCGCAGCTCTTCCTTGGCTGGTATTGCGGCTGAACCAATCTTAAGTTAACAGTTAGCCTTCGAGGCTAACTTCCTCCCCGCCTTATTAGCCACTTGTACATAGCCAGACTTCTCAGCGGAAATTTCCAGGCCGGCTGATTGCGCAAAGGCATGGAAAACATCCAGGGCTTGCTGCAGATGACGACACTGCAAGCCGAGGTCTCGGTTTGTAGACCACAGCGTGACATCGTCAGCGTAGATGAGAAACTTCACACAAGGGATGTCTTGTAGCTTCCATGGCAATGGTGCAAACGCGATGTTGAACAGTAGAGGCGCTAGCACGGAACCTTGCGGTACCCCACAGTTAGATTCGAACAGGCCAACAGGCTTTCCGTCCACTGGTACTGAAAACGTCCTTGAGCACAAGAAGGAGTGTACCACTTTGGTGACATGTAGTGGAACCCCCAAAAACTCCATGTTTCTAAGTATTGTTTCGTGTTTCACGTTGTCATAAGCCTTGGCAATGTCGGTAGCCACCACAGTTCGCACAAGGTGGCTGTGAGGTGAAACATCCAAAATATCGCCAGCCAGAACAGACAGGCCGTCCTCGGTACCCAGGTGCTGTCTGAATCCGATCTGAGCCGGATGATATTTTCTATTGTGCTCCAGCCACCAGGATAACCGAGTGGCCACTATTCGCTCAAATATTTTGCATATTGTAGGTGTCAAGGAAATCGGGCGAAGTGCACTAATAGAATGCGCGCGTGCTCCCATCACAGTTTCCCGATTCCTGGACCATGTATGCCTCGACCGATCCTGCTTTTCAAGCTTTCAATTTATCATCGGGGGTTATCACGGGCACCGGTTACGGACTTGAATGGGACTGTTTCTACAGCGCATGGTACTGCGCAGCAGTGACGTCTGCGGCATCAGAGCTGGATATAAGGCCGACACCTCCACAGCTCCTCTTCAGTGGGTCCGGCGGCGGCATGGCGTCCGATCGCTACAAGCTAGTCTGCTTGATTTTACAGGTACGATACAATTTCAAGTGTTACAGAAGCGATGATCGTTTCTTGTTGATGATGATGGTTAGTTTTTAATGGCGCAAGGCCAACGAGGGCAAAGAGCGCCAGAGAAGATGTTATTTATTGAAGAGAAGTGATTACCACACAGGGGTAGGTATAAAAACATGTGAACCGAACATAGTAAAATCAATTAAAGAAAATGGTGATGGCTGGTGTATAGGGCCAGATTTGATTATGCGTGATAGGCAATGAGGTTTAAAAACTTCACGTCTGACAAATACTCAAACACACGTTTCACGGAAACCATGGCTCACCTAGAAACCACGATGGATGTAGGGGAATATGTTTTCTGTAGAGTTCTCTGAAGTGTTTGTGTCGTGTTGTGTGAAGTGCTTTGCATGTGATTAGTATGTGCACTACGGATAGGGCCCCTCCGCACCTGCTGCACCGGAGCCTAGAAGATCCCGTCAGCAGATACGAGTGCATTGCATGGGTGTGCCCTATCCGCAGCCTACCCAAGGCTACATCCGTGTGTCTGTTGTGTGAGTCAGATGTGTACCGTCCCAAGTGTGGCTTTATTACATGTAGTTTGTTGTCTGTCTGTTAATTCCAGTGTGGTTGCCATGTTCTGCGCAAGTGTTGTCTTATGTGTGGCTTGACGTCTGTATAGGGTATCGTTGTAATGCTTACAGTGTTCCTGAGTGCAGCAGCAGCGGCCTTCTCGTCTGCCAACTAGTTCCCAGCAATCCCAGTGTGTCCTGGGACCAAGCAGAGGAGCAGCTGATGCTTTTGCGCATACACAGACATGATGGTGTTGAATACAAGATTAACTATGTGGTTTTGGGGGGCTTATGCGATGACAGTGCGCGAACAACACTCAAGGAATTCGTGTAGATGATAGACTTCGCAATTTGGTTTTCAATTATGTGTCGAACAATCAGTAAAATTCCATATGCTTCTCCTGAAAAAAATGTTGTGTGCACGCTCATGGTTCTGGCTGCATTGAAATTCCGGACCATGAGCAGCGCAGGAGACCTTAGTGCGGGTTTTAGAGGCATCACTGTATAATTCTGCAAATAGGTATTTAAACTGCAGACAGAACGTGCTGCAGTATTGCAGCTCGCGGTACCCGATTTTTGTCAAGTTTTATAAAATAAAGGTCACAGTACACAGGGCGAACTTGCCAAGGCGGTAAAATGTTTAAAAAGGGTGACCTGTACACATCTAAAACGAAGCGCTGAGATCCGAGGCTCGCTCTTTCACGCGAAGTTAAAAGGGCAGATGAACGGATGGGCGATTTACAAACAGCACAGATGTGGATGTGTTTTTAAAGACAGGGTAAAAAGGATGTTTATTCAGCGATGAAATCTTAAAAGCATAAAGTAAGTCTATGTACGTCCGTTGGTTCTCAAGGCTCCACTTATTACACTCGACATACGGACTCTCGACAGGGCTAGTGCGAAAAGCCCCCGACGCAAGCCGTAGCCCCAAGTGCAGCACTGGGTCAAGCATTCGTAACGCTGTTTTAGTCGCCAACCCATATACCACACTGCCATAGTCTAAACGAGGACCAACCAAAGCAGTATAGAGCCGTAGTAGGAGTTCTTAGTCAGCCCCGTAGGATTGGTGGGAGAGTACCTTAAGAATATTAATTGTTTTCTTACATACATGCTTACGTTTTTTGATATGTGGGATGAATGGGAGTTTGTGGTCAAACACCACACGTAAAAACTTCTGCTCCTTGTTCACAGGAAGCGGCACGCCATTAAGAGTAATGTCTGGGTACATATGGACCCCGCGCTTCCTGGAGAACACAACGCAAGAGCGTTTTATAGGATTCAATTTAAAACCATTCTTGTCTGCCCAGCCGGCAAGTTTCTTGACGCCGAGCTGGACGTGAATTTCGCATATTGACATGTTACATGATTTAAATGATATCTGCACGTCATCTACATACATGGAATAAGAGATTGTAGGTGCAGTGCCTTTCCAAGGGAGTTAATCTTCACTATGAAGAGGGTACAGCTTAACACGCCACCTTGCGGTACGCCATTTTCTTGCACGTAAACCTTTGAGAGTGCACAACCAACTCTTATTCGAAATGTTCTTTCCGACAGGTAACTAACACGGGTGTTTAACATGTTACCCGAGACACCGAAGGACTTGAGATCACTAAGGATCCCGTAGCGCCAAGCGGTGTCGTAGGCCTTCTCGAGGTCGAAAAACACAGTTCCGCAGTACTGTTTATGCATGAAGGCATATTTAATGTATGACTCAAGTGCCACAATTTCATCGTTTGTGGATCTCCCCGCCTTGAAGCCTGCCTGGCAGCTCTCGAGAAGGCCGTTATACTACAAAAAAAGTACACGACCCTCCGGTTTATCATCTTCTCGAGAAGCTTGCACAGGCAGCTGGTCACGGCAATGGGTTGATAACTAGCGGGAGAAGAAGGGCCATTCCCTTCTTTCAAGAATGCTACAACTATGGCATCCCTCCAAGACTGGAATGTGCCCCGAAAGCCATATCTTGTTGAAAAAATGAAGTGTTACAAGAGTGTCTGTGTGTAAGTTCTGCATCATTGTATATGTAATGTTGTCTAGGCCTGGAGCTGACGGTTTACACGTGCTCAGAGCAACCCTCAGCTAATGAAGCGTGAACTCAGAGTTATAACAAGTGGCGGACTTGTCATTGTCATGTAAAGCCTTCTTTTCGGCCACGAGTTTGAGTGTGTTTTATGAAAGTGTTTGTGTAGGGTGCTGAACTGGAAACGGGTTGGAAGTGTTGTGCGAGTGTGTCAGCCTGGTCTTCGAGTGTTTCCCCTGTTGTACTGACCAGAGGCAGGCTGTGTGTTTGATGTCGCTAGAGTTTTCGTATTCGTGTCCATACTTTCCGCGTGTCTCTGTAGGAGTTAATTGATGTTATGAATGTACGCCAACTATCGCGTTTTGACTCACGGCGCACACGTTTTCCGAACGCCTTGTCCCGTTTGAATAAGAGGAGGTTACTCGACATGGGGTACCGACGAAGGATACCCCACGCCTTGGTCTGGGCCTCTCGCGCCCGCCTACAGTCCTCATTCCACCATGGCCTCCGTTGGTTGCGCGGGGCAACACAGGCGTGGGGAATGTACTTTTCGGCGGCGTCGAGGATGTTCGCCGTGAGGAGTTGGGTAGCTTCTTCAACGTCTAGGTGTCCTATGGATGTGTGCTGTAGTTTTGATGTCTCTGTAAATGTATTACAGTTAGCTCGTGCTCCATTGAACCTATTATAGGAAGATAGACCGCATGGGCCTTTACGTATGTATGTTAGCGAGGTGGGGAAGTGGTCACTGCCATATGGGTCAGTGCCCACACCCCACTCGAGAAGAGGAAAGAGAACTGCAGAGCCAATAGCCAAGTCAAGATATGAGTATGTCTTGTGTCTTATGTTATGGTATGTAGGCTGTTTATTGTTGAAAAGGCATGCTCCAGAGGATGTAAGAAACCTCTCTATCAGGCGACCCCGGGCATCCCTAGGAGAAGAGTCCCATAGAGAATTGTGAGCATTAACGTCGCCTGTTAAGATGTATGGTTCGGGAAGCTGGAAAACCAACGCCTCGAAGCCAGAGCTCGAAAGTGCAAGATCAGGAGGAATATACATGGAGCATACCGTGATCAACCTATTAAATATATTGTTCGAATTGCAACAGCCTCAAGGACAGTGTTAAGAGTGACAAGGTGGCAGGCTAACGATTTCCGGGCAATTATGGCCACACCACCTGAAGTGTGTGTGCAGCCATCCCTATCCTTTCTGAAGACCATGTAACTATTCAAGAAACTTGTGTGTTTGGAATTCAAATGTGTTTCCTGCACACGCATTACATTTTGCTGATTAGCATGCAGTATTTCGTATACATCGTCAAGATTTTTAAGAAGGCCTCTATAGTTCCAATGAATTATGTTTTCTCTTCTCATTATTTAGTGTGAGAGCTACTGGAGTGTGTATGTTTATGTGTCGTCTTTCGGGGCTGTGACTCTCGCCTTTTTTGGCTTTTCGGGAGGCTTCAGCGTCGGGAAGCGTTCCTTGCGGTGCACCGCAGACAAGAATGGTTCGACCTCCATTTCATCCTCGTATGTCTTCAGAGCACCTGATGGATCAGGCTCCTTGGACCACGTACCCTTTGGGGAGCGCTTTTCCTTGCCCGCAACCGACGGGGGTTTCAAAAACGCCTCGGATGGCGCAGGCGGTGCGGGGGCTGCTTCTAGCTCCCCCATTTCCATCTCCGTGCCCCCGCATGTGGTTTGGGACGGTGGAGCGGAAGTGGAGGATGCAGCATCACTCCCACCGGACGTGGATGCTAACACAACCGCTGCTGGCTCAGCGAGCGGTATGGAGGCAGGTTGGGCAGCCGGAGGCGACCCGAGGAGGGTGACGGCAGGACCAAGTCCGGCTCGCGGTACTGGGTCCCCGCCGAGACCAGACGCCGCTCCGCCCGCCGGCGAGCTGCGTCGGCGTACCTCCCCAGGGGGAAGGAGGCGAACCACTTTCGCGCCTCTGGGAAGGCGATGTTCTCGGTTACTTACACGTTGATAATCTTCTTTTCCTGTTGAAACTTTTCACAGCTGCGGGACCATGCTTCATGCGGCCCCTGACAGTTTGCACAGGTGAAGGTAGTAGAGTCACAGTTTTCAGTAGGGTGGTCATGTGCGGCCCATTTCGCGCAGGTCGTTTTGCCGCAACAAGAAGTTGTAGCGTGCCCGAATCGCTGACACTCGTAGCAGCGGCGCGGGTTAGGTATGTACGGACGTACACCACACCTAATGAAGCTAAAATTGATGTGCTCAGGAAGTTTTGATTTGTTGAATGTCAAGATTATGTGCTTTGTTGGTATTTCTACATTGTCACTACGGATGGTGATTCTCCTGACAGCGGTAACGCCCTGATCCTTCAGGCCTTCCAGAAGGTCGGCCTCAGTTTCCCTTAGCAGATCTGGCTCAGATATCACACCCTGCGAGCTGTTGAGGCTGCGGTGGGGTGTGACAGTGATGTCCAGGTCTGCAATGCGGGTTTGGATCAGGAGATTTCTGGATTGCTGCTGCGTCTTGACTTAACCAACACTTCGACTGTTCGTAGTTTTTTTGCCTCAAATTATTTGTCAATGATTCCTTCAAGAAACTTCGAGACGAGCAATACCGACTGGGAGGAAAGGGGTTTGGATTTATCTATTGATTCAAGGACCAAAAAACGAGGATAGTTGTCAGGTTTCGGAATTTTGATGGTTGGAAGGGATGGAAAAGAAACTTCGGTGCGGCCCATTTTCAGGGACCGATCACGTTTTGAGGGGGTTTTCATTTATTCATACGGCATTGGAAAAAGCAGGGGACGGGGGTACTTTCTTCATCAGCCTTACCCTGATAGCTGAAGAGGTCCCGGAGCTCCCTGCCTGGTAAACAGACAGGAAGCCCATCCGCCGGAGCTTGACCTGGGCTCCGACGGCCACCGTTCGTGGTTTCTAACCCTCCACCTATAAACACATCGCCACGGTTGCTTCCAGCTTATGTTTGAGGGCTCGCGGTCAGCGATATCGCCAGTACCGTCACCAAGATTGCTCAAGGTGTCAAGGTGCCCCGTGCGGGGTGATCGTTTCTTGTTGCTGCTGCCGGCCCCCTTGCCTTGCGCATGTGTTGTGAATTTATTGCTGTGTTGGCTAAAAATGTTTCTCTTGATCTCTGGAGACATCGAGTCTCATGCTGGACCGCACATTGAAGATATGCTAAAGGAATTGCTTGCCGGTCAGCAAAAAATTACCCAGGACATTGCCAGCCTCACTGCTACAGTAGCGTCTCTGGATTGTAGGTTAAAAACCGTGGAGGCAATGACATCTGCTGCTGCGGACTTGGTTCCCCAAATGAGCGAGGTTGAAAGCACTGTTAGGGACCTAAAAAACACGGTTGAAACTTTTGACCACCGTAATGACAATTTAGAAAATCGCCTTCGCAGGAACAACCTCATCATTTACGGACTAACAGAAACGGTAAAAGAGACTCCGGAGCAGCTACTGGAAACTGTGTACGAACTCATAAATGTCAAACTGGGTATCACGTGCGAAAACATTGAGCGGTGGCACAGGCTAGGAATGCAAAAAATGGTAGTCCACGTCCTGTTATTATTAGGCTCATTGATGTTCACACGAAGACACCAATTTTAAGTGACGCACGAAAGCTTAAAGGATCAAAAATATACATAAACGAAGACTTCTCGGCACGTGTTCGACAAATACGCCAGTCTTTGTGGCAGCACTCGGCTGGCCTCAGAAAAAATGCAGATAAAGTTCGACTTCGCCACGATACTCTTATCGTTGACAGCGTTTGTTATAGCTGGGACGAAGCCAGCGGTACCCTTGTTAAACATTTTGAATCCGCGCCTGAGATCCCGCCCGCGCATGCGGCTTTACTTTCACCTCAATGACACCTCAACGAGAGCCCGCCCGCCCATGCGCCTTTACTTTCACCTCAACAACAGCTTCCAGAATGACTGCGTACTGATCAAAATTTGGTCAGTTTGAATATCATTGCACGTAGCTTACTAAACAAGATTGATAGCTTCAATTGGCTAATTGAATGTCACCAGCCCTCAGTTATTCGCCTCACTGAAGGCTGGTTAAATGATTCGGTCTTAGGTGTTGAAATTTTGCCCCCGGGTTATGTAGTTTTACGCAAAGACAGACGAATTGGTCGTGGAGGGGCTGTAGTACTTTTTATCAAAAGCCAGATTGAATATTCTTTGCTTCCTGATCTGCCAAACACCGAATCTATCTGGCGCAAATTAAAAGTTTGTGGCCAGGCTATTGCAGTAGGAGCTATTTATCGCCCTCCAAACGAAACTTCTGACGTTTTTTTTCTGATATTACCAACTACGTTGTGGATCGCAAACTTCACCTAGGTAAATTAATTTTGGCTGGCAATTGCAATGCCCTGTGCATTGACCTGGACAATTTTGTATCCTATAGTTGTGACAGAAACCTTCGTGACTCGCTTGGTAATATGGCACTATCATTTGACCTCACTTAAATCGTGACTTCTGCCACCCGTGAAAATTCAATACTTGACCTTGTCTTCACAAGCGACGAATTTTGCATAAAAGGATATCATGGTGAGGTGTCACAGGTTTGTCTGATCACAATGCCTAAATATAGTGTGCCCGCGAAATCGACCGGAATTTAATCGTGTGCTTGATTTTAGTCATGCCGATGACAACTCTATTATTGATACGCTGGCATCTAGTTTTGGTAATTTTTTCCCAGCAGTGAACACAGTGATCTAAATGCACTCCTCGCTCATTTTCATGGTATTGTGCTGGAGTGCAAATCAAAGTTTGTGATTCAAAAGTGCAAAAAACGCAATCCAAAACATCCGTGGTACACAAGAGAAATCATCCAACTAACTCGCTGTATTAAGCGACTTCGCAAATGTCGTCCTCTTTTGTCAGCTGCGTGTTCATCCCTGTTTATTTCTTTGAAGGGTACTTCGAAGGCCAAAATGCAGGAAGCGAGAAATTTATATTTCATCAATACATTTGCATGGTTTATAGTAGAAAACCCGACAAAATTGTGGAAGTCTATCAACCCGAAGTCATCTGTTCAGTCTTGTTCCCTTATGAATGACCAATCATGCTCCGATCCTAAAACTATTGCAGAAAGCATCAACAGTTATTTCAAGTCTGTTTTCTCCCGTGATAATGACACTATCCAAGATTATGCTTGCAAATTCGCTCAGTCTACAATTCCAGACATCACAATCTCTTGTTTTGGTGTTCACAATTTGATACTAAAAGTAGACGCGAGTAAAAGTTCCGGTCCAGATGGCATTCCTAATATGTTCTTGAGGCGTTACCCCGAATGGTGCGCTCGTTACTTGACTGTCATTTTTCAGAAATCACTTGCGTCGGCCACTGCTCCCATACTTTGGAAAGAGCTGATGTTGTCCAGTTATTTAAATCTGGCAATAAGCAGCTCATTACAAATTATTGGCCACTTTCTCTAATTTCAACAAGCTGCAAACTCCTGGAAGATATTATTCATAAACATATTGTTGAGTATTTGGACGAAATAAACTTGAACAAGATAAAAACTGGTTATTATCTGTGCAGAAAAAGGCTATATGGTTCATTCTTAATCGTTATGATCGAGACTTCTCACCGTCTTCACATGCACGCTTGTCGTTACTTCCTTCATACCCAAAAGCGTTGCGCCACACAAGAAGAAGTGGAGGCAGAAGCCGAACATCCCATAGAGCCATATGCGGAATGGGCCAAAAAAGAACGGGAAGCACTTCGCAAATTTACACAGGGGATTATAACAACAACAGACACACCGTCCGTTGACGCCAAGCTTTCCAACATGTGGGCAGCCAGACACTCGCTGACCCGCAGGTGGAAGCGTCAACGACGGAATAGAAAGCTGGCACGACGCATTGCGCTACTAAACAAACAGATAGCAGAATATGCCGCCAAGCTATGCAGAGAAAAATGGCACAAGATGTGCGAGGGCCTCAAGGACAATTATCTACCGGTAAAACGTGGAAGCTACTCAAACATCTAATTGACTCAACTCAAAGTAAAACAACAACGAATCAAACTTGACCAAGGTACTAAACACGCATAAAGGCAGGGAACATAAACTCCTGAACGCACATAAAAATAAGTACTTGCAAACCGAGAAAGGAATTCACCCCCCCACGCGAGGAATACGAGGGACCCGAAAACGAAGAGTTAGATCGCCCATTCACTATCGCAGAGTTATGGGCGGCTATCGATGACAGCAACAAGAAAAGCGCCCCCGGCACGGACCATTACGTATAAGCGCCTAGCTAACATGTGTGGTAAAACAGCAAACGAACTCTTACAGTATATCAATACCGCCTGGAAGACCTCGACGTTGCCGGACGAATGGAAAGAAGCTGAAGTTAGATTTATACCGAAACCTGGGAAACCCCCGTCGGTGGACAACCTTAGGCCGATATCGCTGACATCCTGCGTCGGCAAGGTAATGGAACGCATGGTCTTGGAACGACTCCAACAACATCTCGAGGCCACGAGACAAATGCCGGCCACCATGTACGGGTTTCGAAAACATCTAGAAACACAAGACATCATGATCCAGCTGCACGATCTGGTGGTCAAACAGGCTACGAGAACCGGACCAAGGGCCATCCTAGCCTTAGATCTCAAGGGAGCGTTTGGTAACGTAACCCACGCCAGCGTGTTACGGAACCTTAACACAACGAGATGCGGAGGCAGGACCTTCCAGTATGTCAGAAAGTTTCTAACGGGCAGAACGGCAACATTGGCGATAGGAGGAACCAAGTCGGACCCCATAAGACTGGGCTAGCGCGGTACACCCCAGGGATCGGTGATGTCACCTCTACTGTTCAATCTCGCTCTCCTGCCCTTGCCACGACTATTGGAACAGATTGAAGGAATCGACCATGCATTTTACGCTGACGATATCACGGTATGGACGAACAGAGCAGGGTCTGAGGGGTGGATAGAAGAAACATTGCAGCAAGCAGCGAAGACGGTGCATGAGTACGCTACGTCGTGCGGCCTGAGCGGCACCCCCAAAAATCCGAGCTCTTAGTAGTTCAGCCGGGTGCTAACAAGAAGACCAGGAGTCAAATCACTGTTCAAATAGACGGAATCGAGATAAAGCCCACCCAACAATGCCGTATACTGGGGCTCATACTGAGGACCTACGGTAAAGCGGACGCAGCCCTTGCCAAGATCAGAACCACCACGGAAGAGGTACTGGGTATGCTGAGACGGGTAACCACCGGGAATCGAGGCATCAAAGAAGACGACGGAATCCGCCTTGTCCAGGCTTTCGTCATCTCGCGAATCACCTATTCAGCACCGTACCTGCAACTAACGAAGACACAGAGGGAAGGACTGGACATACTCATAAGAAAGGCAACGAAGCAAGCCCTGGGACTCCCCATCTGCACGTCCACCAAACGGCTGCATGAAATGGGAGTCCACAACACCGTGGACGAGCTTGTGGAAGCCCACCTGTCCAACCAGAGGATGCGACTCAGCTGCACCGAACACGGCAGAAGGGTCCTCCAGAAGATCGGATGGAAGATCGAGCTGATGCCAACACCGGGCCTCATACCAGAACACTGGCGAGCAAAAATCACGTCGAAGCCCCTTCCACGTAATATGACGCCGGGAGAGGACGAGGGAAGAAGAAAGGCGCGAACAGCAGCTCTGGAGAGGAGATTCGGCGAAAATCCTCACGTCTTGTACACGGACGCATCCCTACTACAGGGAAGCGACAGAGCAGCAGTGGCCGTAACGTCTCGAAACAGACTAATTACCACGGCATCTACGAGGACACGAGACCCAACCACAGCGGAAGAAGTGGCCATGGCACTAGCGCTGCTTCAACCCGGCGTCGAGGTCGTTGTCACTGACAGCAAGAAGGCCTACAGCAGCTACTGGAGGGGCACGATCTCCTCCTTGGAAGCACACATTATAAATAAGAGAGAGCCACCAGAAAGGGTAGTCGAGATCGTATGGACACCCGCGCACTCCTCATTAATCGGCAACACATTTTCCGACTACTACACCCTAGAGATCGCACGCCGGGCACAAGAGGAGGCGAGTGGAGGAGAAGACGACCCGACTACCGTCACTAGCTTCAAAGCGATAACAGAGATGTACAGAGAGGACAGGCGCACACTACGGGCACCCCATTGTACACTTACACGGAAAGAACAGACAATATTAAGAAGAATTCAAGCGGAGTCGCTGGCCCACCCAAAATTATTACAAACCATGTTTCCACAACAATATGAAGACAAATGCCCCCTTCTGTCGCCAATAAAAAGGCACCTTGCGACACGTCATCGCACAGTGTACGTCACTCAAAGCCCCCGTCCCACAAATCCCATCCCCAACCACCACCCCCCTACCCCCTTCCCCCAAAGAGCGATGGGAGATCCTACGGTCCAGCCCCACTGCAACGACCCACGCGGCCCTTGTGGCCAGGTCCTGGAGGTGCTGGCCGTTTATGGGCCCTGTGAATAAGGGACCACCCCGTCGGAGGCCGCCTCATCGGGGACCTCAAGGGATCAAATAAAGTTCTATCTATCTATCTACTTCCTTCACTAGAACACCCCCGTACGCGTGAGAGTGTTATCTTGTTCCACAAAATTGTACACAATACAACCCGCGTTCACGCGCCCTTATCTTTCGCTGATGTACCAGTCCGCACAACACGTAGTGCAGATGCTTTGAACCTTGTACCCTTCAGGTCTCGTTTGGATTGTTTCAAATGCTCTCTTTTTCCGCGCGTGGTGGAACTGCGGAACAAGCTTGTTGGTGCTTTGCGTAGACTGAACACGGTAGAGTTCGGGAAGAACTTTATGTGTTAGCCACAAAATTTGTGCGCACTATTGTTTGCTTCTGTATTATTGTTGGATTTTTTCTGTACCAGCTCCCGCAATGTCCCAGGCATGGGACAGCAGTATTTGAAAGTAAATAAATTAATTAAATTAGCCCGGTTTACGTAGGATACCTAAATTGAGAAGTTTGGTTTGTGTGTTACCGAGTTAAAGGTTCGGCCAAAAGTAAAACTTTTCATGACCAAGAAGTACATACATGTAATATCGTATACCCCTGCTGAATATTTAAGTGTAGATGCAGGAAAACACGTAAACACCTGAATGTTGAGTGTGAATTTATTAAAAGTATACCTGGCCATGGGGTTAAGGCAAACACAAATTTACATTTTTTAAGTACAGCTGCAGTAGCTGATAGAATAACTGAAAGAATACGTTTTAAAAGTCTTTCCATGAGTAGCGTGCATGCTAAAAAAACGAAAGTGAATCAAATAAAACTGAATCAAATCAAATCAGATATTCAAACATACTAGGTTGCTCCGTGGCACGGACTAAAAGCCAAGAGAGGCTTAACGGGGGCCATGCCCCCTACAAGGCATACAGTGGAAAGCGGGGCACACTAAACAACTCTCCTTTTTTCTGATTTTGATGACGCAGCTCCTTGCGGACAATAATTCGCCCAAAAAGATTGCGTTATAAATAACAAAGTTAAACAATATTAGCATGGGAAAACAAGAATGATCTGGTGTACGTAATATGCGTAAGACTAAAATGAAGCATATAAGAAAATGCTATGACAATGCGCGTTATACCAAATCAAAGTTGGCGTGAGTACAAAATGTGTGCGATAAGCATTGGCAAAATGCAGATGGCACAAAACACAAAGCGACTTCATGGTATTGCTGCTGCACTTTGGTTCGGCTTAGAAATAATAGTTTGCGCAAATCTTTAAATGTTTTGTTTATCACATCGGGGGAATGTTTTTCGTACCGTTCGTTCAGGTTGGACGGCAAGCGAAATTTCCACATCAGTTTGCCGTCAGTTGTGCCGCAAAGATTAACTTTCTCTCTTCCGGGATTTCGTGTAGAATGCACACGATAGTGCATTGTAAGCTCGAATAATTCAACTATGAATTGTCGCGCCTATAAAACGTTTTTCGACTATTTCCGACTTAACTATTCCAAATTAAACAATGTGATATTTATTCAACAACGGTGGGAGCAACAGCGGAGCAAGACAGCGTTAAGATGTAGAGAGAGAGACCGAGACAGAGAGAGAGAGAGAGAGAGAGTTCAAAGAAGGAGCTGCAGAAGAGAACCGCCGCTCGACTGCATTTGCAGCTATAAACGTGTTTTTGGTTTACTGAGTGCATCAGCTACCCTTGGACAAAGTTATTGACGCATCGCCATCATGCTCACCGCAGTATATATGCAATGGTGTGCTTATGTTCACTCAAATTGATAGTTGAGAAGAAAGAGGTCTACAAAGTTGCTACATGTAAGAAACAATTAAAATCCCATTTTTGCCATCTTTTAGAAGTTTCCCGAGTGACCAATATAAATTTTGCGCACAACTCGAAGCCGGTCCTCTTAAATACCTCTGGTCGCGCAAAGTATAGCCGTGGGGTATCTCCATGAGAATTGTTTTTGTTATTAAAATTATGCGCGCTCTTCTCTAAATTTGAAGCATGGGTCTGTTTATGCCAGTGAATAGTTATTAACACAAAACAAAAGCGAAACTAAACGGAGCTTACGGAGGCAACTAAGCGTTGCAACTACAGAAGTGTATAGTTGCAAGACGTACTCACGCAAATATGCTACAAACAGCTGAATTGCAGGGGGAGGGTTGGTTCTCACTTGTTCAGACCCTCTGGCTGTGTAAGTACAAACAGTAGAATCCCTGAACGAGGACCTGTGCACGTATGTAAACATCTGAACAAAAACTACATTTTACGAGTAAGATAGAATGCATACGCAAAATAAAAACGTTGCGCAGAAATGTGAAACTAATCTGAAACGTTATCAGAAAAGTGAGCAGTAGTTTGTTCATCTAAATATGGACGGGTTCGACAGGTTTGCGGCAAATGATTGAATCTGGTTTCGCAATCAATCTATATTTTTCACATTAGTTTTACGCTACGCGTCCCTGGCATTATCAGATCTTTATGGGCGCAACCGCAACTCTTTGACAAGCGGCGTGCATGGGTTCCTGTTTGTCGCGATGACATAAAATCGTTTTAATAAACAGCCATTGAAAGGCAGTCAGGCGTGGTTATTTGTGGACAACTTATTTTGTTGAAGTGAAGCACATAGTCAGGATTATTGCCTTGTAATAAATAATTACTCTTTTCCAAAAAAGATGCATTTTTCAACAGTTATTACTTAAAAAACACAAAATATAGACTGCGGCCGCGACGGTTAGTAAAAATATTATTACAAGTTCTATATACAGACCTTTTTTATATTTTATTTGTTTGTTCTTCACAATTTTCGTTTTCACGATAAAGTGGTGATAAACTGTACTAACAGAAAAACATTCATTAACACTACGCAAGGCCCGTCGCTGGCTTATCTATTAACGGAATTTACCATAGTGATTTCGATTCTGGAATTGAAATTGCCTGCTTGTTCTGCTGCGGTGCTAGTAAGGGCCGAACTTTTTATGTAATTGTTGAATCCAAGTTAGTTATCATTTACTTACCGCTAGGGTTGCAGAGGTGCTGAGGTTTTGCGCTCCTCAGACCAAGGGAGTGGGTTCGCTTCCCGGCCCTAGGTCGTGTTAGAGTTCCTGTATATAGCTCCCGCAGGGAGCTAAGAGTTGCGCGACCGACCGCCATCTTTGTTATCCGGATTGCTGCGGGAAAGCCGCCCGTCGCGAGTGAGAGCCTCGCCGCCGCGCTTCCGACGGCGGCCGACGCGCGGTGGGGGCGCTTCGGTCGGCGGCGCTTACGGCGGCTACGTTGGATTCCTGGGCGGGCGCGGTGCCGCCCGCGTCGGTGGCTGCGGCGCAGCCGTAGTGGGGGCTTCTCTGCGCGGCATGGATAACCGGAGTGTCGCAATCACGGCGGCGCGTGGAAAAGGGTCGCGCAACTCTTAGCTCCCTGCGGGAGCTATATACAGGAACTCTAGGTCGTGTTGACGGTGAGCGCCACCACGGGCGGCGCTGCGAAGCGCGCCTCCGTGACGTCGGCTTACGGATTCTCGCATTTGTCTCGGATTCTTACGGCTTACGGATTCTCGCATACGGATTCACGCGGGCTCGCTCTCCCTGCTGTTTCTTAGCTCGACGTCTGATGCTTGTCCGCGCCAGAATTTGCGTGTGCACAATTTTCCTCATACTAATAGGCTTGAAATCGCATACACTATCTCAAGGTGTGAGTTGAAGTAGTGTTTTCGATACTGATACGGAAGAAATATTCCCGGCGTCGCCCCCTTTCCTTGCGAAGCAGGTCCTGTGCGGAGCGCGAACATGCGTATCTAGGGGTCAGAATCTGTATTAAGCAATGTTTCGAACAAAGGAAATAGCCAGCTGCTAGTAACCGACAACAGCAAAAATACAAGACCAAAACAAATTGTAGGCCTTCAGGGCTGTCGGCTTTGACTTAAGGCATTACGATTCCCGGTAATCATACGTAAGGTAAAACAGTTTTTGCAACCTTACCGAACGCTCGAAAGTATTGTATCACATCACTTTACGTTGTCATTGCATGAAAGTATGCCGACATGCACTATGGGCTGCAGAAACTAGGCTGAGTTCCAAATAACCCACTTTGTGTATAGGGTGGTCTTATAGCAGGCTTCTAAGCAGTATGGAGGATTATTGAGCAAAACGAGTGAGGTCTACGGTAAAGATAAAGTAACAATGTGTTTGTTCAGACCTGGAGGGATATTTAGGTACATTTCCCACAGCCATATCTTCCAAATATTCGGATATGCGTTATAGGAAAACTGCACGTAAGAGGAGGAGTAGGATAAGGATGATAAAACTTTATTTAGCAATGCAATCAAGCAGCTTAGTGGGCCGGGTCCTCAGTCCAGGATATGATAGTAAGAGCAATTTTCTTCAATTTATAAAACGCCATCCTGAGTAAAATAGGATTTGTTTTTTGCTCCTCGAAGGGTTGGAAACCAATAAAGAGCTGCTTGGAAATATTCATCAGTTTCGGTTCTTGTAATTTATGCACGTATATTATTTATAGACTTAGCAAGTATATCATGCCTTCAACACCGTAATCAAGTTATCATTGTTCGGGTTGATAGTGAGGTCGTTATGATAACATCGGTTACGATAGAAATTCCGAACACAAAGCCGCCTTCGAGTACTCTGGACAACGCTGCCTGGGGCGCGATCGCGGTGGCGTAGCAGAAACGTTCTCATTGTATTTGCATGTGAATAAGCAACGCACGCTGCGGATATGCACCTTTTTGCCCGCAGTCGTAACGAAAGCCAATTTGTCAAGGAGGGAATGTATGCCATACAACCAGAAGAAAATGCCCATACTATCTTTGTGAGCCTCCCAAACATCCCGAAACCTCCTAATAAGACGTTTGTCACGGTGCTGAGAAATTAAAGCGTTAGGCGCAAAAAAAACATTCATCTGATACAAGTCAACAACCATCTGATACAAGTCAACAACAACAAAACATATAGAAGGAAGCCATTTTATTTCCTGCTGCGCGATGCGCGTGTAGGATCCCGCTGCTTCGGGCTTCTACACGCGCATACTACAGGGACGTCTACGCATTTTGAATACTTATCGAGGAGCTCTAAGCGCTGATCTTTGCGAATGAGCTAGATAGGACGAGCTACACTCGATCATCTGACGATGCTCTGAAGAAAATTGTTCTCTATCTCCTCGTGTGTTGCAATCTTGTGGGAGATACAGCTTGAGATTATTTATATGTTTCAGAAGCTGGCCAAAATAACGTAATTACTAGAAATATGATTTTAATGTACTGAAGCAACAAAGCGGGCGATTTCTAGCACAGACTTTGCTAACATTCACCTGCAGAGTGTAGCAGACGACAGCGGCACGAGTCCCTAAGCTGACGTCACAGCCAGGGCCTCCTGCGCTGGAGTTTTGGCGACATGCAGCGCCACTAGTCGATGGGACCTCTGTGTAGTACAAAAGCAGACGACCCTCGGTGCCCTCCATGTGTTTTCAATTACAAGAAAGAGTGAAAGTTAGTTGTACTTAGTTTAATCTCTTTCTGGCGTGTTTAAATGACTGCATACTGTATGAAATAGCCCTTAAAGTAGTTGCGGAGGCTAAACAAAATAATATCCGCTAAAACAAGCCGATTTATCGGCTTTCTTTTGAGCGAGCTGTCGCAGTCGTCGCGGCGTGGGACACTAACGCCAGGCAAGGTGGTCAAACTTGCTGTCGACGATTACCGTTGTTTCTTCTTGCGTGCGGTCGACAATGGAAAGTTCACGAGTGGCATCAAAATGGAAAGCTGCTCATCCTATAGCCTAAGGTAATTGCAAAAGGTTGCTTAAGCGTGAGCATGCTGACTCATCTGGCACTGCTGACCTGGCACCACCATGAAAAGGAGTGGAAATTTTGTTTTGTATTTTCCCAAACTAACTGATCCTTGCGTAACGTTTTACGCCGCACGATTTACGAACGGCAGGATACATGTGTACTAGCGAATAGGTGAGTAATTGCGTCAAATAAACAAATAAAGCGCTATTAAAGGACGCAAAACAAGCAACAAATCGCACGCCCGCTGCCTGCAAAGATGTTTACTTCTATATTTGCATAACATAACAGCCTCATACATGGCGCGCGCCCCTGAATATTTGCATACGATCATCCCTGACTCTGTTGGTTATCTTCTAGTTCAGGTGTCGTCGCTACCAATCTGAAAGCCGACGGGTCAGTTTTGCCCTCAAATGTAGTTAGGCAGCGAGACAAGAATAGAGAATTGGTCGCTTTCAGTTGATTTTTCCCTCCTCCCTCTTCACACTTCTCCAGAATATTGTCAAATATTGGCAATTCCGTATGTCTTTTTTTTTGGCGTTCAAAGCGCCCCTCCTCCCACCACCCGATTTGCCGTGCAGCCCTCCGCCGTGTCGGCTGCATGCAACTCGGCCCTACAATACAAAACGTTGCTGACAATCATTCTAGCCTATTAAGTGCGAACTGGGAAAATATAATGCAAGAGCGTAATAAAGTAAAGTGAAAACAAACAAGGAAAGCGAGCGGCCTCTCAGTTCGCCCGATCAACGTGTTTTATCGACACTAATTTCGGAATCGCAAAACAGATTTCACGCTTCTGACGCTCGCTGCATTGGTCACTGAGACACGCAACAAAATCCAAGCTAACGCTGCACCATGTATTCGTAACGGCGACGCAAAACGAGCACTGTTTAATGAAAGTGCACGCATAGTGCGCAGGTACGCAACGAGCGGCGCACCACAGCAGGCGAGCCAGCCGTCCACCAAACTCACCGGCTTTTTAAAGCGCGATCATCGCCGATTGCGTCCCTCTTGTTTTTTGATCGGCTGTTGTTGAAAAGGCCTTAAAACTAGAGCATTAGTTTACACTAGAAGCTTCACTTCAAATGGTCAGTGAACCTGTGAGTGGCAGAGCGACGTCACCGTCCCGGCACTTTCGTCGGCGCTGTAAACGTATTAAGCGATGCAAAGCTTTTTCCCCTATGCCACGTTGCTTGCCGGAAGATACCGCACTCTGCGGGGGGCGGTCTCTTCCGGGCTGCAATCTTCGGCTGGTGACCACGTCGCAAAACAATCGGGAACATCTAGCTCATTTTGCTTCTGTCAACACGGCATCCTATGGGACCCGCGCAGCTTTGTACTACCCGGAAGTACTGCCCGGCAGCCGCTTGCGAAGCACCCCCTGGGCAGCACAGGAGGCCTATGTATGACTTAGGCGGAAAGAAAACAGCGTCCACGTGTTAGAGATTTAGGAGCACAAATAACATCTTCATTTGGTCGAAATTATTCCGGTACCCTCCACTACCGTGTGCATCACTGCAAGTTACGTCGGGCGTTAAAAAAATGGCTCGGCTCACTTTCATCTGTGTTAAAAGGATATCCGAAGATGGACACGTATGGCGTGATCATAATGTGCATTCATTCGCGGTCTTTCCCTCCGGTGTAGACTGGAACCCCGTTCATACGTTTTGCTCTGAACCGGGGAAAAAAACGTAAAAAGCAGGAAAATGCACGAGTGAGGAAACTTTCGAAAATTAACGAAAATAGGGTAGCTTTGACTTGCAAACGTGTACTTGTGCAAATTTGGCTTTCGACCCTAAAGAACTCGAGAATGGAGAATGGCGGCCTTTCGCGACCTTTGAAAAAACCAACACGAGGCAATGCAATGTCCTAGTGATGTCGACTCTATTCCGCGTTGGCTGCTTGTCTACTGCGTTTAGCACGTCATCCTTAGTCTGAAGGGAAAGTGCCTCTTGTTTTCGCGACGCTATCAAGGCACGACAAGGTTCATGGTTGCACGTTCAATCGTGTTCACAAAGCTTGAAGCACGCGATCGCGGCGAGACAGCGTGCTATTCTTGTGTTGGTGCGTTATGGCAAACACGCACTTCCGGCATTCTGAAGTAAAACCCCTTGTAAGCGCAGTGATGATAGTGATAGTACAGAGTAGCATAGGGCTATACAACGGTGAAGAATCGCACCCGCGTGTGGCTTGATGCCATCAGTTCCGCAGCCAAGCCTGGCGAAGGCTCGTGCAACGTCAAAATGGTGGTCAGCGGATGTTACCGGGGCGGACTCTATATGAGCTGCGGTGGGACTAGATAAAACCAACGTGTCAGCCAGGAAAACGCAGAACTGAGGAACGTAAGAGCGGGGTTCTGCTGTATATAGTTTTGCCTATTCCTAAATTACTTAAACGTATTCTTAGCACTTGTGATGGTCTGCGGGGGGAGGGGATCATCAGACGACGCTTTGTTGAACTGACGGCGCTATGAGGCATAAAGCTGCACAAAAACAAGGCTCTATCAACACACTATAGTACCGTGGGCACTGGCACGAGTACTGCCGTTGGAAAAGGTGTTAAGCGCGTGATGCACTTGCGACGGTGGGTGGCTGACCAGACAAGGCTCAAAAATGGCCAAAATTCGCTCCCGCATTACCTATTCCCGACAAGTAACCACATAGGCACATTCTGCGCCTCCTGCTACATTGAATTGGGAACCGAATAACTCAAATGCTTCAGCGGTGTCCGCAAATTGCGGAGAGCAGAATCTTCAGGCCCTCTGACACATGGCCATCACTGTTGCCTGGGAGACTGTTCTCGAAGGGAAAGCGTGGTTCGCCCGACATTACGTGCTGAGACTTGGTACAGGACACACACTCCAGCATTCAGTGCTATAGGAGCGACATAGATTTAAGAAGTCACAAGTCGTTGCGATACCAGCGAACACGCCAATTCTTTGGCATTTTGAGCTTGCCTGGGTGAGCCGAATCAGACTTCGTAGAGCATTGATCCAGAAATGAACAAGAAACAAAATGGCACATTCCTCTCGACCATGTTGGTACTGCAGCAAGTACACCATTTTTAACACTGCTACGCTTTTGGGCCTTTGCTTCCTTTCTACTTGGAAGTTCGCCCGCTTATAAAGGCCCTGAAAAGTGATGTTTTTGCGTCTTCCCACGATCACAGAAATATATTTTTCATTGTGGTTTACCCCCGAGCGTACTATTACTATGAAAACTTATTTCTACTGTATACTAAGAGGTACAAAATGTCAAAGAAGGACGTGATGGCCTATAAGGCATAATAAAGGGAGTAACCCTGCTCTGAAGAGCAGATACGTTCATCCTAGAAACCTAACTACACAACGTTCCAGACGTCTGAACAATTTCTTTATTACAATTCACGGGTTCCCTTTTGTACTTCCCTCTGAAACATACTGCAACTGTGTTGTGTGGATGGAATGCCTCCTCCTAGATACTCGAACACGACCGCGCCGTCTCTAGAAACGCTTCTGGCATATGTCCGGTGCCCCACTTGGGAGCGACACCTTTGAATGTGGAAGGCGGTAAGAGATGACTATACACGATGATGGCTTGTTGGGCTAGTTGGTAATGCATATTACCATCAAATACACCTGTTGCAAACCTCAGATTAACGCCTTTTTAAGATTAATGAACATTTTTAAAACGGCCTACCAAACCCCCAATAATTTCTGTGTAAAATATTTCACTACTGGGAATTTTAGAACACCGAATATTTCAGAATAACGTATCAAATTTTATCATCCTCATATGAAACAACACATCAAAATAACAAATTCCGAGTGTACGAAATTACTCGTGTTGGTGTGAATGACGACTAATGGTGGGCAGTTACAAGTATTATCATCAACATACTAAAAGCGGGTTAGCTATGCCGCCATTGCTTGAGCTTGGGAGGTCTCTCTTCCTGACAAGACCATGCATTTTATGGGAAGCAGGTGCAAAGGAGACAAGAAGTCGAAAGTCCGGGTTTCTCTACTAGTGTGCTGCAATGTCACACGCACTACATAGATCACGCGCTTGGTCGTCGGAAAATAGAAGAAACCTCGCTGCATGAAAATTTGGTCTGTTGCCGTGTTATTACCGAGGCAATTCACGCGCGTGGATGATGAGAAAGCTGTTTTCCGATAGGCTGCTCAAGGCGGAAGGTGAGATGAAGAGGGCGGGCAGAAATATCCTCTATAGTGAGCAACTGTTCGGCAACCTTGTTAACGTTCTCGTCACAAATGTTCGGCTGGAGTTGTTACCTCCGTACGGCACGTCACTGGTGCAGCTGCTCTACCAACGAGGGATAAACAGCGTGAAAGCTCCTTACCTTACCGGCGCCGTCACTTTCAGGGTGTCCTGATTAACCTTCGAATAATGTCGTGACCGCAATCAATCTGCGACAGGGACGAGAAAATGGTTACCGGGGCCAGGAAGAGACTGACAGTGACCACCATTGAGAAATGCTGGATTTAGAACAGGCCGGCATACTTTAGACGCCACCTGAAGCCGAACACATGGTGACAGACAGTGAAGAATGCGATGCATGGAATTAAGTCGCAGAAAAGCTCGCCGTAGACACTGCAGTCACCTTTGAAGATTACGTGCAGTTCGACGATGAAGCATGCACATCTCCTGAACTGACGACTCAAGACATCGTCAACACCCTTCGTCGCGATGACGGAACCAGCGTTGAGGCCGCAAAGAGCGACGACGATGACGCTGAGGCGGGGCCGGCAAGCCAAGGCGAAGAAGCCGTCTCTAACCCCGATGTTTTGAAGGGCGTACCAAAAATGCGCACTTTTCGTAGCAGGTGCACAAATGCCACCGAAGCAGTGCAGAAGAACATCAACAACTTCGAATCGTTCGTCTTTCAGCAGTTGAGTGGCACACGTCAGGCAAAGAACACTGATTGCTTCACATAAACGTGCATCCAGACCTGCGTTAGAGGCTTACGCGATTGTGGACGTATTCCCAGAAGAGGTAGGTGGAGTATTTTGTTACGTTCACAGTTTTTAACTCGAATTTTATGATTTTTTTTCTATATCGAATATTCAAAAAAAGAACTATTTTTAGCGGTCCCTTGCACTTCGTACTGTACCAGGCTTGCCAGTGCACACACACGGGGACACGGAAGGAAGTAACGAAAGGAGAAGGCGTTAATCTACAACTGATTTTTTATTCTGAAAAGAAAGACATATGTAACACCGCACATCTAATATAACGGTCAACCCATCCTGACGCCAACACTTATCTTTTCGCTATGAGCATGTTACAAAAGTTGGATTAGATAATCCTTTTCTCTTTGCGAGAGCACAACAGAAGGGATGCTTACATAATTTTCTTTAAATCGCTCAATTTCAAGCACTTCGACAACCTCGCGTGTGTGCTTGTCTTTCTCTGTTGTGAAAACTTCGCACTCGCCGAACAATGGGATGCAAGCACTTTACTACAGTGGGAAGATAAATGCCCCGAAACAACAGTCTTTCCCACGAGGCTTTAGATACAAAGCATCTCTTGCTCGGGGCTATGTATGGAGTCCATCCGTTGTCCGCCCCTCGCCCCCTATACTATTAAAAAACAAATAGTTAGCGGCGTCCGGTTTCGATCCCAAGACGCTCTGGCCGTAACGGGAGGTACGCGGCGCTCTTCCCACTGCGCTACAAAACCGAGACAGGAGCAACTGCTACTAACGTCCTTATGTCTTTGAAGCATTGAAACGACGTCAAGAAGCTACTAATACAACAGAGGCACGCGAAGCTGAACGTCAATAGAAACGACGAACTGAAATCTTTAGAGGAGGATGTTTGCGTCTCTTGCTAGGGGGATGTCCCGCGTCCGTGCCCCGTCCGCAGCTCCTCTGATGATGATTGTGGCAAGATGCCCACAGGGACTTCCCTAACAAAGAATTCATCACGAGATAGCTTCGCGTTCAACCACCGCGTCATCTTCCCTTAGGGGAACCGCTGAAGACGAATAAGGAGAAGGCAATGCTGCGAAGAGGAGGGTGTGTACGTCGCTCTCGCCCCGTCCGCCGCGCTTCTGATGATGATTTTGGCAGGATGCCTGTAGGTATTGGCAAACCAACGAATCCATCACGAGATGGCTTCGCGTTACACCACCATCGTCATCTTCCCGTAGGGCAACCTATGAAGAAGAAGAAGGAGAAGAATACAAAGCTGCGAAGACGAGGGCGTGTACGTTGCTCTCAGCAGCTGCACCAACGTCAACAGCCTTAACCTCACGAACGCTGACGGAGACTACCGATTCTACCACAGAAATGACAACATAGACAAGAACAATATGGACGAGTGTCGGCGCCTCGAGCGCCACCGCGTACTCACCGTAATACAACAGTACTTTAGTGCCTTTGCCATTGGTGTGGACCCGGACGTGGAATTCGCTCTGTCGCTACTAAACACCAGATCACTCAGCATAACGGCAACACGCCAGCTGCGTGATAAACGCGCATGCGCGTCTCCTCTCTCATCTCCTCCTCTCCACTCCATCTGCTCTATATAATAAACCCGGTCCGCGCGCCGCTTCCGCAGTTGGTGCTTCGGTAGAGACACGCTGCACCTCCCGATGAGCTGAATGGACGCCAACAATTCTGCTTTGCATCACCACATAGTTCCTTTCGGGGAGATGGTGTAAATTTTTTATGTTCCCTGAGCCTCTTTGCCGCATCTACTCGTCTGACCAATATAAGCCTTGCCCCAGTTTAAGGGGAGAGAGTAAACAACGCCTTCGTAAGACTGGACAAACTGCTGCCTGTGCTTTTTCAGGCAGCTCATTTTTCTCTACCCCCGAAATCTACCATCAGACACAGCTTGCAAAATTTGTCCATGTTTGTAATGCCAGAAGCAAAAAATTAAACCATCTTTCCGAAGGGAACTGTGTGGTGATACAAAGCAGAATTGTTTGCGTCCATTCAGATCATCGGACGGGGCAGCGTGTCTCAACCGAAGCAGCAACTAAGGAAGCGGCGCGGACCGGGTTTATTATACGAAGCAGATGGAGTGGAGAGGAGGAGACGACAGGAGACGCGCATGCGCGCTTATCGCGCTGCTAGGGTGTTGTCGTTAAGTAGAGTGATCTGGGTTTAGTAGCACCAGGAGGAATTCCAGGTCCGGGTCCACACCGGTGGGAAAGCCACGCAAGTACTGTTGTGTTACGGTGAGTAGGCGGGTGGTGTTAGAGGCGTCGAAAACTCGCCCATCATGTTCCTGTCGATGTTATCGTCTCTGTGGTAGAATCGGTAGTCTCCGTCAGTGTTGGTGAGGTAAAGGTTGTTGACGTTGGTCCACCGGCTGAGAGCAACGTACACGTCCTCCTCGTCGCAGCTTTGTCTCTTCTCCTTTTTGTTCTTCAGCGGTTCCCCTACGGGAAGGATGACGACGCTGGTTGAACGCGAAGCTATCTCTGTGATGGATTCTTTGGTTGGCCAATCCCTAGGGGCATCCTGCCAAAATCATCATCAGAAGCGCTGGGGACGGGGCGAGAGCAACGTACACGCCCTCCTCATCACAGCTTTGTCTCCTTCTCCTTCTTCGTCTTCAGTGGTTCCCCTACGGCAAGTTGACGACGGTGGTTGAACGCGAAGCTATGTCGTGATGGATTCTTTGGTTGCCCAGGCCCTAGGGACATCCTGCCACAATCATCATCAGAGTCGCTGCGGACTGGGCACGGACGCGGGACATCACCCCGAGCAAGAGACGCTAACATCCTCCTCTAAAGTTTTCAGTTCCTCATTTCTATTGGCATTCAGCTTCGCGTGCCTTCGTTGTATCAGTAGCTTCTTGACGTAGTTTTAATGAGTCATGGACATAAGGCGCGTTCATAGCACTTGCTCTTCTCTCGGTTTTGCAGCGCAGTGGGAAGAGCGCCGTGTACCTCCCGTTGCGGCCAGAGAGTGTGGGGGTCGAAACCGGGAGCCGCTATTTCTATTTTTTATAGCATAGGGAGAGAGGTGCGTACAACGGACGGACGCCGGACATAGCTCCAAGCAAGAGATGCTTTGCATCAAAAAAGGTGCTGTTGTAACTGCCGTACGTGCATTAAGCGTCTGGCAAAAAACCCTCCCAGAAAGCCCCGCTGTGTCACTACGCACACAAGCAAGGGTCTGATCACCTGGCTGACATTGCCGCAGGTGTAACGATTGCACTCCATAGGGGGATCCTGTACCGGTCCTCCTCGCAAACAAAACGTGAAATTTTTGAGGCCTTCATGATAGGCAGACGAGAAAGATGCGTCACTTCACCGTCCTTGGGGCATTCCGCAAAACAAAAGTGTTTATTGGAGAGTGGTAGAAGGTTGTGCACCCGTGAGGGGTGATAGCTGCACAAACGTGTAGGTTTATTTGGCGCAGTATGATATTGACGGGCACCGTGAGGTGGCTTCTTGATAGGAGCAATTGTGACGATTGCGATGCTATTATTTAATTAAATAATTAATACAATTATTTACTATAATGTTCGCTTCTTTGTCGCCCTTTCCATGATTCATATACACTAACCTTTTTCCGTTTTTGTGTTACATTAACTGAGTTGAAGTTGTAGCGTGTGTTGCGTCTCTTCCTTGCCTTTGTCTCTGTTTAATGTTCGCTGGTACGTTGGATTACTTAGTTAATCATTATTACATCGACCTGTTTGTGCTAAGTACCATCGTTTACTGGAAAAACTAATTTCCTAGACCGCATTTTCACAGCACTTAAGAAAATGTGTCATCGTGTTTCTTCGTGCATTATGGTGTCTTGTTGTCTTCTTCAATAACCCGCTTACACATGCCAGCAAGCCTGTTTGGGAAGAAAAAAAAAAACCACGATCAAGCCCATTTTTGCGCCACTCTTTTTACATTGTATGAAACTTGGTGAATGTATGGCCTCACCGCGAATTTCGATTTTTTCATTCTACCATCTTGAGGATTGTCCTGATCTACGTATGGCTTGTTATCCAGTTCACAAACCAACCTCTCTGAAACCGTAGTGAAGATAGCAATAGAGAGCCCTGCTACTTATAATACGTCGACTTGCCTGGATAAACTAGATTCTACCGCATGCTCACACGAGCGTGTGTTTTCTGCTTTGAAACAAGCATTTGCTATACCCTGTTGGACGAGTTTAGAATGTGCAGATGAGTAGGGTAAAAGTGCCTACTTCGACACGGCTCATAGGAGCAGCTAACATTACCTGGGTTAAAAATATTGCTGGTGAAAAAATCCTAATCTGCAATAAAGCGAATGTCCGTTCGTCAGGCTAAGTGGTTGTAGCTCAGATTTAAAAACGTCAAAGATTAGCTCAGAAACCTTGCGCGGGTCACGGTTGTCAAGGTTAATAATTATAAAATAATCGTCAATAAAGCGGAACACCTTAAGAGTTATCGTCCGAACGGGGGTTTCCATTATACGTCTGTCAAAGAGGGCCATTAAAAGATTGCTAAGGACTGGTGCAAGACATGTGCCTATGCAAATACCATCTTTCTTGTCCTTACACCTTCGTAGTGAGAGAGAATCGTAGACTGCAGGTAAAAGCTTAATAATTCTAAGTACTGGCTGACGTTCACCCCACTCGAGGTTTTAGACTTGACGGCGCCATTACGGTGAATGCACTGAGACTCTTCATCACAAAGGAGGTTTATTGGGAGCGAGTAATAGAAATTCTTGACGTGAATGGAAAAGGCACTTACGTTGTATGGACACTCACTCTGGAAGAATGACGAGACTTCAAGCGGTCTCCTGGTGAGCTGGGGCGTCTATTTGCAGAACAGCCAAGGAATTTTGAAGATAATATCCGAGAATTGGTTGCCATGTTCCGCGCTCAGACACAATGACGCGAAGCGGGCATTCTTGCTTTTGCGTTTTAATGGGAAAAATCACTGACAAGGTGTTCATCTTGGATTTCTTCATCGGCAATGCCAGCTTTGACAAACCCGCCCCTTGGTAGAGGTTCGCCACCCTGATCTTTTTTCTTTGCGGGCTTGACACCTGGTACCTCTTTGGAATGCCCGATCTGAGCAAGTTGGAATTTTTTTGCCCTTCACGTTCTATGGAGCTATCCCGAAACTCCTCCTTGTCCACCTGAAGCAGCTTTAAGTCCGTTTTTCAGAGGAAATATTCAGCACAGTGCAATTTATGGCAATACGTCACACTGTTCTCCCTGAATAAACAGGCAACCCCGTCGTGTACGACAGTCTCACATTTGTGATCATGATTGATGATTGTAGAGCAAAACGCTCCGACGCAATGCAGATGATGAGGCGCGCCGTAGTGGAGGGCTTCGGATTAATGTTGACCACCTGGGTTCTCTAACGTGCGCGGAAATCTCATACACAGGGCGTTTTTGAGTTCGCCTCAATGAGAAAAGTGGCCGCCACGGCCGGCAATCAAAACCGCGACCTCGGGTACAAGCTCAGATTGGTGTTCCTGCGACCTCGCAGCTGTACTTGCGAGAAGGCTTCGTAGCTCAGCCCTGTCAAGCTTGGGCGGTACTCAAAAGTTGAGTCTGATCCCGAGCATACTTCGTCCGACTGCTTGTACGGCGGCGTCCTCGAGCACCATGACGTGCTTAGCAGTAGCTTGACGAACGCGTAGCTTCTTTGGTAGCTGGGCAGCTGCTGGCGCCTTCCTAATTCGGCAGACTGCTCAGCCAAGCGTAGGGCGTGACGAACGTGTTTTCTTGTTGCCTCAGTGGATAATCCTTTATGGTTGATGATGACCGAGATGACCTCGAACTAAAGCTGCTTTATTTCGAAAAGGAGGGAGGCTTCGAGACAGACCCCAAAGAGCGTCAATGGCAAAAATCCCAGCTTGCTCTCAGAGGGCGTTTCAAAGAAGTACCAGGTGTCAAGCCGCAATGAAAAAAAAAACAGGGTGTGATGAGGTGTTTCTGCAGAGATTCCCGAAGGGCCAATCTGCTGTATAATAAGGGTGTGATCACGAGGAAGAAGAAGAGGAGGTGGAGAAGCTGTTCGTTCTCAGAGGCAGCAAGACGGCCACCCTCGCGGTGTAGGCGCAAAGAGTGTCACCGGCTCTCCCGTCCGAGCCACTGCCCGGGCTGTCATCGAGCGGACGGCCGACAAGCAGAAAGGATGCTGTTACGACTGTTGGAGTCATCGGGGTTCAGGTGGCGTGGAGCGCAGGCAGCGAGGCCTCATTGCGGACCAGGCCTTAACTCTTCAAGCCCGCCTCTAGCCATCGGCGCCGTTCCTGGGCTGCGAGGCACCGGTTCAATGTCTGCAAAGACCTCCTCCTTCGCGAGACACTACTTCGCCTTAGACTGCAGAATAGTGCATCGCTTTGACACCACTGCGTTTCCGAGGTCATCGGCAGTGAGCGTGACTCTTCCTTAACAACTTTTCCCACTATAATCCGCACCCGAGTGTCTGCGTGGCTAATCCGTCAGTGTACTTAAGCGCCATTCCCGCTGTCTAAATTATCTGGTTACATATATACGTTGTGTGTGCGTGTGCGAGAACGTAGCTGGGGTTCGTGACTCTCTACGCTGTCCGGCCAAACATTCCTTACACAGGGCGGCGAACATCTGCCAAAGGGCTGGGTTGTCGAAGCTGGAGTCAGCGATAGAGAAATTCAAAAGGAACAACCTGTCAGTCTTCTCCGCCAACACGCACAAGCAAGAGCACCCGTTTCGCGTCATTGTGTCTAAGCGTGGAACATGGAAACGCCTTCTCCGAGGTTATCTTCAAGTATCCCAGTTGGCGCGGTCGGGGACTTATACAAGCCAACTAGAATTGCCAGAGCACACGAGCTTACTCAAGTGCACTCCCCGGGTCTGTTCACGTTTTGGCCACACGTGTACCACCCTGGCACTCAAAAGATTTCACAACATCAGGCACGCCGACAGGACTACGGCGCGCTACGCGCAAACAGGCAGTGTTTCGCGGTCCCCCACCTAACCCTATCCGGTTGTTCTCCCTTGTCCCGTCATTTGCGGTGTTTGTGCTATTGTTGCTTATTTCCCAACCAGCCAAAATTTTTACCTTGTTGGGGTAATCTCCTCGCAGCTTTCCCAGCAACAGTTTATTTCGAACAACACCTCGCTGCGTTTTGCATAAATTATTGGGCCTCACTGACGTCTGCAGGGTTTAAAACGGTAGTGTTTACGCGCACACTTTCAATCTCCTGTCTGTAAGATTGACCGCAAAAGGTAAATAACAACAACTACGGGCGTGCTGAAACGTGAGGGACGCGCGTAATTCGAGGTTTGTCATCGCTTGCAAAATCGTCTCGTCAGTTTCCTGGCGCCTTGTAGAAAACATGGGAAGCTCCCATAGTTTTTGGGAAACAGCTCGTTTCAGACGACGCTGGATCACTTAAACTTCTCTTGGGCCAGAGTTATTTTCAGCCTTCGGTAGGCACCACTCAAATAACTGGGACGCCACTTGAAACCCGGTCGATTTCATCTTTAATTAGGTGGAATAGTTAAGTGATTTTGGAAGGAAAAGCCCACCAGCATGTTTTTCTACAAAAATAAAACGCAGGTGTTTAAAGTTTCTTTCATAGTTCACCAGGAAACTGCGGTCAATGGGAAGTTAAAAAGAACGTATTTTGTTTTCTCTCCGGGACTACCCTGCTCTCTAGTCCTCATTATCATGCCACGAATTGTGGGACAGTGACTTTTAGAGATGGAAGTCTTTCTTATGCCAGGTAAATTAATTAATTTGGTTTGTCTGTTACCGAAGTATAGTACTGGCCATTGGCAATGAGTACATGCCGGCAATATGGTTTGAACCTGCGAAACAGTTAACTGTATCGCAAAGAAAACACGTAAAAATCTGACCGTCGCAGTGTTCCTTTATATAAAAGAATACCGTGGGAAATGCAAAATTTTGTACATTAGTAGAACAACTCCGTCTTTTTTGACAACATGATGAACGAAACGAAGAGAAGAACTTAATTGCTGCCTAGTGGTGTTCAAGCCGTACGACTCAATACGTTAGGGCAAAAAACAAGGAGGAAAATTAGGAGGGCAAGACGAGCTCGTCTGGTCCTCTCTATCGTCTTCCACGTCTTTTGCGCTTATTTCTTCCCACATTAGGAAAGAAGAGGATTTAATAATCATTCCGGGGGTGGTGCGTATGGTAAACAACGGAACGGAATTAAACAATGTGCAATTAAAACATCTCTGCAGCGGGAACAACTGGGAAGGAAGACAGCGTAAGGGGGTAGAGAGAGAGAGAGAGAGAGAGAGTGAAAGTAGGAGCGGTTGAATGCAGCCGCCTCTCGACGACATTCGCAGCCACACACGTATTTTTGGTTCGCTTAGTGCAATTTGCCCACATTTTGAGTGCATCAGCTACCCCAGGACAAAGTTATTGATGCATCGGCATCATGGTCTGCGCGGTGTATATGCAATTGTTTACGTATTTGCGCGCAGTCACACTGAAATAGTTCAAAAGAAGACTACAGATAGATAGTGAATAAAGAGAGAGAGAGAGAGAGAGAGAGAGAGAGAGACGAGAGAGAGAGAGGAGAGAGAGAGAGAGAGAGAGAGGAGAGAGAGAGAGCTCTTTATTAGATGAAAGCAGAGAGGTTTGCCGGCAATGTCCCGCCTGCATGCTACTCTGCGGGGATGGGGCGAAGGGAGTAAAAGGCCCTAAAAGAAGGTAGGGCCGAAGAAAGATGGGAAAAGAAGAGATTAAAAGAAAAGTGAACACGAAGTTTGCGTGGTGACCTTAAAAGTCCACACGATTCTGACACGTAAAGTTCTAAATTGTCTCTGCGAGGCCGATTCCGCGTAAATAGTCAAATGAAAGCAACCAACACTTTTCTCTGGGACGATGGAGAGGGCCAGGGTCCAAGGAGACCTTTCAAAGATATAGATGCGTTGTTGAGGCACTCAATCTTTTCTGCGAGGTGAGTTCTTTCTTGGATGTATGCCGGACACTCTAGAAGGACGTGCTCTACTGTTTCGGGCAATCCACAATTATCGCAATAGGGGTTTGCAGTTAGACCGAGGCGATGGCGGTAAGAGTTCGTGAGCGCTGCGTTGAGACGCAACCGGTGGTAAAGGGTTTCAAGCTTACGTGGAATCCGCTCTGGTAGCCTCATTCTGAGTCCAGGGTCTATATGGTGCAGGGAAGGGTGCCGAGTTTCAGGACAAGACCAGAGGCGGTTTAGCTCCGCTAAGGCAAGCTCCTTCGCTAGCGCCGCGGCCTCGTGTTTTGTGAAAAAAATCTTTCTTACATTTCGCAGCTGTAGGCCTCTGCGAGCTGTCTCATCCGCTTTCTCGTTGCCGAGAATACCGCAATTGTGCAGGAATTCATTATAGGGTCACTCGGTGACCGGCGACGTAGGCGAGATGGTGCAGGTACGTGACGTCACGGGATACATGCTCGTGAAGGGTGAAGCAGCTGGCACGCCGTAAGGTTTGCAACGCCGCCTTCGAGTCCCTGAATATAGCCCATTCGGCTGGTGGCTGCCGAAGAATGTAGCGCAGGGCTTGTTAAGTGCATGGAACTCTATAAACATTTCTGTACCCCCTCAAGCACGACAAACCATGCCGTCTGATTTCCCTCCCTGGACTCTCTCACCCCTTTGCATAAACATTAGCATACCTGGTCTTAACTCCAAGAAAACTCTGCCACAATTTTGCCTCCTACAACTCGCGCTTGCCCACATTAATTCCCGATATTCACATATGGCCCACATTTTACTGACGGCTCAACTACGCCTCACGGTAGTTCTTCTGGCGTCTTCATTTCGTCGACCGGCAAAGCCTTGTCCTACCGCCTGGAACGAACAACCTCATCCACGTCTAGTGAAATAAAAACAGTAGCATAAATGTGCTACATATTGGACACAAAATAAAACTCGCATTTTTCTCACATATTAGAACTTTTCTAAATGACAGATATAGACGTTTCATCCAACTCGAGGACGAGTGCACTGGAAGTCCTGTGGTAACGCTATGTGTAACCTAGGGATTATTCTCACCCCATTTTTTGGTTTACAAAATTGTCGCGATGTTTTTTTTTTGCCAGTACGTCGTGATTAACACAACACAAAAATATAAACCAAAGCAGAGCTTACAGAGGCTAATGATAGCGTATACTGGCAGCCCTTCCCCATACAAGTGTGCTGCCAACAGCAGCATTGCCCGGTAAACCTAGGTTCCAGCTTGATAAAACTCTCTGTCTGTGCAAGTACAAATACTGGAATTCTTAAACCAGGTCATGTGCACGTATTCAAACATCAGAAAAAAATTCATGTTGCAGGTAAGATTAAATGCATACGCAAAATGAACGCGGCGAACAGAAATATGGAACTAATATGAAAAGTAGTCTGATAAGCGGGCAGTAATTTGTAGCATCCAAACACAGACGGCTCCGACATGTTCGCGGCAATGTACTGAGGTGCTTTCGCAATCGATTTAGACTTTCCATCTTAGTTCCATGTTATGCGTCCTTGGCGTTGGCCTGGTCTTTGTGGGCGCAAGCTCAATTGTATGGCAAGCGTTTTCAGTGCGTGCCGTGCTACCTTGATGAAAACAAACTTTTGAAATCAATAGACATATACAGCTGAGTCAAACGTGGTTAAGTGTCCCAAATAACGTAATTTGAATAAGTCAATGCTTGCAATAATCCAGTTTTGAATTTGTTAACGTAATACAGTTACTTCAAAAAAGTGTGCGTCACGAAAACTCGAGTTATTATAAATGAAATCAAATTTTAACATGCTGCCGCCCTGCGGAACGAAAAGTATTATGTTGTATTTTTTGCGAAAAAAAAAATGTGTTTTTTTACTGAAAATGTTTTGTTTTGCATGTTGTTACACTTTCGTGAAAACGTCTAAACAAACACTAACTGTCAATCGCTTAAAGCTGAAAACTGATCTCATTATTTAAAGGGCTGTGTTTGATTGGTTTAGGAACTCTTGGAATCTTATTTTCAAGTGCATATTATGCTTCTGCGGGGCTAGGTAGGGCTGAAGATTTAATTTAATTTTTATTTCAAGGTAGCATTGTTTCTCTTACCGGCAGGATGCGAAAGGTACAAAAACCTTGCGATCCTCGGCACTAGGGAGTGGGTTCGCTTCCGGGCGGAGGAGGCCGTTTTTATGATTCAGGCGAAAAGCAACAGCACATCCGCGTGTTCGAGGTTTAGGAGACATATAACACCTTCGTGTGGCCGAAATTGATCCGGTGTCCTCCACTATGATGCACCTCATTGCCATTTACGTCGAGACGTTAAAACTTCTAATGATATATATTGGGGAACAATCGGTGGATTCTCTTTCATCCGTCATATAAAGAGACCCGAAGATCCTATCTTACATACACGCCTCTCGCAATCATAACGTTCATGCATTCGCTGTCTCTCTCTCTGTTATGCATTGTCTGTTTGTTTTTAAATTACTTAAAGTTATCCTTAGTACTTGTGATGGTCGGCTGGGGGCAGCGGGATGAGCAGACAAGGTTTTGTGGAACGGTGGCGCTTTTAGCATAAAAGTGAAATCAAACACGACTACATCCTCACGCACTCAAACCGTGAACAATGGTACAAGGAGTTCCGGTTGGAAAGAAATTAACGCGTGATGCGCTTCCCCCGGTGGGCTGTTGGCAGATAATCGTCCACAAATCGGCAAAATGCGTGCCCGCATTACCGATTTCCGCTTGTAACCAAAATAAGCACATTCTGCGTCTCTTGCAGCATTGCATTGGGAAACCACGTAAAGTCCAATGATTCTGCGGTGTCTGCAAACTGCGAGAGCGGAATCGCCAGAACCACTGACACTCGGCCATCACTGTTGCCTCGACAGACAGGTTCTCGATGCAAAAGCTAGTTTTCCACAGATTGTTCGCTGAGTCTTGGCACATGGCCCATACTCCAGCGTTTGACACGAGAGGAGTGACATCGACTTAAGAAGTCACAATTCGTTGTGATAACAATGCCAACGGCAAGTGTTTCGCCTTTTGAGCTGGTTTGAGCGAACCCAATAAGAGAGGAATCAGTTTGAACGACGAAGAAAGTGGCGAATTTACGCTAACCATTTTCGGGGTTGGCATTCTTTTGGACATGGAAGCTCGCCTGTTTGTGCAGCCCCACCCACTATATGTTTTTGGTGTCCGCCCACTATCATAGAAATCTATTTTTCATTTCATTGCTGCTTGAGCGTACTATTGCTTCAATACTAATTCCTACTATCAACTGAGAGGTCCAAATTTTATAAAAAAGGTAGCGATCGCCCATAACGAATGATACAGAGAGTAACCCTGCTTTGGAGAGCAGATAAGCTGTTCCAAGAAACATAACGTTACCCATCGTTCCGAACCTCTTGACGATTTTCTTTATCAGGTGTTACGTGTTCGCTTTTTTTCTGCCCCACAAACACTGAATGAAAACATATTGTGTGGATGTAATGCCTCCTCCTAGCTAGTCGAACACGCCCCGCTCCGTCTCTAGAAACGCTTCTGGAATATTTCCGGGGCCCCACTTGAAATCGACACAGTGGAATGTGGAAGGCGATTGCTGATGACTCTGGGTAGTAAAACTATTTGTGGTGCTGATGTCCAACAGAAATTTGTAACTCCATGTTTCCAGCATTTAAAGCATAACAGTGGTAAAATAAGTACCATAACGGTGTATCCGGACCGCGACCAAGTGAAGGGAAGTGCCAGGAATGCGCCGTGATGCTTCATTGTGCCATAAACGCAGCGGGGGAATAAAAAAAACATTTCTTGCTCTTTCGTACGCGTCTTCGCAGATAGTCATTACATAAGCCAAAATGGCCTCCAATATTTTAATTTATGCAACTGTAAGGGTGGTCTCTAGTTTATGGGCATGCTGAGAACTATGAACATAAGGAATTAAGGCCGCTATGAACGTGTGATAACTCACTTATAGCATTGCATTAATGGAGCTCGGTTGACGGAGGAAAGCCAAAAATCGCCAATACGCCCTTTCTATTAATCAAGCAGTAAAACATTATAAACCAATAGCAGAATACATGACGTCCACTGTGGTTTCATCCGAATATTCATCCTGAACCGAAAGGAGAACAGCCGCGTTGTCGCTAACTAAAGCAAGTGCATCAAAGGTACATATAAAGCTAGCGTGGAGAATAGGTAACAAGATATGCTTGCTCCAGGGCGTGGAACATTTGTATTTCCCCGTGGAGCGCAACCTCACCGGCTCTTTTTCTGTAAGCTAGTAGGCTAGCTGCTGGCCGATAAATATGGGCCGACATATCGCACACGCACACGCACACGACCTATCTAGAAACGCTTCTGGAACATTTGTGGGGCCCCACTTGAAAGCTACACCTTGGAATGTGAAGCGATGACTGATGACGATAGTTTGGAAAAAAAATAATTTTGACGTTCATGGCCAACAAGTTTTATAACTGCATGTGTCCAGCATTTTAACATGGACAGTGTAAAAATGGGTGGCATTCGCGGTGTATCCGGGCAGCGACCTAGCTCGAAGCAGGGCCTGGGAAAGCACCACGAAGCTTTAGTGTGCTAAGGGCCGCGAGGCCTACCATTGGAGAGGCCGGCGGTGCGATCCTTTTGACGTCACTTGTAGGATCCCCGTTCCTACCTTGCTGTGTAGTTGGCTTGCACCGCGTGACATTTCGTTTAGGACGCGCCTTCTAAGTAAGCGTTGCCTGTTAATCTTCGGCGTTTGAAGTTATCTGTTGTGAAGCCTAGTTTTACCCCATGAGGACATTATAACCTTGTCAACCGTGGTAGGCTGCCCGCAAACGACATCAGCGTGGTAGTGTATGCGGACGATTGCAACCGCACCCAGTGTAGCGTAAGCTCCGGCTCGTTTCCCCAATCAACATTATCGGCTACGGCGATCACCGATCTTAATATCTAGATATTGCTTGTTGTTTGCAAGAAATGGATGAGGCTGAAAATGTTGAAGTGTTTACTGCTCGTAGAACAGCTCCGCCCACATGTTCGCTGTGCCTGCCCACCGGCGGCTCGAACCGACGCAGGTCGGGGCAGACATTACTTGTTGCGGCTTTTTAAAATCACAGTGATCGCGGATAAGGAGTTCTGCATTCGCGAAAGAGGATGTTAGTGTGGTGAAGAAATGTGTTAGGTAGTGTCATAAGCTGTGATTTTCAAAGTGATGCTCAAATGTCAGCCAACAAGCTGTGGACGTCCGTCGCGGCACCACCGGCCCGTTCAGGCACGGTGCGGCGAGCAGCCGGTGGGTGGCGATACCTGCGCGCAAAAATCGGCCGAGGCCGTAAGCAGGTATCTTGATCATCGATCGCTTAAATGGCGGTCCCCGCGGATACAAACATCCACATACATGAAAGGGGGTGACAGTGTGGTGAAACGTTGTGTTAGGCAATGTCATTCGCGACTGTAACGATAGCGGCGATGAATTAACGTCCGCGACGCTAAGCGTTATGTTCCCAACATTGAACTGCGCGCATCCGAAACCGGCAGCGAGCGAGCTGGTGGAAAAGACCCTCTTCAAAAACTCGCCGTGCGCAAGGGTGCTGCTTTGGGTTCCCCTGACTTCTTGGGGGCCCCCAACGCTTGCTTCCCCTATTTTAAAATTCCCCATTACCCCACGACATGTTTCGCCTGGTACACAGCCGTGCCTTTTTTGACCAGTCCTGTGTTCTCGAACTTCATGCAAGAGAAAGGCGCAGGCTAATTCTAAACAAACAAAAGCCCGTGTTGCAATTATAAAGTTTGAAGGCGAGGCCTTATTAAAATAAACATAAGTACGTCTAAACCCGCTCGAAGGCGTTGTAAACTCGCGTTAATACTATTCATACATTGCGGTCAAGTTGTCGTGAAAAGTAAACATATCAGCAGTACAGAGTACTAGTGATCGCTAAGCAAATCATGGCATAATTACCAAGAAAAAAAAACATTGGAGGGGAAATGCAGGACGGAGATGCAGATCGTACCAGTAATTTTAACTTGAGGGAAAATGCAGGATGGGGATGCAGATCATACCAGCACTTTAAACATGTGTGGTGAAGGAATCCGGTCACCATTCTGACGTAGTCATTCATTTACCAGGCAATGCTCGCAGTACGCGTGGTAAGAACACAACTGAGAGGCACGTTGCGGTCGCTGTTCAAGGGTCTATTTTTTTGCACACACTGTCTCTTACATATCATGTCGCAAGTATTTATTAATAAATTATGGCGTACTTTTACCGGCAGGAGTTGCATCGCCCTTGGCTTCAGCTGGCTGCTTACAAGCTGTAGGTTGCGATGGTAGCAACTACCTAGCCGCGGCGGTGTCGCCGGGAACAAATGAGTCGCTGATTGTTTGCCGGAAATAATCGGTCTGTAGGACACTTTTTTTCGGCAACTTGCTTTAAAACTGGGAGCATGGGGCACATGGTGACCACACCAAAAAACGCGCGGTCGCACAAGCAGAGGAAATGTGTTCTAGCAGACGACAACATAACCCGGCGTCGTACAAGTGACGTCACTCGTACGTGGCGCCGCAGTATGTCCTTGGGGCCAATAAGCTATGCGGGGGTAATAAAAAGATCTCTTGGTTATTCGAAAGTATATTTGCAGGTAGCCGTTACATAAAATTATACGGCCACCATTCATTCCCTTTATAAAACGTTAAAGACCGGTTCCTCTCACTACGAGCATCCTGATAACTATAAACACAAATAATTAACTCCGGCATGTCCGCGTGAATACTCTCCTATATAATTGCATTCGCGGGGCTTGGTTGTCGGAGAAATGGCAAAAAATATGCCGTATCTAAAAGTTAAGCAACAACACACAATATGCCCGTAGGATACAGGACTTCCGCTGTGATTTATCGGCGCCTTCCACTTGAACTGGAAGGGGAAGAGCCACGTTGTCGCTAACGCAACTGTACACAAAATTACATATAAGGCTGTGTTCGGGAAGACGTAACAACGCATGCTCGCTCAAGGGTGTGAACTATATGGATTTTCAATGGGAGCGTGACTTAATCAATTCTCCGTGGGCTGGGCACATTAGGCTAGCTGCCGGCACGATAGAACAAGGGCCGCCATAGCAACAAGAGCCCAGTGAGGTTCGCCATCCCCAGTGCGTGTTTAGTGTACACAGCGGGTCCGAAGCACAGGAGGGATTTGAGATATCGCATAATGTTGGAGCACGAAGCTCGGCTGCTTTCACGAATCCCACCATTCAGTAGTGACCGCGAACAGGAGGCACTCCCGGCACACAAAAACAAAAGTCTCTGCCTGAAATACCTATCCCGCCGCTGCCACGCTGTTCGTCGAGTTCTGCCAATCAGTCCTCTGACACCAGAACCCCGATAAATATTCGGCGTGCGACCTGCTCACGGCTGCGGCGCAAAGTATACAGTAAACTTTGCTGTAGATATTCGAGCTTTTTATGCGCAACCATGCAAAGAATATGATAGCACACTACGATCTGTATATGTCGGAAAGTAAAGCTGATCTGACGTTGTGTTATACAGAAGAACGAAAATCAGGGTCAGGGACCATGAGCACAGGCATGCTCCCTGTGATTTGGTAGACTACGGCAGTCATTTATTGGTGTACGTCAAAATGCAATAAAACGATCTTCCCGGTGCTGAAACTGTTGCTTAGCTTTTTTGTCGGCTATTTAGCGCTACCCCAATTTAGCACCTATCCGTAGAGTGTCATTAAAGGCCCCTAATAAAAATTTATATGGATTTGCTCAATGTGGGAAACTATCTTGGTCTGAAAAACCTTCTTGATATTTGAGCATTACTGAGACATCCTCAGATCAACATTTTTAAATCCTTCAGTTATTTTGGTGGCTTTCTAAGAGTAAAAGAGAACATTCTGAGCTCAAGGTTTTCTCTTTCGACAAGCATAAAACACCCACAATTGAATATTTTGAATCATGCTATCAGCCCTTTTCGTGCGCCCTGTCTTTCATGCATCTAAATAAATACAAAGCCACAATATGGGCGATTCTCAAGCGTTTATTTTTTTCCAAGAAAAGTACTGCTGTTAGGGGTTTCACGTGGCCCCACGTCAAATGATGCTATTGCTGAATAAAGTACAGCGGACGGAGATAACTTCTGTACCAGGGAAATGAATAACATCCATAACAGTATTTTCAAGGCGAAACTATACAGCGCCCTAATTGTTCTACTCTACATTGTATAACAACATAAACTTTCCAAACCCATGGTGTGTACAGGCTAGTTTTGCATTGTACGTGTAGAATTTTAACGAAAGCGATTAAAAGACTATGCAATGAGTATTGTTTTTGGAGCTATTATTTCGTAATATACCAGGAACGTGTAAATGGCTATATCCTAGTTTATAGAACATTCTCGGATTGTCGGGAATGAAGTCGCAAATGAAGTGGATGATGATGCTGCATCCCAAGGCACAGTTAGGACAACAGCTGTACTTTACACCGTCGTCATCACATACATACGGCTACAGCTTTGAAACATAATGATACCCGAATTTAGAACACATATGGGCAAAAAAGTACATGGTCTGACACCGCGCTTGAAACGTAACACAACTGACGCACACGAAAAGACAGACGTTGCCGAAGTTATGTAACAGGAAGTGTTGAAATATGTAATTGCTCCTACCTGTTCACTGGATCACTAAACATTCTCTGTAGAATATGTGGCGTGGTCCTCTCTGTCGTTCACAAAAAAAGCATGAAAGACACATGACACAACAAGCGACTGTTGCAGAGTTGTCATCCCACCACTGACAACCCGTTGTTGCGTATGGGAAGGCCGAACCGAGCCAAGCGCTGCCACCGCCGACATACGTTTGGTAGCGTGGTTTGAAGCGAGCGGCCAGCCAATGTTGCAGCCGTGAAGAAGTACAGAAGCCGTAGTCTAAATTAACTGTTCACTTCATAGCGAGAGATGAGCCGAAGCCAAAGAACTATGCTCCGACGGGCGAGGTTACAGTAGAGGACTCGAGCAGAGCGACAGCATTGATTCACTGCTCAAAAAGGAATGAACTACAGCGCTTGGAGGGGTCTTATTTATACCCGAAGCGCCAATATTGGAAAGAAGCGTTCCCTTTCGATTGTGCACCCGACACTAACGCACAGACATACATAACACTCTTTCCACAGTTCGTGATCAGTCGGTAGTAATGGCGCAAGCTGAGTCCGATAGAGGAGAGAGAGGTCTCCGCAGCGGACGCTGGGCTTCTGCGTCCTTGGGGCAGGTCTGTGCATGTTGCGTAGGCACGCTATCAAAGTTTGATCGCGCCGACAGATAGGGGCCAGTGATCCAGGCACGTTGCAGCTTGTTTGATTTGTCGGTTGCAAGCGTGAGTTCCCGACAAAGGGGGCATCTTGAAAGGGGCAAGTAGTAGAGGCTTAGCTGCATGGCTGAGGTGTGTTGAAACAAAGGCCAGCGGCGGGCCCATTCGTAACACGACTAAGAACTAAGATTACCCGGAACAGTGGAGACGACACAGTTCACTGCATCCATCGTACTTTTTAATCAATGACCCAGCCCAGGCGGCACAGAAAGTGTGCCCCAAAACCGGCCCGTCTATGGCCGCTTTCTGGCATGTCCGGCCAGCATCCAGGTTCTGGCAGCCACTGATCATGCGTTGAACGGCCAACATTCGGCAACCAGCGCTTCGGTATTTTTCCGTCCGCCCGTGTGCGGATGCACAACGGCAGCTAACCGGCTGCCAGATATTCAGTTCTCTTACGGCTGCCGATGTTGAGAAAGAGAACGGCCCAAGTACGGCCTTAGGGCATCCGTTTTTTCTTCGGGAAGCGGTAATCAGCCGAAGCACGGCAAGCGACCGGCCACAGATTATGCGTATTCTTGCGGCAGTTGGTGTTCGAAAGGAGATCGGCCGGAGCGTGGCTGCCGTGCATTCGTTGTTTCAACAGTGAACCGCGCGTCCGGCGGTAGAATATTCGTTTTCTTCGGGCAACCAGTGTTATGAAGGATACCGGCCGACGTACGGCCCCAGAATATACGTTTTTCATTTGGTTAGCTGTCCTCGGCCGAATTACGGCAAGCGAATGGCCACCGAATATTTGGCAACCGGTGTTCAAGAGGAGACCGGCTACGTAAGGTATCTGGTTATAAGTCATTTTTTCGGCAAAAGGCATACAGCCGAACAACGGCACGCGCCTGGGCGCCGAGAATTCATGCACATACGTGTTTGGAAGGAGACCGACCGGTTTTTTCCTGGGGGGAGAAAAAGCCGTTAGGGAGCCGAACGACGGGGACGCGTTTTTCATCCGCTCCGTGTTCTACGTTTTAAATGAACGAACATCGTTTGTCAAACAGTAATGAGTGTTCTCGGTGAACGGGAAAGGTGCAAGGACTCACTGGACATTAGCAGGGAACCTTTTAGGCCATCGAAATGTCATTTATTGCCACAAGAAGACTGTGCCACACCGACGGGTTAGCAAAAGCTCGCCAGTCATCGTCGCTACCACGCCTCTGCCGCCGGCTTCGTCGACACATCAGCTCGAGGCTATTCGCGCCCTCAAGAAATGGAGAGCATTGGAGACATCGACCCGGCAGAGATGTCCGATCCGAGATGGCGATGGTTCACCAAAATAACTGGCCTTCAAGGGCGTCGAGCAAGCGGCCACCACGCAGGAGCTAAACCGCCACCATGTCAAGGACTCCCCACCAAAGAAAGGCAAGTGCGAGCAAAAGCGCAAGTTATTCTGCATACAATTAAACTGCGACAAGCAATGTTGCACAATGTTGTTGGTGATAAACGTAGAAGAGACTCGCTCGTGCATTGGTAGGATCAACTTCATGCCCTGCACTATGTTACTTCATGGGATTTTACGACTGCCTATTTAGAAAAAAATTATTATAAATTTGCGATGACAACAGAGCGTTGTCACTGACGAAGCCTAGCTGTTAATTTAGTTCCTATGTTTGAAGGTGGGCTTAGCTACTCTTGGGATATGACTCATTTGGTTAAACATAATCGCCAGCATACTAGGAAACACGGATTTTGTCAGGATTTTCTTGCTCAACACCGATTGTTGAGTTCACGCACGATTTGGCTCTTGCAATAGATAAGCTTAAAGTGGTTGACTGTATATTCTTGGACTGCAAAAAAGCAAATGATGGTGTTTCCATACCACCTTCTGCGTAGTACATTTCATCTTATGAACTGAATGAATCGGTTTTTGCATATGTTATTAGTACTGGCCCTATAGCTTTGTTCAAAAAGTACTGTGTAGTTTACCGGACTATAGCGAATGAACGTGATTCCGTATACCTGCAGCTCTTTTCGAATTTAATGACATCCTGGTGTGCTGATTCAGAAAAGTTTTTGGATGTTAAACAGTGTGTTAACGGAAGATTTACAAGAAAACCTTCATTCCAATTGAATACGTATACCGTAAATTATGCTGCTGTGACAACGGCCGAGGAATATAAATACCTAGGAGTTTATTTAGGGAGTGGGTTAGAGGTTAAATAGGCAGGTTCACACCATAAAAGTTACGGCTGCATATGTTTTTGGCTTTCTGAGACGAAATTTCAGTGAACCTCCATCTAACTGAAAAGAACAACCGTATTTCACTCATGTGCGCTCAATCTTGGAGTACGCATGTGTTTTCGTTGATCCCTACACCAAAGAGCTGGTTGATACGCTCGAAAACATAGAGAATATGTCAGTGCGATTCGTATTAGGTAATTGGCACGCTTCAACTTAGCATGCGAGAAAGTAAAAGTAAACTGAAATGGGCAGGACGTGAAAGACCACAGACGAAACCACAGGTTGACCTTTTTTCGTAATATCTATCATTCGAAACTGAGAAGTAGAAGGGGGAGAAGTATGTCCAAGCACCATTTTACATATCGCAAAGTGGGACCGACTAGCTTAAAGCAAATTATTAACTTTCCTTTAAAGTGACGCCTTGCGCGATTCATTTTATTTTACGTCAATACTGCAGTGTAATTATCTTCCACGTATGATTGCAATAACTGTTTTTATTGACGATTTTCAGCGCGGTTTGTAGAATTATTTTGTTATTTTTTGTCATATTTAATGCTTAGTGTTATGTATCTCCCTTCTGTAATGCATGCAAAGGCAAGCAGGCATCAAATAAATAAAAAATAAATAAATAAAACAATGAATAAATAAATGAATAAAAATAAATGAATAAACAAATAAATAAATAAATGAATAAATAAATAAATAAATAAACTTCCAGAGGCGCAAGTTTGCCTCCGACGGGTTGAGAACCCTACGCATTCAACCTTGACCAATAAAATATTTATTGCCCCATTCTGTCAGTATGAAAGGTTTCCTGTATGCATGCTACCATTGCTATGTTATTGGTTGGAAACAAATTATGTAAATCTAATTTTATGCCTTTCCTTGATTGAACACAGAGGGATACAACTGCAGCCACCTGAAGCAGGGCGTCATTCGCAACGCGTCAAGAATTTTTCGAACGTAGCATGACATTAGAAGAAAATTAAGTTCTTTTGGACTATTAAGTGCTGTGGACGTTATACTCATGAAAACAACATTAAATAGATTGAAAATTAAAGTACCTGTTCGCACCTTCTTAGGATCAGCCCTGCGCAAGATCATCAGAAAAGTTGATCGATTAGAAAATGTCTTTGCAAGAAAAATGGGCAAAAACTGGACATACTTTTTTTGTGAAGGAGTTATAATAAATGCTCCTGGGTGTTTTGTTGAGAACCAAAATGCTTCGTAAAGGCATTCATGCCGGTTTTATATACATCAAAATTGGTCAATAAACTGTTATAAAAATATTTTATGTAGTCATAGCATGAAAGTGTTCCGGAATATTGCCCTAAAAGAAATTGGCTAAAACGGCCCAATTTATATCTCTGAAATTCAACCCACTAAAGTATGCGCCCTCCGCCCCCCCCTCCTCTTTCCTCGTTTATTACAGGTAAGCCGCCCCACAGAGGATATCAGGACCTGGACAATACAGCTATTCAAGCTATACAAAGAACTGAATATTTTCTGTGTTCGGCAGTAAAAGAGGCACAGAAAATAAAGGAACGACAATTTGTGAGCACTATTTAATATATGAATTTTGCTGTCAACTGAGGCTGATAATGAAGAAAGGCTGTGATGAAAGCTCGACGGCTGGTGGTTGCGCGCGAGCTCACTTTGATGTGGCTGCATTGGACCCAAAATGCTGGGTGTGTGCTGCTTCTACACTGCGCGAATGGGTCATCTGCTTGCGCGACATGCACTGACCGGCCTCAGTACGCTTAACGTACTGTGGCTGAACTCCAATGCCCGTAGAGCGGCCGTATTTCCGGTAGCTTTAGTCCGGCTGGAGTCCGACGACCGCATCTCGGCTGTACTCCGGCGGCCGTACTTCGGCCGTACACGGGTGGCTTTGGAGCGGCCGGAGCCCTACGGCTGGAATCTGGCCGTATGACCGTAAGCCGGTTCGACTGGCCGACGGACACTGGCCGTTGGACAGCCATGGGAGTACGGGCGTATACGGCCAAAAGGTCCACATTTGGACATGGGCCGAACATGGCTGCCGGAAAACGGCCGCACGGAAAATCACCGGCCAAAGTACACCGGCCTGTTTTAGGCCGAACAGTCCGGTGCTGCCTGGGCAGTGTTGTATATTACAGGTGGGGTGAAATTGTTATTATGGATCATATTTCACAGTTCATTACATATCAAGCATAATCATCCTGATTCTGTGCACCAGGCATCATCAATTGCCTTTGTTTCATTTGAATTTTGTTTTTCCCGACATTATTTCACATTCACGTTTAAAACACTCTTATGGATTTTGTGGCGCTATTTTCCATAGTTGGCCTGCTATTTACCCCAAAACCACTATTGTCATCATCGTCGTCGTCATGGATTCGTAATTTGCATTTTCCTTTAACAAAATTCCTTGACAAATGAATCGCGCGTGATACGCATCCAAGCATCGTACAATAAGGTGCTGTTTTGGTGCGAGATCTCAGCTGCACCACGCTTTTCATATTTACTTCTGAGAATTGAGATTTCGTTCACCTTTGGAACACGCGTTTGAGCATCGCACCATGAGGCTTAGTACACCTTAGCCGCGGCTGTGAATCTTGTATGGAACCTTGATAAAGCGCTGTTTATGAAGATTGTGTACGGTCATGATATGCCTCCTCCCTTACTCCAAATTTGTATGCTAGTTTACCCTAATGCATGGACTGGCGTTCGCATATACTTTGTAGGCCGGTTATTCTCCCTACGCCAGGTCCACGGACGCGTCCATCATTTTCGTATGTGGAGAAGATACTATCAAATATCCCGTCATTGAAATCGGAAACAGTAATTGTGGAGACGACATCGGGCTAGTTGGGTATGCATTATTGACTCTATCGACACTAAAAACAGCGCAAAGACAAGGACGGTAGAAGTGACAAAGTAGAGCAGAGTGCGGTAGTTAGTTGCATATTCCGACCTTTTCTTTGCTCTGGTTTTTAGGGTAGGTGAGAACAACATTCTCGCAAAAACAAGTTTGTAATGCTAAACTTCCTGTGGTTCTTAACAAAGAATTATAGAGCGCTGCTACCATATTTGCGCGCAAGTGCGCTACGATTTATCGTTCACGACAAAAACCGCGGCGATGTAATATTGCATAGGGGGTTAGTAGAAATCGCTGCTGGTCGGGGCGCCGGGGTACGTTTATATCAGAAAACCATCTCCTTCATGTAAGACGCCCAGAAGAGCCCACCATTGAAACGAGACGCAGAGGAGCGCCAGGGCAGTAAAATATTATGGTAGCATTGGCTCTTTCCCCGTGGAGCTGGTGGTGTATTTTAGACATACGATTGTCGTGCTGGAGGTTAATCGTAACTCGCTTACAAAGGTTGTCCTCACTGCCTAATATGTGAAAAGTAATACAACTCACCAACCTCATTAGTACCAAAAAAACCCGACTTAGGCTAATTTCAAATTAGTGTTCCCCCTTGATATCTGGTCACTTTAAAATGCAACTAGTGTGGGTCGCTGACATATTTTCAGAGATACCAGCAATACGCGTCACGTCGAAAGGAATGCTTGTAATTATGACCTTCAAAAGTACGTAACAAACGTTTAACTACACGCAAGAAAAACAGAGGTATTTAAACGCATCCCCGGAAAAACAACCATAATGACCAAAGCTCATATTCCTTCATGTTGAAATCGGTGGAGTTGTTTGAACACGTAGCAAGTGCCACAGTTATATACCACATGGCGCCGCCTTTCAGACATGAGATATTTAAGAATCAGATGTCAACCGTGTCTTCAGGCACAATCCCGAACTGTATGTGCTCACAAGCGTATTTATTTGACGAGCACCACAAAGCGATTATCTGAGATAGAGTGATATATGTGAGCCGATCTGGCCCGTGGACAACAGCCCCTCCCGCTTTGATTTGCCCACTCAGCCTGTCCTCATTCTAAGAGAATATTTGGCCCTAAAGACGACAAGGGCAAAAACAATAGCATGTTTTAAAGACATCGCCAAAACTCCAATGATGAGCAGCCGCACGCAATGTTTGCGAACCTAACAGAACAAACAGAAACAGATTGAATAATGTCATGGGCACGACACTTCTGTCCCTTTTTTTCTCCTGTCCTTGCCAGGATATCCTAGGAGTGTAGTGCTACCTGGTCTGGAATAAATCATCATCCTAAGACTCCAAATTAGGTAGAGAAACAAATCTAATAAGGCTCTGAGAAACATTACTAGCACTCCCTCACCAAATAAATATTTGGCCTTTATCTTTTATAATCGGCCAAACCACCCTCCACCATCAGACCCCAACATTTTTCGAGCTTCTGACAGTGGCGGTGGTCAGAACAGTGACACAGCTGTGTGTGCTAAGAATGTCTGTGTCCGGACGTGCCGCCTATGGACGTGATCATGGAAAAACTAAACGAGAAGTATCGGTCTGGTGAGGTGAGCTTAGCCGCAGTCCTGTAGGAGCTGGCGCACGCTGCGTTTGCTATCATAGTGCTAATTCAGTTTTGTAGAAAACGAGGCCCTTATAAAATTGTGTGGCGGGCATATTCTACATCTCAGGATCTACGTTGATTTCTATTCCACAGGTGAATAGCATGGAATGTTGAGGAATTTTCTGGTATTCTGAAAAGGTCTCACTCGTTCGTCATCGAGCTGAAGAAGCAATGCAGCTAAAAGATACTAAAACCTCATGCATCGAGTGGTAGCTACGATGACAAGCTGGTAGAAAGTTCCTATGAATACGTCGAATCAGCAATGAACATACAGACAACGCAATTCACAATTATGCTCGAAACAGCTGTGGAATAGCGTTCCTCTTGGGAACTTTTATGCCACCTAGAACTTTGGCCAGTAACCGTATCTCCGCGGTTAAAAAAGTCCAGCAAGTTGCCTCCCCAGCTATTCTTGGTTTGGACGCCATTGCAGCGATGGTGACTGTTTCCCAGTGTTAAATAACGGACTTTCTTTCAAAAAACCCACAAAGGAACTGCGGAAAAATATTCGCTACACTTAGACATTTCAAGAATGAATAATGCTTCAATAAATAAACTGTCGATAGCACTCGACGATACAGAGTGTAGGTTCCCACCCTCCTATTGGTATGAAATATGACTAGTGGACTGTCTTCTGTTTATCAGCCTTACTTGTCCTTATAATCTCTGCAGTTGTCTTTGTTTCGAGGTTTACTCGGACGGTATTTTTATCGGGATGAGGAGAACAAAGGTGTGCTGATTTGGACTGAAAATACGGGGAGTTTTCTTTATGATGTGTCAGCTCAACCTGAACAAATTGAACAAAAAAGCGAAACTTTCGGCAGAGTTTACATTCAACGCTGTTGGGGCTACTATATGAAATGTTGCTATGTGTCAGCTAGGCGATGTTAGCATTGAGAGGATTGCATTTGGGCCTGTAAAAAATATGGTTTTCTTTTTATGAAGCTCTGGTCAGGTGCAATTTTCCCCTTCTGAAAAAAAAAGCTTCTCTCGTGTGATTTTTGCCAGGCTAGGCCACGTTTAACTCTATAGTGAATAAAACGCCGAGTCAGTCAACATTGGCCTCGTTAGCTTTTTGTCCAGTCGTTTTCTGCATCTCTGTAGATGCGATGGCGTCAAAAGGTCCCCGACATAAGAATTCGCTGATGAATATTACCAGGCGTTTGTGTTCAAGCCATCAGTATCCAACCTGTGAATGCAGTAGCACAGGCAAAGCCCATCATGCGGACCTACACAAGGTAGGATATACTCGATTGCACGACAAACAAAGCACACCCGGCGCAACAGGAAGCCAACACTATCATTTTTTTTGCTTTGCAGCTGGACAGCATGGCGATTTGTCAGCCTAGCACGTTTATTTTTAGGTTATGGTAGCAACTCCGTAGCAAACACCAACGGGGAAGACACCCTAGTCGTGCTGAAAAACTCCTTACCTACGGCATACGAAGGATATAAAAGGCTTCACGCCTTAACTTGTCAACCACGTCCACTGGCCTTTGTGCCACTGGTACCGCGTAATACCATGCTTCACTCATCTGCCGATGGCACCGGAACCCGATGATAAATTTTGGCGAGGAGGGGGCACAGCTTCGAAACGCAAAACAGGCAATGTTTAGTTTAAGTGAGTTCTACAAAGCAGGCCTGCCGTGCGTTGCTCCCGCCTCTCTGGAAGTAGCAGTAAATACTGTGCATAACCTAATGATGACAATAAGCGGCACGATCTGTTCGCAGCAAAGTGTTGACACCACCAGTGCGTAAACTTCAAAGTTAGTGTCCCTGACATGTGAATTCCAGTTCTGAACTTGGCGCACAAGGTATGTCTGAGTGGCATTACCATCACCATCATTCCAATAAGAGGGCACCATGGCGGATTTTAAAGCGCCGATACCATCCAATGTTCGAGCATGCCAGCACAATCTTGAACGCAGGTTGCGCTTAGTTGAGACATTCATTGAAAAGACAAGCTCTTGTGCCTCAATTGCTGATAACAATAGCTTTCATTTTTTGAAAGTCTAAGGTTTTTGCTTTTTTCAGAGCCACCCGTGGCAGTCAACGTGGCAGCCTGGATCTGAAGAGGACATCTTGCTAATCTACAATTCATATGCCTAGGCTGAAGCCTAGTTCGTGTTAGGGGAACTCTACATTTGGCTAACCCCTATGAAACCCCTATGAATAGAAACAATCTTCCTACTGACCATCGGCGGGATCGTTAAAGTTCATCCACTAGAGTTATCCACCGATTTCCCGTCTGCCCTGACTGGTTTCCCCCAGGCAGCACAGCAAGTGTGTCCCAAGACTGCCCACCAATGGATGATTTCCTGCATGTCCGGCCAGGTTCCAGGTTTTGGCGGCCCGCTAATCATACGGTGAACAGTCTACCTAAGGTCAAAAGAATTTGGGTATTTCTGCAGAAGCCTGTGTCCGGAAGACAAACGGCTAGCAGCCGGTGGCCAGAAATCGAATATACGTTCGGCAGCCGATGGTCGTCAACGACTCAAGAGAACGCCTATGTACGGCACCAAGAAATCGTTTTTTTTACAGAAGTAGTGATTAGCCGAGGCGCGCCAAGTGACCGGACAAAGATAATTTGTTCTCTTGTGAAAACTGGGGTTCAGTGAGATGCCTAACTACATGCGGCACGAGCACATGGAGTTTTGCTATGGTTAGGGGTAATCAGCGAGAGACGGGCGAGCTTCCGGGGGCAGATTCTGTGATCTTCGGTGAACTGGCGTTTTAATGAGTGCGAAGGATGTATCGCAACAGAGCGGAGGTTTTCATTCAGTGGGCAGTTCTCAGCAGAATTACAGCAAGCGTGAGACCACTGAGGTGTCGTTTACGTTTCGCAACAGCTGAACAGCTGTTCAGAAGAGGATCAACCCCCGTAATGTTCTAGGTTATCTGTTTTTCCATTTTGGAATAGTATTCGGTAAACGAAAGGCAGGCGCCATAGCTTCGAGATCCCTGCTAATTCTGGCTACTGGTGTTTTGAAGGAGACCAGCCAGTGTACATGCTATTTTAATGGGGAGAAAAAAGGCTGCTAGGGGTCGAGCGATTCAGAACCAGCTTACATTGTCTTCGTGTTTCAGCTCGTTGAATCAAATGAACTCGTTTTTCAAGCCGTAATCAGTTGTATAAGGTTGCCAGCAACGTGATGGTACTCACTGGGCAAAAATAGGTTTTTTGGGGGGTCGGGGGGGCGACAGAACGTATTTTATCGCCACAAGAACACTGTGTCAATTTTACGGGTGATCTAAGCTTTGCCAAGGGCAACGCTACTGCGCCTCATTCGACGCCGCCGACTATGCCGAGGTCGAGGTTATTACCACCTTGGGGCCACAGTTAGTATTGTAGAACGGGGCATCGGCCCGTCGGATAAGTCTGGCATGAGATAGGGCAAGGTTTACAGAGAACAACTGGCCTGCAAGCAGCCGACCAAGCGGCAGCCACACAGTCGCTGAATCGTCGTGATATCAATAACCCGCCGCAAAATATATTGCAATATTTTCGTCTCTTTACACCTAGAGAAAGCTTATCTCTCGGACATGTAAACCAAACTTGTTGGCCTGCAATATGATTCTTCCTTTGAAATCGGTACTTTCTGTTTATAAGCAAATAGTATTTTATATTTGTGACAGCAGAGCATTGAAAAATAAACGGACGTCATTTTATTTTTGTGTGAATTGTTGACAGGAAGATAACCTGCCCTTTTGTCCGGGACCTATAAATAGTGCCCTCTGCATAACGAGTGACATGGTGTGAGTGCCTTTACTGATAGTTAGAAAACGTGGATACTGTAATGCTTAGAGCACAGAGCACTGATGCCGCGTCATTCGAGGGGCTTGCGTGAAATGCCAGGTTACAACGTAAAGCTTTAGGATGGCGGGTTCAGAGTGCCCAGCATCACGTCCGCGTGCGGGGATGACAGAGGCATACGCATTCTAACATCGACCATTGAAATATTCATTATTTTTCTAAATTCGTTACACACTGCAAGCCTTGTTTAGTGCATACGTCATACAAAATCCCATATTTTTAGCTAGAAACAAAATATAGACCCTAACCTTATAATACATCTGGAATAAACACAAGGACGGATACAACTGCAGGCAACAGAAGCAGGTCGTCTTTGGAGACAGGGCCACAATTTTTTTTCTACAATTACAACATTGAGGGAAACGGGAACTTTTTCTAGGAACTGGTGTGTGCACCACTCATGAAGAGAGAGAAAAACCATCTTTGAAGTACCCGTACTTGTGAGGAGCCTTCACAGAACCTGCCTACCTGAAAGCTGATAAAAAGACAAGATCGAGTATAAAGCGTATCTTCCGAGCAACATAGTGACAAAGAGGACATCCTTCTAGCGGGTAAGAATTATATACTGGTCCTGAGTTTTGCCTGAGCGCAGAAAACTTGCATGACATCATGCGTGCCGCTAAAATTTCCCAAAAAACTTTGCAGGAGACTGTTTTAAAAACAGTGATCTTTCCAGAGCGCATGCCTTCGTAAACATTTTACATAAAGGACTTTATTGAAGGTGGCTCTCATTTATGCCAGAAATACAAGCCACTAAGGTTATAGCCTTCCTCTCTTCCTCTGATTTTTAAACTGGGCTCCACACGAGATAAGACACCTATTACAGCAAAACGAACGAAACGAACATGTTTGCGCTCAACAGAAAATGAGCCACAGCAAATAAACGAATACAAATTTCGCACGCAGAGTTTAATAAATGAATTCTGCTTACAACTAAGGCTGAGGCAAATGCTCGAGAGGTAGCGGTGTTGTAAGGGCTAACCTTGGCGTAGGTGAAGTTGTTCCAACGCGGGGAGCTTGGTGCGGCTGAACAGTGCGGCTGCCCCACCTCGGCATGACGAGGGGTCCTCGACCGCACGCAGTGAGCATACTTTAGCCGAAGTCCTTTGCCCGTTACATAGATGTAATCTGGTGCATTTGTGAACCGCAACCTTGTATCTTTAATCCGGCGGGATTGTTACGACCCCGTCTCGGCTGCCAGGGATGGCCATGGTCATGCTCCGCAGTGGTGTTTGTGGAATAGCCGGAATGCTGGGGCTTGAACTTCTCCTCTGTACGTAAGCTGGTCAGCAGTTTTACAGAGACAGCGTGTTGGATACCCTCGGGAGAATGGACTGGACACAGACAAGCCCTCATTTAGACAGGGGCCTAAAACGTTTGCCCGAAAAGCCTGGTAAAAAATATGTGGCTAAAATAATTAGGCTTGTAATAGGACGAACAGTCCTCTCCTGAGTGTGTTTGGTTCACTTTTCCCATACCAGAAGTGCTGTCTGAATTTATGGCTCTTCCACAGCCCGAAGTGTTGGTTTTGTATGCTTGTTTACGCACTCTTCATGACGGCTGTCCTCGAGCTTGACTGCAATTAAAAACCGTTTAGTATAGACTCCCCAGTGACAGAAACCACCTTCAGGCGAGTGACCGCAAGTGGTTAAACGTGGTGGTGTCCCGTGGCGTATGTTTCTCTCAGGATGTTTCAGGTACTGTGGACCGTGCCTTCATATTCACATCCGCGACACGACCAGCACTAAGTGGGCCGCACACGAACTGACATAGCGCCAAGATCGAACTCCCGACTTGACGGCTGTGCTGCGGCTATGGCCGTGGACTGCACGGGAGTGTCCATAAAATTTATCGGCGATGCGGAGCTAATAATACTGGCGCAAGCCAGACGTAACCCTGTCTTTTCCAGAGCAACAGTACTTGGGCGTTCAAGCTGTCAATACTCAGGGCGCTAAGCCGGCTTGTTTTGTACGTTAGGTCTGCAGGAAGTGTTCGCCTGCATCAACCAGCGACGTTCCGGTTCGAGGCGATTAGCATTATCGAGATAAACACACTGTATTAAAGGTGAAAGTTTTTGTTGGTGTTTATCCTTGATGTTTTTTTTATTTTTCGTACCCAAGTTTTCGTTGCTGTCATCATCACCAGAAGTAAACTCCATGAACCTGCAACCTTTTTTTCCTTTTCCTGTGTTAGGCTCGCTTATATGTTTTTCTTTGTGTCGTCTCATGAAACTACGTCAGCCCATGCAACCCACTTCATTCCACTGATAGGTCATGAAACCACTAGCTGAAATGGAAGCTTGATTCGCCTTGTTAATGTAATATTTTCTCCTGTGTACCACATAACCCTGATATCTAATATTTTTATCTTAGCGGTTTGGAGTAGTAAAAGGTTAGAAATTCCCCGCGGTGCTTTGCGAGAAACAGTATATTTCTAACACCCTCTCGCTGCTTGTCGCCAAAAAGAAGATTGTTATTGACGTTAAGAGCATTGAAAACGTCAGTGCTACGCGCACACGTCAAAATGCCTTGCCAAAATATTGTGCACGGAAGTGCATAACAACTACCTGCATGCTCAAACGTGAGTGACGTGCGTACTTCTACGAATGTCATCGCTTGCAAAATCGTCTGGTCAGTTTCGTAGCGCCTTGCCAGAAAAAAAGACAAGTTCCCATAGTTATTGTGAAACAGCACGTTTTGGAAAACGCCCGATTAATTAAAATTCTCCTTTGCCATAGTTATTTTCAGCTTTCAGTAGGTACCACGAAAAGAACTGTAACATGAGTCGGTGCCGGGACAATTTCATTTTTAATTAGATTTAATAGTTAGGTGCTTTTCAAAGGAAAGAGACAGCAGCTTCTTTTTCTACGAAAATAAAACGTACGTCTTCCAAGTTTGTTGAAAAAATCGGCGAGAAACTAGGCTCAATCACAAGTTACAAAACGACGTCTTTTGATTTCTGCATGAGACTGGACTAAGCTGTAGTGCTGACTATCCTTCGAAAAACGGAAGAACACGTAATTATAAAGATGGAAGTCTTTCGTATCCACGTAATTTATGAATTTTGGTTGTATTGGAAGGACAACACACAATATTCGTTGCATGTTTATTTTATTTAATGTACACCTGGACATTGTGTTAAGATAAACACAAATTTACGTTGATTTAAAAAAACACGCATGGAGTGCCTGGAAGAAAAACGGAAAGAAGAGGTTTTAGATGTCGTTCGACGAGCAGCGTGCATGCTAAAAACCGGGAATTAATCAAATTAAATAAAACATCAAACCAGTTTATTCAAACATACAAGGATGCTGAAGGGTACGGGCAAAAAGCCTGGAAATGGCTTGGCGGGTCCGTGCCCCCTATAAGGCATACCGTGGAAAGCAGTGGCGTTAGAAATGCGCTCATTCAATCTGAATTTGCAGACAAAGCTTGTCGCGGACACAAATGTACACAGAAAGGTTCCGATAAAAAAATAATATTAAACGATATAAAGATTGGAACACGATAATGATCTGATGTGCATAATATGCCTAAGTAAAAAAAAACCCCAAAGGAAATCCTACGACAGTGGGCGTTGCACCAAATCGAAGTGCGCGTGAGTTCAAAATCTGCACGATCAGAAGCACTGGAACGATTCAGATTGGACAAAAAACCGAATGAACTCATGATATTGCTCGTGGACTTTGGTTCTGTGTACCAAATACCTTGCGCAAATCTCTGAATGATTTATTTCTCACATTTGTCGTATCTTTTTGTACAGATCGTTCATGGTAGACGTCCAGTGAAAGTTCGAAATCTGTTTTTTGTAGTTAGTGCGGCAACTTTCTATTTTTCGGGATTCGAGTACAATACACATAATGGTGCAGCGTAAGCCTTGCTAATTAAGCTATTGAAATGACGCGCGTAACTACTTCAGAATATTTCCGACTTAAACAATGCGCAATTTAATAAACTATGGATGGAGCAATCGAGGAGGAAGACAGCGTGAGCGCAACAGAGAGAGATCAAAGAGGAGCGGTAGACTGTCGACAAGAATTGCAGACATAAACGAAATTTTCGTTTGTTTACTGCAGGTCGTCTACCATGTCAGTGCATCAGCTACCCTTGGAGAAAGGTATTGACGCATCGTCATCAGGGTCAGCACAGTATATATGCAATGGTTTTCTTCTTACAGCGGAGCTGTTGTTACTGACAGTAAGTTCGGGATTCGTGCGCGCCGAAAACTCCCCGAGAAAAGGCCTAGCGCACGACTTCTGAAGAGACTTTCTGAAGAAGACGTCATAAGGACTGTGCTCCGCCCTGCCTATAACCTCCCCCCCCCCCTGGCCTTTGGCCTTCCTTTCTAATAAAGTTAACAACAACAACGCTCGTGCACGCGTACCTCGAGCGCACCTTCCTCAGGCTCAGGTTGTTCCATGTTCAGGTTGTTCAGGTGGTTGTTCGATATTGAAAAAACAAATAAATTCTAAGGCGGGTTTATTGCCTTGACAGCGGAAGGAAGGAGGGGCACTCAGAAGTGGCAAACGGATCGGTGGCTCAGCCGGCAGAATGTCTCGAGCACTCCACGAGCTTCATGCCGATGACGATGCCGCTGCGATGGCTCACCCGGTTGCCTCGTCGTCATCTGTACAATCCGGGTGGTCAATCCCCTTGAGCGGGCATATGCCAATCACAAGGACAATGCTGACTGTTGTTGTGGCCGCGTAGAAAATCAGTTGTTCGTTAGTGCTCGCATGGTGGCTGCGCGCCACTTGCTCGTCTTTCGCACTACAATTACAGCGGGCGAATCAGATGCACGGGGAAGAGGCGGGCTTAGCGAGCTGAGCGACAGAACGTTAGACGCATCCGGGAAGTCGTTTATTAGGCGATTGTCAATAGCTTCGACGCGTCCAAGGGACTCGCCACGATGCACGGTTAAGGGTGAAGAGGAGGTATTGCAGATGGAGATCATGCTAGCGCCATTTTCGTTTTCAAGAATGGCGTAGGGGAGAGGGGCGCCCTGTCGGCGCATGAACAGATTAGAGGGGGTAAACACAACAGTTGCGGCAGACACCATACCACAGAATACTGGTACGATAACGGCAGAGGCTGGAGGGATTGTGGAGTCTTCGGCGGCGCACAGCTTAAAAGTAGTGGTTACCTTGTTCATTGCAGTACCACACATCGGAATTAAGGCGACCTCGGTGCGGGCACAGTCAATAACAGCGTGGTGACGCGACAGGAAGTCCCACCCCAAGATTATGTCATGGGAGCATGAAGAAAGAACGACAAACTCGATTACATACATCGCGTTTTGTACAAAGACACGGCTTGTGCAAACGGCTGAAGGCTCGACGTCATGCGCCGTAGCTGTGCGAAGACGGAAACCGGATGTTAGGTCGTCACTTTTCGTAATTTGCGGCAAAGTTTGGCGGCTACAACGTAGATGGCTGCTCCCGTGTCTACAAGGGCGTATGTGGGGATTCCATCGATAACGACATCAATCGCATTCGTAACAGACAGGCCAGGGCTTTGGTATTTAGGCGGCGCCGCAGTTCTTGCCTCCGAAACTGCGGCGATCAGTTTTCCTCCCGGGCATTCGGACAACGGCGCAGCGGCGAAATGGAACGACGCCGTGGGGAGAACGACCTACGGGTATCGGGAGCTTCGCGAGGGGGTGAGCGATTGGGTGGCTCGACAGGGGCATTGTTGGACGAACGCGGAGAAGTGTACACGTCAGCAGCAAAAACTGCTCTTCGGTAAGCGTCTCCGGGCGGCGTAACTCGACGTCGGAAATAACGCGCTACGTGACCAGGAACTCCACAGAAATAGCATATCGGCCGGTTATCGGGCGTGCGCCATGGATTGCTGTGGAGAGGAGCAGGAGGTGCCGACAAAGCCGGAGGAAGGTAAGGCGGTGGCTGCGGGCGGCGTAAAGGCACGTAAGCGGTAGGCGGAGCTTGCCGTGCCGCAACTTCAGCGTATAGCGGCACCGCTACAGACAACGGTTGCGGAGCAGCTGGTGTGGTCGGTAGAACTTCAGCGACTTCTTCCCTAATAATTCGACGAAGTGGCGACGACAAGCAAGGATCTGGTACCGGTGACGATGGCAGGGATGTACAAGGCAGGAGAGAGATCAGCCGAGCCACCTCTTCACGAACAAGCTCCTTGATGCGGTTCAGTAGCGACGGATTTTCACCAACTGGCAGCTCACAGAGCGCTCTTCACGCTCCAAAGGGCGGCGGACGAGTGAGGCGACGCTGCCTGCGCAACTCGTCATAACTTTGCAACAAGCTGACGTCGCTGTGACGTCGCAGAAGAAATGGACGCTCTGAGGGTTTTTCGCCAGCAGGTTCCGCGCGCATCTGAACGCGTCCTCATCGATTCCCTGCGCCGAAGCTGACCGTGGCCTGGTATATGTTCTTGATGGTGTCTTGCTGGAGAAACCATTTTCTGGCGGCATGCTACCCCCCCCGAAGGATTGCCCAACAGCTGAGGGTGCACGCGCCTGCAAAGGTCGACCACATCCGTGGGAGATTCTTTTGAAGTGATGTAGCTGGTAATCCTCTCCCCCCTCGTAGCCCCCCTCTCATTCTCGCCGGCCTCTCCGCGCGGGTGAGCCACTACACTCGGTCACGGCGCCTCTCAAAAGCCTTACCTGCTCCGCGCGAAGCCTTACATCTTGCGAACCGCTGGCCGGTCAAGCGGCTTGATACCGCTGAAAAGTCAGGAGACGCCCCTTGTTTTCCGGCGGAGAAGCTGCGGTGCGCGGCGGTGCGGTGCGTCCCAGATAATACACCAAATTCACCAAGTTCCGCCAAGCGCGCGATCAGCTGGGTGCTTCGGGCAAAAGCGAGAACTCCCCCTCACCACCCCGTGCTTTTTCGGCATTGTTCGGAGTCCCCTCAAGGAGAAAACTGACGTTATTCAGCTTCATGACATCGTCCCCACTTATTGTGCGCGCTTACCCTCTCATAAGACGAGAGCCTTCTTCGACGTCCTGGTCGTCTGCGCCAGTGAACATCGCCGGCTCACGCTCACGGATCACCCCGGAGCAGATGGCAGCCGACGGCGAGGCGCTCGTGTTTCGGGCGTTAGTATTCACGGCTGACTCAGCGGTAGAGGGCAGGGTGTGACTCCGGAGCTCCAGGCTTGCCGGGTACACTTGCGGGGTGAAGCTGAGGAGCAGGACGAGGACAGAATCCGCACACTCCACCAAAATGTAAGGCAGCTTTATTGCCTTGACAGCGGAAGGAAGGAGGGGCACTCAGAAGTGGCAAACGGATCGGTGGCTCAGACCGGCAGAATGTCTCGAGCACTCCACGAGCTTCATGCCGATGACGATGCCGCTGCGGTGGCTCACCCTGTTGCCTCGTCGTCATCTGTACAATCCGGGTGGTCAATACCCTTGAGCGGGCATACGCCAATCACAAGGACAATGCTGACTGTGGTTGTGCCGCGTAGCAAATCAGTTGTTCGTTAGTGCTGGCATGGTGCTACGCGCCACTTGCTCGTCTTTCGCACTACAAAATAAATGAAACTACATCCTTTATCGGCGTGCATAGAGCGCACGTTCAGTCAAGCCAAGCACAGCCACTTAGGGACGTTGGCGAATATTGGCCACAAGGATATTCCAGTGTTCGTGGTGTCGTCGCAAATCTTGCTCAGAACGAGGAATATACTGCAGAAGGATCAACATTTGGGCGAGTTGGTACTGGTTATGTATCATCTTGACAAACACAGCGTAAAAAACGGGGACACTAGGAGAGAAAGACGCGAAAGACGACAGCGTCAAGCGAGAAGAGAGAAAGACGACAGCGTCGTCCTGTCGTCTTCTCTCCTAGTGTCCCCGTTTTTTTACGCTGTTTTCGTCAAGATGATACATAATCAGAACGAGGAAAACACGTCGAAACGTTTGCCTATCACTCTATCATCATCGTATCGTCGTGCGCGTGCGCTCTGTACCGTAAAGAGCCGTGACTTGAGGGTTGAAGGTGCTGTAGGTGATCATTCACTCCACATCGCCAAGCCGCGAACAGTGGCCCGCCCGAAGAGAGGCCGCGCTTCGAGAGGCTCGGCATGCAAAGCATCCGCTGGAGACGATATGTCGCGTTTGTAGAGTGGCGCACGAAGACGCCTACCGAAACGACCAGTACACTCTGGCGTTGCTCAACATAACGTCCTCAACCACGACACCACAGTGACCCTAAAACTCGAATTTGTGCCCCTCAGGGAGCGCCTGCACTGCTCCGTCATTCAGTCTTGCGCGCGAGTGCAAGATTCTCTGAATTATTTTCTTTACTAAGATTGTTGTTAAAGAGAAAGAGGACTATAAAGTTGCTACATAGAAAAACTAACAGCCCCATGTACTAACATTTTCGAACTTTCCCGAGTGACTGATATAGATGTGTGCACCTCAAGCCCCAGTCAACTGAAATTTCGGGACTTGCGCAACATATAACTTTGAGATCAACCTCCCTCCCCCCCCCCGATTTTTGTTGTTCTTGAAATTGCGGGCGCACTTCTCAAAATTTACAACATGGGTCTGTTACGCCAGCGCATAGTTATTAAGACAAAACAAAAACATCGACTACAGCAGAGTTTACGGAGGCTAATACTAGTGAATAGTTGCAACATCTACTCACGGATGTATGCTACGAACAGCAGTATGGCAGCGGGAAGGCTGGTTACTGCCCATTGAAACTCGCTGTATGTGCACGTACCCAAAGTAGAATCCCGGAACGAGGTCCTGTGCTCCTATGGAAGAATGCAAAAAAACACGTATTACACGCAATATTGAATGCGTACACAAAGTAAATACGGTGGACAGAAATATGAAACTAATCTGCAACGTAATCTGAACAAGGGAAAGTAATTTCTAGCATCGAAGTGTGGTTGGCTTCGACATGTTTGCGGCACAGTACTAGAGTGCTGTCGCAAAACATCGACATTTTCTCAGATTAGTTCGTTGTTATGTCTCGTTCGCATTTGCTTGTTTTTATGGGTGCAAGCTCACCTGTATTGCAAGGGTCGGGTGTTTGTGTTGTTTTATTGGAATGAAAAGAAAATGTTGTAAATAAACAAACATTTAGAGGCAATCATATGTGACTGTGTGTCTGAAACAATGTATTTTGAGATAGTAAAAGTTGTAAGTGTACACATTTTATATGTAAAAATAATTGCAGATTTTCTAAAAAAACGTTTCTAAACTTTTATGTTAATAAGTTCAAATAAACAATAAAATGCTGCCTTACTGCTGCATAGAAAATGAATTATTACATTTTGTTCGGAATTTATTTTGTCATATTTTTTAGGATTTCTTTCTTTCTATTATGCCATTTTTGCTTTTAGGTTACCAAAACTAATTTGTTCCAATTACTGCATTCAATTACTTCATCTTTGTGAACAACGAATAGTGGTTTATACTGTAGCCGTGAAATTTGTTTCTCAATTGTTTGTTGCTTGGTTGCGGGGTTATATATGCCGAATATATAATGTGTTCTTTTATTTCAAGTTAGTATTGGTTCTCCTACCGCCCGGTCAACAGAGGTGCTAAGGCCTTCCTCTCCTCAGCAGAAGGGAGTGGGTTCGTTTCCCGGCTGCAGAGACCTTTTTTACGACGGAGGCGAAAATTAAAAGAAGTCCGAGTGTAAGAGATTTAGGTTCACATATAGCTTCTCCATATAGTCGAAATTATTCCCCTACCCTCAACTAGGGTGTGCCTTGTTGCCAGTTATGTCGGGGCGTTAAAAATACCAAACAATCAATAATAAACAAAAGTGGCTCCACTCACTTTCATTTGTAATATAGGTAAACCCGGAGATGCGATCTTACATACACGCCTCTCGCAATTACGATATTCATGCATTCGCTGTCTTTCTCTTTGTTAATTCTTGTTTGCCTATTCCTTAATTCTTCAATGGTACCCTGAGACCTTGCGCTGACCGGGCGGGGTAGGGGATGCGCAGACAAGGTTTTGTTGAATGATGGCGCTATGAAGCATGAGAGAAAATACAAACAAGGCATTATACCCACACTGCGGTGCCGTGAGCACGGGCACCAATAATGCCGTTTGGTAAAATTTTAAACGCGTGACACGCTTCTGTGGGTGGGTTGTTGGACGGAGAATATTCACAAATTGCGAAAACGGGCGCCTGCATTAATATTCCCGCGAATTGCCACATAAGCACATTCTTCGTCTCTTGGTACGTTGACTTGGGTGCTAAATAAACCTTATACTTCAGCAGTGTAGGCTAATTGCGAGTGCAGAATCTCCAGTACCTCTGAGACACGGCCATCAGTGTTGTCTCGGCGGACTTGTCTCGAAGCGAAAACGTGGTTTCTCCACACATTGTGCGCTGAGACTTGTCACACGGCCTACACTCCTGCATTTGACGCGATGAGAGCAACATCGATTTAGGAAGTCACGATTTGTTGCGATACCAGCGACCACGATAATTCTTTGTCATTTTGAGCTTCTCTGGACGAGCCCAGTCAGACTTCGTAGAGGAATGGTTTTCGGCAACAAAAAATATGGCTAATTCATCGAGGCCATGTAGGTACTGCAGCAAGTACACCATTTTTATTATGCTTACTCTTTTGAGCCTTTGTGTCGTTTTGGACTTGGAAGTTCCCCCGTTTGCGAAGCCTCGCCCACTTGCATGTTTTAAGCGTCCCGCCCACAATCAGAGAAATCTACTTTTCGGTACGTTTATCCGCAAGCTTACTATTGCCTTACACGCTAATTTCTACTGTCTACCCAGAAGTACAAATTGCATAAAAAAGACGTACCGATCGCCAATCAGGAATGCTACGTGGAGTAAACCTACTCTGAAGAGCAGATAGGTTGGTCCAAGAAACATTAGTTTCCCCATTGTTCTGTATCTCTCAACAATTTCTGTTGTCAGAATTTTTGTGTTCTCTTTAGTACTTGCCTCTGAAAAATGCTGCAAAGGTGTTGTGTCAACGGAATGCCCCATCCTAGCCACTCGAACATGCCCGCGCCATCAGCAAAAACTCTTGTTTAAAATATTCGGGGGCCCATTTGAAAGTGACACCTTGGAATGTGGAAGGCGATGACGGATGACTATATCTTGGAAAAACTGATTTGTGATGGTCATGGCCAAAAAATTTAAAACCCCATGTTTCTAGCATTTTACCATGACATTGTAAAAATGGGTACCATTAGCGGGGCTGCTCCTGGGAATGCGCCAGGAAGCTTTCGTGTGCATAAACTTAACGGGGGTAATAAAAACATTCATTGCTCTTACTCATGCATCGTTGCAGCGAGCCATTACATAAACGTCAAGGGCTTCTATCATATCCTTTATTTATTTATTTATTTAGAGGTACTGTTTGCCGATAGGGCCGTTTCAGGGGTGGAGTAGAAATCTGACATAACCACCGTCATGTCAAGCATAAAGAAGAAATGTATAGCCGCTACAAAAAAAAAATGCACAACTAAACTAAATTCTACAACTTCCATGTTACATCACACATCACAAAATACACTTCGAAATACTACATCCTACAACGTACATGAGACAAGTTACAGACATTCAAATTTACAATAGAACACAGGCGCATGGACACAAAAAACGGTAACGCAGTAACGGTAACGGTAAACACATGTTCTTCCTATTCCGGGGTTGCTAATAACCGCCAAGAGAAAAAAACAAATAAAAGGAAGTACCTCCTCGTGATTACTCCCATACACGATTGTAGTAACGGGGATCCGCTTGATGGAGGAACGCCCAAAGTGTCATACGCCCTATCTAAACTTTAAGCACTAAATAATTAGGCCTGTACACTATGCCTGACTTCCGCTCTGATTTTTTCGGCACCTTCACCGTGAGCCGAAAGGAGTATAGCGACGTCGTCGCAATCAAATGCGAGTGTATCAAACTTACATCAAAAGCCATGGTTCGGAACAGGCAACAATATCTGCTGCTCAACGGTGTGTAATCAATGGATTCCCGCGGGCGTATGCCACTACGCTAGCTGCCGGCCCAAAAAAAACATAGGCCGCCATATCCACGGCAGCTCAGTAAGATTCACCTGTGCCGTTTACGGTAGACAGTATGTCTGAAGCAGAGCGTTTATTTGAGATATCCAATAACCTTCGATCACGAAGCTCGGCGGCTTTCACGAATCCCGACATTCGGTAGTGGCCGTGAACCGGAGGAACTCATAGAGCACAACACCAACCGCCAATGCCTGAAATAGCTTTCCCGCCGAGACGTCGCCATTCATCGAGTTCCACCAATCGGTCTCCATGCAGACCGCAACACCGATAACCATTGGGCGTGCCGCCAGCTCACATTCGCAGCGCAAAAGATTCAGTAATATTTACGCTATATCATCGCGCTCTTCATGCGCAACGAAGTAAAGAAGATGGTAGCACACTATGATTTGTATTATGTAGGAAAATAAGCTGTTTTGACGCACTTGTTGTGCAAAAGAACTGAAATTATAGTCAGATGCATTACTATATAAATACAGGCGTGTTCCTGTAATTTTACCCGCACCGGTGGCTCAGTAGCAAAGGCCTTGCGCTGCTGAGCACGAGGTCGCTGGTTCGATTTCCAGCGAAAAGCAAAAACGCCCGTGTGTACGAGATTTTGGCGCACGTTAAAGATCCCCAGGCGGTCAAAATGGATCCGGAGCCCTCCACTGCGGCGCGCCTGATCGCCTGTGTATCGTCGGTGCGTTAAACCCTACAATCAATCAATCAATCAATGTTCCCCTGTTTTTCTGGTGGTTTACTTGCAGTGTCATTTATCGGTCTGCATTAAAGATACCCTAAAATGTTATTCGCAGTGCTGATTCTTGTCTTCGCTTTGTGTCGACTGTTTATCCCAAGCCCAATTTAGCGCCTTTACGTCTAGTGTCATAAATGGCCCCCATATCATCGAATAATTTATATAGACTTGCTTTATGTTTAGACATCATGTGTTTGAAAAACCTTTACATTTGAGCATTACTGAGACATGCTCACGTCAACATGTTTAAATCCTCGAACTATTTTTGTGTCTTTCAAAGAGTGAGAGAGAATATTGTGAGTTCAAGGTTATCTTCTTAGACATGCATGAAGCACCCACAATTGATTATTCAGAATTACGTCATTGTCTTCTCAAGTGTGGCCAGTATTTTATTCATCTGCATAATACAAAGCCGCAAAATTTGCGATCTCAAGAGTTCCTTGCTCTTCCCACGAAAACCACCGCTGTGCGGAATGTCACAGTGCGCGTGTCAAATGCTGCTACTGCTGTAAATCTTACGCCGCACGGACATAACTTGTGTTTCAGGGAAATACATAATGGCCATAAACACTATTTTTCAACCACCTAAACATATGGTGTCTGAATTTTTAATATATAATACAGTCGAACACGGATATATCGAACTCCAAGGGGATCGCCAAATAGTTCGATATATGAAAAATTTGATATAAAAAATATAGGCTCTGACACCTCACCTATGGCGGACGATCACTTACCGATCGTCGCATTCAAGAATGACAACTAATTCCGCACTCACGTCGCAACAGCATGCTTTATTTCCGTGAAAAAAAAATCACTGATCTTGGCCGGCTTCTTCGTCCTTCAAATGAAATTAAAGACGCTGGTCTGGATCTTCTCGAGGCTGCACAACTAGAAAATTCCAGCAGTATGCTGCGCCTTCGCACACCATGCACAACACGCACGCAAAAGAAGAACAGCATGCACGTACCACAAGAACTTTGAAGGTAACCATTCCAAGGCTCCCTGAACGGACTCCAACAAAGCGCTCGCGATGGTCATCTCCGAGAGAAACAGTGATCTCCGAAAGGTGCGGGACAACTCGCCGAACAGCAGCAACAGCAGCAAAATGCAAAAGGAGGCCGCCAGCGCCTTCGTTCCCTCTTCCCTTTCCCGAGACGACATCGGGGGAAGACAGACCGAGAGAGAGAGAGAAAAAAAAACCCCTTTGTCGGAGAGCCGGAGAACGTACGCAGCCGCAAAACAAACAAAAAAAAGGACGTGCGCAGTCGGGGCATCCCTACTTCACATTGTCACATTTTCCGAGCGTTCCGGCTTGTGTGCCTAGAGAGATTTAGCATACCGGGCTCCGTCCGCTAACCCTACGGCGGCCGGTAGCGGGGCCCGACTGGGCAAGCGCAAATTCGTTCCGGTAGGGGGGATTAGTTCCGCGAGCCAGTCTTCGCCATGCCCGCGCATTCCTCCACATCCTCCTCAACGTCAATCGGGGGTGCAGCGACCGCCGAAGAGCACCTTCCAGCTCGCGCAGCGTTCGATATACGCAATGTCGGGGAAAATACGGTTCGATATAAACGTACGAATTCCTATACTTTTAAACAGAATTTTGCAGGAGACATTTATTAGTTCGATATAGGCAATAATTCGATATAGCCGTGTTCGATATATCCGTGTTCGACTGTAGTCGAAACAACACAAAATTCCATAGCCCATGGTGTACATGGACTTGCTTGACATTTTATGTGGAGTCTTATGACGAAAGCGATATATGACAAGACCATAAATATTGTTTATAAAGTGTTTTAAAGCCTAATGTACCACATAAGTGGGAATAAGAATACGGTGGTTTTGAGAACACCCCCGGTTTGTCTGCAATGAAGTCGGCGGTGGAGTGGCTGATGATGATGTACTTAAAGGCACAGTTGGAAAATATCTCGACTGTACACCCAAGCCATTGAATACATATGACTACAACATTGTAACAGAATGCTACCAGACTTTAGAACATAGAAAAAATGCATGGTTTGAAACCCCACCTAAAACAACCGAGAACTGACTCTTACAAAAGACAGGCACAAGTTGACGATGTTATGTAATAGGTAATCTTCAAATACGACATGCACTCCTACCTGCTCATTGGATCTCTGAAATTTATCTGTAGCATATTCGGGGGGGGGGGGGGCTTTTCTGTAGTTGACATCAAAACGTATGAAAGACACATGACACAACATGACACTAGTACTTAGAAGACACAATTGCACAGAATCCACTGTACTTTTTATTCAATGACTGAATGTTTTATAACAAAGGTGTTGTAAATTTTTAATACCGATCAAATTTTACAGCTCCTTACATATCCAGCGTTACCACCAAGGTTCTATACACCAGCCATCACCAAATGCTTTTGTTTAGTGCGAATTTTTTTTAAAGCAACGCTTTTCACCTCAACCCAAGAAGAGTTCTTTGCGACCGTTGGTGTCAACACTAAATTCTTGCAAACAAATAAAAGATACTTTCACCACCAGGAATCGAACACAGAACGAACAGAGTAGAATAGCGAAGGCGCGCTGTCTCACCGATTCAGCTACGAGCCCACGCGGAGAAATGGAAAACAGGCAGTGCACTCACCAAGCACATTTCCGGGTTTAACCCTAGCGTTCTCGCTGAATGCCTCGTGATAGCGTTACACGACCTCTCGCGCCGCTATGCACTTTGCCCACGGCACGTGTAGCCACCATGTGCGCGCCTTGCGCATACGCTCTGAGTTAGAAAAGAATGTAAACTCAAACCAACGCATGGCTTCTCACTTCTACCGTCTCTGCTACCGACGTCGTTGCATCCGGTGACGGCGGCAGAGACAGAGAAGTGATATCGTGTAAAACCGGGTTTGAGCTTCCTTATTTTATAAAAAAACAGTTTCCACTCATGTTCCTCATCAATACAACTCAACCAACCAGCGTTCGTGAATCATGCATTCATTTACCCTATCAAAAAATATCCCTTTTGGGTAATAAAGGGTGTGGTTAACTGCATTTCTGTTGACTCTGGTTTCACTATTTGTAGAGCCACGTTACAGTGTCGTCGCATGGGTAATCGTTGTGCGTGTCGTTCGCAGGGCGGAGTGGCACGCAGATTTTTTTCTTTACATATTTTAATATTCACATTTAAAACCTTGTTTTTATTTACTTTTATGCGTTCTTTTCAATAGCTGGGCTTCCGCTATTTAACACAAAACAACCATTACCTTTATCATTGTAGTCCTCACTACATAAAGTGGGCTTATCGTTACAAAATACCTTGAAAATATAATTTCACATGGTATGCCTCCAAGTATGATACGATAAGGTTATGTTTTGATGTTGTAACCCATCTACACAGGATTTCTTATTCATGTCTGAGGAAAGGGCATTTCGTTCACATTTAGACCACCAGCTTGAGAATTGTACCATGAGGGTTAGAACGCCATAGCCGCCACACACAGAATGAATTCCCAGGTTGGCAAATTCTTCACGCACGACTGCCTGGATGGGGTGCAACAGTCGGGGCATTTCGGGCATGGGCTGTATTGAGGTGCGATAGCGGGAACCATGGCATCTATTTCGCGGCGCACTATCGTCGTCAGAGGGTCGGCATGAGTCCACGTTCCCGCATCCGCACACGACGATGTTGCCGCGGTGTGGGGGAGGCGGGTGAACGAGTGCGCTACGCAATGACACTTTGCTTCTTCAAACCGGCGGCATTCCTTCAAGACGGACTCAACGGAGGAGCACTCTTTGCAAATCAGCAAATTAAAAGCATCGTCCGCAATGCCCTTAAAGGGCCCCGAAAAGCTTTGTGAATGGTGGCAATCAAATGCATTCAGGTGGTAGAACACATAACGGGGGATTTTTGGGCCAAGTGTGAGCCCCATACGTTGTACACATAATTTATAAACAATTTTGAAGATCGCCTTTCTCAGCCGATGAGCGCGACGCCGCAGCGAGCCGACCGCGGCTGGACGCAACGGCGACCGCGGGTGACGCAACGGCGATCGCTGCTGACGCAACGGACGAAGGCGCCCCTGATTCGCCCAATCGCCGGCAAGGTCGGCCGCCGGCGGCGTCACTGCCATTGGCTTCCGGCTGCTCTTCCTCCTTCCTGCGCGATCCCGAGGCAAAGGAGGCAAAGGCGGGTCCGCAGTGATTGACGCGAGCCTAGGCGCAGGAATGTAGCTAGCTGCTTTGAAGGAGGCAGAGAGGGAGGAGGAGTCGATCGGCAAGTGGGGAGAGGTGCATTAAATTGCTTCTGGCGCAGCTAATACTGAATGTAGATCAGTAATTCCAACGGCATTGCATCGCTATATTGGTGCTACGTGACAATACAGGCCTTTTGTAACTTTTACAGAAGGCTTTTCTGGGTCCCTTTAAGGATGTGCCCAACCTTGTCAGACTCAGGCATTCTGGGGTCTACTTTTGAGCAGAGCGCCAAAACGTCCAGAATGTAAGCCACGTACGACTCGGTGGATGACTGGACGCGAGAGGAGAGGTCTTTCTTTGCGGCAAGCTGGCGCGCCACGGAGTTACCGAACAAATCGCGCAGTTCCTGCTTGCATTGATCCCAACTGGTCAGCCTGAATTCGTTGGTTTGGAACCACACCAGAGCAGGTTTCTGGTACTGGCGCGCTCGTACATGCTGAACCATTGATCAATGTCCTCATCGTCAGCGCCAGAGAAAAAGCCAGGGTCGCGAGGTGGGGAGAGAATGACTATCGGGTTGGGGGATGCAGGCTCACGGGTTGGTGGCATCGTCCCGCGATCGGGTGTGACGTCCTGACCGAAGCTCCGTGTTGTGCCAAGACTGGCTGGACGGAGGTGGGGAATTTGCACCTCTACCACAAGATGTGACGTGGCAATGAAGCCACTGCTCATAATAAGATGTATTAACAGTCAAATCAATCAATCAATAACTCGCGCCCACTAAATACAAGGAAGTCGAAGATTAAATGATTCCAATTGGTGAAACCTATGACCAAAAATGTGAAAATAGAAAAAAATACACTCTTTATTAAAAAATGTGTGCCCAAAGGCATCTTGAATATATTTTAACACCACAATGAGGCGCAGATAAAAAGTTGCTTTGAATATAATAAAACAGGTTTCTGAAAACGTCTTTTTCTGAAAATCAACAAAAATTTATTGCACAAATAATGAAAATCCGCTTAAAAATATCCACTTACTCAAAAAACACAAACGCACCTACTTGGTGTAAATATATGTTGATTTCAAGGCTTTCTTTTCATCGCAGCGAAACGACACCCACACACGCCACTTGCCATAAAGGTGGGCTTGCGCCCACAAAGACAAGCAAATGCCAAGCACACATAACAAAGAACTAATCTGAAAAAATATATATGCATTGCGGAAGCACTTCTGTACTTTGCCGCAAACCTGTCGAAGCCATCCACACTTTCGATGCTACAAATTACTGACCGCTTTTCGGAATACGTTTCACATTAGTTTATGTTTTTGTTTAGTGTAAATAACTATGTTCTGGAAAAAATAGGCAAATGTTTCAAGTTTAGAGAAGAGCACGCAGAATTTCAAAAACAAAAATCGTGGGGGGAAATCAATCGCAAGTTTATGCGTAGCGCGACCACCGAAATTTTAGTTGACTTGGGATTGAGTTGCGCACAACCTCTATATTGGTCACTCGGGAAAGTTCGAAAATGTGGGAAAAATGGGAGTATTTTTTTCTTATATGTAGCAAATGTATGTATGTCCCAATGCTGCATGGGAAGATTTTTCTAAACAATACGAAGAAACTGTACGTAACTTTTTATTGAGAGGGTACTGAGGGTTAGGGAAAGCTTACAAAATCCAAATTCATCTTCCATTCACTAACGGTCATTGCTACGCCATTCCGCAGCAACAGAAGAGAAGCCCTGGAAAGTCTTAGCCTGAGCAGTAGTTCCAATCTTCCCATTTTTTATTTGGGATTTGCGCATTTGCTTTGCTAACGGCTAATATATGTTGGCTCTCTCAAATGAGTTCCACAACTGTTGCCACATCTTAATACCCTGCTCACCGAAGATCATTTGAAATCCACTCTTTAAAACAGTTACTCCTTTGTGCTAGACGCAATGTCCGCACAGACCAAAATTACGGCAAGATGTGGGCTCCCGGACCTTTCGATTAACCAATGGTATATATCATAGGTATGCTCGCCGCTAAGGAAAAAGCTTCTTCGTGCTAGTTACTATAACAAAATACAATAATCCGGAGATGGTGCAACAACTTCATTTCTGGTTTTTTTTTTCATTACTGCAGGATGTGCACGGGATCCCACGTTTACTCCTGGAGAGCAAGGCACTGCTACTGCCATCGCAGAACATGCGGCTCAACCTCGTGCGTAAATTGACCAGCCTGTTCACGTTAAACCAAGAGCCCTTGTTAACAAATTTGCTTACAGCTTAAATTTTTCGAACGATAATTCCTTTACCCCATTAATCACGCTGCAGTGGCCAGAGTGTCTCACAGCATCCGATCAGAGAATAGTGCAAGTTACCCCCCAGAAGCTTACGTCGGTGCAGTTGATCCCTAAAAAACAATAGAACCAGGATTCTTACATACCATGTTGTAAGTAAGTGTGCGTTACTTCTGCTGAAAATGCATATTCTTGAATATCTCTATGCGACTCTTGGTAACTTAACCTTTACCCGCTTGCATGACTACATGCTGGTTCGAATAGACCAAGCTCATCCAAATTTCTATTTTTTTTTTAATTTTCGACCATACACAGGGTATATTCGACTGTAATACTTTAGTGGCAGTCGACTTCAAAGCTTTTTGGCACTGAACCAGTCGTAACTTCGTTACCGAAGGTAGCAATTTTAAACGCTTTTAGTCCATCATAGTACTACGAAACACCAGAAGAAGGGAATTTACCAGCTTAGTGCCAAACGCAAGCAAAGTCGTTGTTCACCTTCCTGAGTCGTGATGTCTCGTGGGATGATTACATGTAGCCCTGCTGTGCAACGTAAATAGCTGCAAAACACGGCTCCTCTGTGCGTTGTCTCCCTTCACTCATCCCGTCCTTACATGCGGATTTTTATTTTTATTACATCATGTCAATACACAAACTAGCCCCTAAGATCACTTTGATTAGCTACCACGTATCAGTAAGACCCGATAACGCGAAGGAAAGCATACCAACTATTTTTTACTGCGGAGCAGTGTACCTCAACCACTAAGCAAATTTTCGTGGCGATGTAAGCAGAAAGCTGTCTTCATTAAGAATCCTGGTTAGATACCCAGGGGGCCGGTCATACCTCTAAAGGTTACGGCGGCGTGAGCTACTCCGAGTGCAAATTTACGCGAAAACATGAATATCGCCTGGTGACGTGACCGCGCTTTCATATATCAGGAGGGAGACTACACTAAACCCTCCGTCCTTTCATTCGAGTCGGCCTTGGGTAGCCCACGGGAAGTAACGACATCAAAGCAACAACCAGAAGAAACATAAAGCAGTTCATATATTGTCGTGTCATAAAAGAAAATTTCGTTGGTAGATTTCATTTGTCTCTGGCTTAGCACAATGTAGAGCCTCGTGTTAGAATTCAAGTGACGTCACATGGGCAATCGTTGTGGGTTTCCTCTACAGCTTCGCCGTCCAAACACCTTCACAGCGTGTATTGTAGCTACATTTGTTTTCTATAGCATGTGGGAATGCGTGCGCGACCCTTCATTATGGCTGAATAATGCAACACGTTCAAGTAATGGTAGTCGACTATACTTAGATAAATCAAAAGGATAAATCCAGCTCATTCTTTTTCATAGTAATACAAGACAATTAAAAATATAACATACCTTTATTTTAAATTATTCAAAGGGACGAGAATGTGCCCTTCGTTGCACTGGTCACATCGAACAAACTGTAAAACAGGTATCATGAGAGTGAGAAAAAAACTTTAGGGTAGCATTGTGGAACTACGCAGAGTGACACACCGCCTCCTTTTCATCGAACGACCGTGCACCATGAATCAAACGTACGTTAAGTTTATATTATTCCTATGTGATGTAGAAGGCTGTTTAACGATGTCAAAAACATTTCTGCATTTTTACAGCCACCTAATTTCAAAGGGGAAATTCCACGTACAAGCCGGTTGAACTTCCATTACTTTGTAGTGCCACGCAGGGACCGAGCGCCAGCCTGGGAATCACCCGTACCAATTTTGCCGGTAGGTGTCATCATCGACCAAGGCACACGAAGGCAGATGGTGACTTTCACGGGAATGGTGAATGATCAGCTCGGCAAACACCTGTGGCAGGACATACCCCAGACTCTCATCCCCGGCAATACGGTCACCCGGCATGATTGCCGTTACGCCGTCATATAAACAAGAATCATGGGCCCCTCGCAAGTGTAAAGGCAGCTTTCCTAGGGTGGATTCACATTTCCCAGATTCCGCAGTCTACCATCGATGACTCTACCCACGTAGAAAAGAGGTGGGTGCCCGCCGGTACGAGGATTCGAAGCCGGTACTTCCCGCATACAAGGCGAGTGTGTACCTCGTTGCCAATGGTCCGGTTCTATTGTCGTCCATTTTGCCAATGGTGATGAAGCGCCGACACACTTTTTTGTCGATACTAAGCACATTGGCGAGCTGCACGGCTGGCCGGTACCTTGAACATACGGCGTTTGTATTTATTGCTACCACATGAAATTAAGCCTCCGCGACAACAACGGAGCCCACTACATCACTCATGCCGTTCAAGAGCCCACAATGTAGTGTCCAATCTAAATGTTTGCCACCATTTCAGGAAACAAATGTGCAGTTTTTTGAGACACGCTTTAGTTTAAAATACCCAGATGCTGGCGCCCAATATCTAACCACACATCACGGCTTGCATACGAGCGCAATGGTACCATAAAACAACTGGAAGTGTTCCTAATGCCCTGTATTTTCTTATTTCTATTTTTGATGCAGTTTGCACTCTCAAAGATTCTTATTCATAACGCGTTGGCGAAGCTCTATCACCACCCCAACAGTAGTAGTTAAACTGCGCTATACTTGTAGCTGTTAATGAGAGCCGAACCAAGGTACTTGGTTTTCCATGACAGCCCTCCATAACAAGCACTGCCATTCAGCTGCCTCGCCAGAGGGGCAGCTAAACTTGAGCGAAATGCGAGGAGGTTTCTCCGTCACCAACGACGCTCGCACGCACACAGCAATGCCCAAGACATTTTCATAGCTCCGACGTTTGGCCCCGATCAAAATAAGATCGCCAGGGGAACTCGACCGGCTGGAAATGTTAGTAGGGCAGCAAGTGAAATTTGGACTGTTGATCAGCTTTAAGTCGTCATTTTGTTGTTTTGACTAATGTTCCCAGCCTTGCAGTTGTCATTATTGGTCCGAATCAATATTTAAAGCTAATCTTATGCAACCTCTGTGCGTTAGGTTGCAATATGCCAGTGAAAAGCAGCCCATGTGATGAAATGGTCCTTGCACTGTGATTCGTAAATTAATTGAACAATCGCACGCTCTTGTGTTCTCACAACATTTTTTACGCTTGCTTTACATTTTAGTGACACGGCGAGCCTGCTGATGGCTCTGTTATTCTTTGATCACAGCAACACATTTGCGGTCTCTTGCTGTTGCGGTCTCTCGACACCAACCCATTTGCAGTCTCTTGCGGCCTGTAGCTAATACGCGTCAGATGACTACAGCAATGCCTGTGTATAGCAGTGCAGTTCCGTGTAAACTCATTAGAATTCGGTTAGGTCATCCCAAATATAGGTTGCAAGGTTGTAAAGTGAATGCTTAGATTGGTTCTCGTACAGTGACATAGTCAACTGCATGCGTGTACGCGGAAGGTGATGCGTCCCATGTCATCGAAGGTTTATACCACGTAGAACGGTAGCACCATTGTGGATCCCCGCTAACAACACGCTAACATTCGCGATTTCAACAGCGAAAGATCTTCTGATGGCCAGAAGTCTGTTTAGACGCCACCTGCTGGAACATTAGAAAACACAGTACACCCATTCGCTGGGGTATCCCTGCACTGTCGTTTTTTTTTCGGCGGGTGTGGTATGGTGAGCCCAGCCTTCTATCGTTCAAAATAAATCCTAGCGTCACTCCAAGCACAAAGCAGTAGCCTACCCGCCTATTTACAGAACGGTGTGGAAACATAAAAAAAGCTTTGTTTAAAATGCAGGTGAAGTGGCGGTACTTAACATGCAAAGAGCAGACTAAAAAAAATCCATTTTCCTACCGTGTTGACAGTAAAGCGACTGCTCATGTGTACAGTGCATGTCAGGCTTGTCTACGGCAAGCGAGCGCGCGGCTTCGGAGCATGCTGGCGACATCTGCTGATAGCGGCTGGGTTAGAGATAGCTCTCCATTGCGCGTGCGTGGATCTCGGACAGGCCCTCGTCGGTCGTCGTTCAGCTTGGGCCTCTCAAATTTGCAGACGCCACCACGCGGAACGGGCGCTTTTTTTCTGCGTGGCAGCCGTAAGCGGTGACACCAAAGATCAGTGCGTAATTTGTCGCGGTGCGTTATCACCCCAGGGACTTACGTAATCGCACAACAAGTTCGACCAAAAGCCTTGCAGTGAATTCTTATTGCGTGCTTTCCGTTTGGTACGCCTGAGATTTGAGATTCAGAAGATTGGCGCTCGTTGCTTTAGGCGATTACGTAACTGCCTGTGATAAACGCGTCAAACGGCGCGTCTATCTGGCCTGTCACCTCTCATGGCTGGCACTGGGGAAGACCAGCGCCCCTCGTGGGTGGTGGCATCTGCAAATGAATGGCCCATGCGAAATGACGAGAGGCCCGACCCTGTTCGAGATACGCGCACGCGCAATGGCAAGCTATCTCTAACCCACCAGCTATCAGCAGATGTCGCCAGCACGCTCGGGAGCCGTGCGCTCGCTTGCCCTAGACAAGCCTGACGCGCACTGTACATTGGGAAACATATGACAAACAAAAAATAAATAATACAAAACAGTTGCTTCTAAATATATTAGGTTCTCTCTATCAGCTCAACCGAAACTCTCTGATGGCGTGGTTTGATTACCTGAACCGGATTGGCATTACTAAATAATTTTGAATTCAATATATACAACTTGCAGAACGCTTCATCCCAGAAGAACACAAACTGACCATTCTGATGGTTTATTTATTTTGTTTCTTTCCTCCGTTCTTGTTCTTTCACCCTTGCCATCTTATGGGCCTTTTATTTCCTGCCTCGCCAATCCCCGAGATTCCAGCAAACATCTCGGCTTTCGTTTCTTATAAAAACTTTTTGTTCTATTTTTCTCTCTATGGACATATACCGACGCAGTGATACCAAAAACCACGGCATGAACTATAAAACATTTTTTCCGGCGTTCTAGAAATGCTCTGTGCTTGTTTGGAACATGAAAACAACGACCTAATGATACACTATACACGTATACAAATATATAAGATGTCCATGATAAAGGTACGATTGTATACAGTAAAAACATAGTATTGGCGTACACAAACACAAAACTAATCCGAAAAGCGGAAAGTCGTATATAAATCTAGTTTATTGCTAGTTATGATACTTTTTGCACCGGGTCGTAAAATGAGTCCAGCACTTAGATATAATAAACACTTTGATTCCTTTTAGTGTACGTTTGGTGTTGGCGCGGCATTTATGGGTATAGCCCGATTTCTGTGGAATGCTTTGTGACTGGTTTCCTTTATATCGCAAGGCGGAGGAACATTGAAATATAAGCCATTTGTAGTTGCAACCAGAAATGTATATCGAAGTTGCATAGCAACCTATATAAATGTCTATATTTCTCCATAAATTGTGTTTCCTGAGGCGAATCTTGGGTAAGTTTTATTGGTGTATGTACTTCGTGAAATGGTCAATCTGCTTCAATTTACCGATGCACCATATGTCTTGAAGCACCTCCGTTAGTTCGGCGTAGCATTCGCACAAAATGATTTTGTTTTCAATGGGGACTCTACATTGGCTAAAGACTAAGCGTTTTGAAACTGCAGTGTGCCGTATTTGTACAATGTAAAACAAACAAACAAGGTGCGCAACTTGTGAATTTGTCGCAGTGTTGCTGCATTTGCGCAAGTCAATTGCAACATGATTTGGCAGCGCTAGGTCAAGAAGCCTTTTTTATGAATTGGACTAGGTGTTTTATTGTGGTCAGGAGCAACATCCTAAGCATTTCTCAATGTCGTGCGGAGTTCAGTATAGTTTATGAACTCTTTCTTTGAACGCTGCTGATTTTTGTGTGACGTGATTTGCAGTAGCTTTTTGGCATCCCCAACAATTTTGTGCAGTGAGTAGAATGACCATGTTACATGAAAACTGATTTTATAATTTTATTTTTTTAGGGTAGCGCTGTTCCCACACGTCACTACGCCCTGATATGTGAGTTATAATAAATTTTCTTTATCTCACCGACATTTTTTCAACGACATTGTTTCTCTGTGTGCGCAACCCACACGTCCCGCATTGCAATGTTGGATTATTACTTCCGCATTATTTTTTACGCGCCGCTTGGGCTCATCAGAAAATGTATTTGCCCATTCTTTTCATATTTAGTTTTTGCGTACACTCCAACGGCCTTACGACGAAGTGAAAGGGGCCGTACATATGTCGTTATATTCATTATTTTCTTATATCAATTAAAACAGTCTACCGCATTCTATGCTCAGTTGGGTGCAAAACGATTAGCATGCATATAAAAAAACGCAATGTGGCTTACTGTACCGCCACGTGAATACGCATGCGACGGAAAACGAAAAGAAAATATTTGGCTTGTTCAGGGCGTACACTACCTATTTTATTGTTCGTTAGACATAGATAGAAAAACTTTTTCGTTGCTCCTTTGTTACGGACATCGCCATTGACTTCCTTTCGGCGGTGGCCACCGCACTGATGCCCTTTCCGCCGTCGCCATGGGCGCCGACGAAAGGATGTAGAAAGTCAGCAGTATCGAGTGCCTCCGAGGACATTGGCCCGTCGAACGTTACTGCGTGGGAGACCACGGTGTCTTCGTCATCACTTCCGTCTGTTTGTCCAGTGACATCTGCGACAACAGCATCATCGGTTGGCCGTGAGGTCGACGCGAAAATTTTAAAGGGGCCGCACCGAACGAGTGTCGAACTCTGCGAAATACTAGCTTGGTGGGATTTTCCTTTAGGGGGGGGGCAGGATTCAATAGGTTGGTTATTTCTGTTGATAGATCAGTTTTACTTCGTTACAGTATGGTTTGAAGCGTATGGTTCTCAATCTATGGAGATAGATACGGGAATTTCATTCACTTCGTATTATCTTTTATTTCGTTCTACCCCCGTTGCGTTAGAAGAACGTCTGTGTGTATATACATTACATGTTTTTCTCATATCCTGCAAGTTTTATTCTCAGGCATTCATTTTAACGTTGAGGATGCGGTCGTAAATAAACGCGGACGGTTTACCTGACTGTGGTTCATATAACTAAGGCGCTATAAAAGGAAAACAGCTTAGGATTATCAGGTTCTCACTCTGCTGCCCGAACAGCAAACGATGACACGAGCCCTCCCGATGGCCAAAATTGAAAACTCGGTAAGCATACGCCTGCGGTGCGTCGCTGTCGCTGCAGAGATGAGGTAGCGAATATATGTACCTCCGTATTATAGATTCCCGGTGGGAGCTCCACTAGGACAGTGGGCGTCCAATGTTGCATTCACTACGATCAAAAGTGCTATCAAAAACTTCACCGGCGTCCATATACGGCGACAGAGAAAACCACTTCCTTTCAGGCCCCGTTTACTACGCAACGGGAACACCCAAGACTACACGCTCTTCGCCGCACATTGCGTGCTTTTACTGCAACGGCGTGAGATGAGCGACATCTTCCTAAGGAATGCCAATTCCTCGCTATAATAGATTGATGCAATACTCTGATGCTCTAGGTGTCCTGGATCGAATACAATGCGAGACTATCGTAGTTTAGCTCTTACGAGCGAGTAATTGCGCTTCGCTATAAAATTTGTACGAGGTGGCAGTAGCTTGCCCGCCCTGCTGACGCCTACAATAATATTCCTTTAGTCAGCTTTGAAGCACCGTAGCTCTTTATGCCTCTACCGACTTATATGCTTCGAGTCTCTCTGCAATCAAACAGATGTTCAAATGGGTTTTTATGCCAGGAGCCATACAATACCGTTGTAAACAAATTGCCGATTTCTAATGTCTTTCTGTGTGCAGGAAAAAAATCAACCTTTGAAAAGATCGCGAATAACAGATTCTGCTTGGATAAACCTGCGTTAGAAACAGGTTAGGCGTTCTAAAAACAAGTGACTGCCTCTTCTTCATTTCCGACACCTGGAGCACTAAAGAGAGAAACTTCTCTTTGCATATTGCGTTTCGTCCACTTCACTTGGCTGCGACACACTTCAAAGGCACGGGGTGGTATACAGCTTCTTTCTAGCTGCTCGTGGAAAGTCTTGCTGATTTAGGATACGCTTATGAACCATGTTTGGCAACCTCCTACAAAAATGATATTGCGGCATACAATTCATAGCTTTGGATTGTAGCTTTGGGGAATATATTTCGTGACGGCAAAGGCGTAGAAAGTCAAATCACTGCAGGTGTACGGATCTTTATTGTTACAATATAACCACGGGACAGTTCATCCTGGTGGTTGTGCACAGGCAACTGTACGCAAGCAACTTTATTAACCTGCTTGATCCCTATAAATGGTGGAAGTATTACCAGATAGGCAAAAATGTTGCAAGGTACTTCGAGCAAACACGGTTTATTTTAGCAAACTAGGACCCGAAATAAATTTAGAGAAATGGCAAGGATCGAAGAAGCGGTTCCGTGAAAGATGAGCGCAGGCAACCGTAGGTCAACTGAATGCCCGTCGGCGTTTTTTTCCATAGAACTACAACAAGGGAAATTATATAAAGGAAGGAAGAGCGTCCAATTTTATAAAGGGCGGACAGAAATACGTACCACAAGCAGCGCTCTTTCTGGCCGTCCTTCGTAAAAATTTGCGCTGCTGCTTCCTTTGTACCTCACCACCAACTAACCGAATCTGGTACCCTTTTGGGAAGTAGATAACTTTCTCGAACATGTTGCCAGTGCTAACCCAAACAGCCAGAAGAAAATCTGGCGGCAAAAAGGCAAGAAATGGGGTGCCCAGGGCAAACACTTCCAAGTAATCGAAAGTAGGCTCCCTTAAGCATTTATATAAAACTATACAACCAATGCACCCTCTAACGGATGACGCATAATGTTGTAAGTTTGGCCCTTACGGCACAACTCTAAATCAAATGTTGGTCGCCCCGACGGGGCATTGAATGAATAATCATGTGAGTAAGAGCTAAAAGCACGAGTTGCGCTACATGAATAAGGGAACAAAATCGCGTATGTGATATAATGAAAACAAACAATTTGGTTGGAATGATCACGTATTAAGACGAAATGTTAAAGAGGACCTGTGAAAAATTCGCGTTATAAATGAAGATGTTGAGGGCTAGCTCGTGTTACGGTAACTCTCCACTTTTGGATAGAACCACTGAACAGAAACAGTACTCCCTAGAGGACTTCGGTGCGATCGTCAAAGTTCCTCCGCTTGAGTTACCCACCGATTCCCTTTTGACGCGGCTGGCTTCCTCCCGAGCAGCACAGAAAGTGTGTCTCATGAGCAGTGATGCCAATTTTGCGTATTTTCCGCTAAATCTGGCGGATTTCATTTTATTCTGACGAGGAAAAATTAGTCTAGCGGCTAGTAAATTTTTCGACGGGCCATTTTTATACAAAGCGGATTTCTGGCGGATACCTCAAGCAGTTCACCGATTCAAAATTGCCCTTCAAAAAACCATTTCCGTGTCCTCTAAAATGAAGAAGTCGTTTAACTTCAGAGGGTAGGAGGGCTCCAGTTCACTTGCTCCGCCTATCTCAGACAAACAAATCCGTGAGGTTTCAAAGCGGCGATCGCTTTCTAAGCAACACATAACAGACGAGCTTCGATGCTCCAATCCGTGGACTCTGCGCGCCCCCCGCCACTTGCTGTGCAAACTGTGAGTCCGTCGGACGTAGGGACCAGCCCAGATTGGTCACCAGAAGTTCTTTATGGCTTCAATAAAGTCTATTCCTCCTCTTCCTCCTATCGCGCAGGGAGCGGGATCGGTGTTTGCACCGCAAGCGGCAGGGGGTGCCTGTAGTCCCTACAGGAAGCCAGCCGATTGGCGAAGCAGCCACCCACTTTTTTGTGTGTGTGTTCGGTGTTGCTGAGAACAAAGGAAGACGTCCGACTGTTTTGTATCCAAAAACAATTCAGTTTATTCTCCGTGTAACCTGACTCACCTTCCTCTTGAGTTATACGGAAAGTGGTATATTCGCAGAACTTCAGGACGGAGTGGTTGAAGGATACCTTGCTCAGCAAATGGCTGCAATGCAAAGCGTCTGCTGACAGAAAGCAAGTTGCGGCGTGCAAGCACTGCGGCTGTCAACTAGGCAGCAGATATTCAGACCTGAAAGCTCATGTGAACAGCAAGAAGCATAGGGAACTGGCTGGCTGTTCTTCAATACTGAAGAAACTGGGCTTCACTACAAAAAGGCAAGTTCAACCAGGGAATGCCGCTGAGGGCAGAGTTGCTCTATTTATCGCCGAACATTTTTCAATTATGACAGCCGATAACTTGTTCCAACTATATAAGTCGTTTCCTGACAGCTAAGCTGCAGAGCGTATCAAATGCGCCGCTCCAAGTGCGCTTCCATGATTAAGAACATTCTTGGCCCACACTTCAAGGTGTATCTGGCACAGGACATTTGGGACAGCTATTACAGCTTGATCATTGATGAGTCGACCGACACCTGTGTCACAAAATGTCTTGCCATTTCTATCATCTACCACAGTGTCAGCAAGTCAAGGATCGTGACCACATTCCTTAACTTGTGCACCTTGGAAGTGTGCACGGCAGATAGAATTGTGGCGGCCGTGAAATCTACTCTGATGCAGTACTGTCTTAAACTGGAAAGGATGAAAGGCGTAGGGACAAGCAACGCGAGCGTTATGACGGGAATCAACAATGGCGTTTATCGGAAGTTGAAAGCTGAGGCTCCCCACCTCGTACTGATCCGCTGCGTCTGCCACTCTTTGCAGCTAGCCACGTCGGCTGCTACAGCGGGAGCATTGCCGAGAAACGTGGAATATCTAATAAGCGAAACGTACAACTGGTTCCCAAGATCCCCTTCCCGGCACATTGCGTACAAAAAGCGCTACGGTCTGATGAATGACGGCGATTAACCACTGGAGATTGTGCAGTCGTGCAGGACGCGGTGGCTATCTCTCGAAATAGCCGTATCAAGGATCGTAGACCAGTGGACCGAATTGAAGGCTCACTTCGTTATGGCAAGGCTGACTGAAAAGTGCTATGCGGCGGAGGTGTTGTATAGTATGTACGAAAACTAGATCAATCTAGGTTTATTGCTTTTTTTTAGACCGGTTCTGGCAGATGTTCAGAAGGTTAACAAAGCATTCGAGGCGAAAGATGCGGATCAAACAAAGCTGCTGAAAGGCCTCATGACTTTGCTTTCAAGCTTGGTGAAAAAAGTAATTCCGACAGAGCAGATTGACATTCTGATGTCCAGACTTGAGGACCACGGGAACCCCAAGCCATATCTGGGCTACCTGTTTGAGACGTATGTTTACAACGTGAAAGCTCAAAAGACCGACGGGTTTTCTCTCACAGATGAAGCTGTGATGAAGGCTTATTACCACTCTAGTAGATAAAATCAGACTGCGACTTCCCGACAACATCACAATTCACCAGAAAACATCACTATTATCGGTCGAAAACCCTTTGTGCGTCGTAAAGGAGCCATTGATTGTTCGGCTGGAAGCAATGGCAGTGCCCCCTGAGACCATCGAAAAAATTAAAAACCAGTGGAGCAATCCCACCCTCTTGGACTGGAAGCAATTATCGTCCACGCAGTCGTTCTGGTGTGAAGTTTACTCCTATAAAGACAACTGCGGCGAAAGCCCATTCGCGAGCTGGCCGGATTTGCCATGTCGATGTTCATGCTGCCATATTCAAATGCCGATGTAGAGAGGACGTTTAGTCAGTTTAACATAGTAAAATCCAAGCTGAGGAACAAGCTGAAGCCTGAAACAACAAATGCCATCCTTGTCGTAAGAGCGGGACTGAAGCGACACCAGCAAAGTTGATTTGATTACGAAGTTCCCGCGGCAGTTAGTGCAATCGGGACATCTGCAAGGTATGTGCAACCAAGTGACCTTTCTGGTTTCTCAACAAGTACCAGCGGTCCTGTAGAGATGGTGTCAGACGACGACAGCGGCGACGAAGACTCCGATGTGTTTTTCGTTGATCTGTGAGTGCTTTTTTTCATCAGTGCTTTTTCTTCATCAATTATAACTTTTAGCCTCATCTGTGATGAGGTTGACCAATGACGACCACCGCAGCACTGAAGCCTCAAGTGTTCCAGTCAGACTCCTTGGAATACTTTTAGGGGCGGAGCTCCTAAAGCCATGCGTCTGTCCATCCCTTGTGTCTCGTGGTACGCGACCGCCGCATGCTTTCGGAGATGTCGCAAAGTGGGCCGTGTTTCACGCGCAAGAACCGGCTGCAACCGGCAGAGCAAACTCGGCACCGGGAGCGCGAGCTTGTCTGTGTTCGCCAACGGACGCGCGAGCGCACGTGCACTGCGAGGGGGAGATCACGCAAGAGATCACGCCACGAACGCAGGCAGTCGTTCTCGGAGATCGAACGAGACGCAAGGACCTTTGCTCGTTTCCTCTCGTCTTGGTCGGTCACAAGTTCGTCCTAAATAAAAGTTCTTTCTTTACCGTTGTGTCCCATCCTACGTGACAAATTGTGGTGAGGTGCGGGGTAGTCCTCGATGGCGCGGGGTCTTTCACCAGGTCTGGGCCTGGGAGCATTGACTCGAAAATAAAAGTTGATTTGTACAATGTGCGCACACAGTCTTACGTCTTTCTTAATGATGTGGGCGAACTTTCACGGGAGAGTTACGGTTACCGATGATCTCCCCCTCTCGAGCTTCGCCCCACTTATCATTCATTCCGTGGATATGGCGTGATTTTTTTATATGTTATTTCAGCTCTCGTAGTTTCGGGGAGCTTTTAAGAATGATAAAGGCATTGATCATCCGAAATTGCACTGTATTTTAAATAAAATAGGCCCTAGCGGGAAATTAAGGAAATATGTTTTAGAATCTAGCGGAATCTGGCGGATTTCTCATTGCTTTTTAGCGGATGTCTGTCGCCTAGCGATAGCAACACTGCTCATGAGTGCCCACAAATGCATGCTGTATAGCAATTTCTGGCCAGCTTCCAGATTTTCGCAGGTGCCAATCATATGGTGAATCAGTCTACCTCAAGTGAAGAGCAGTTGGGTGTTGCTGCAGCGACCTGTGTTCAACAAAAGAAAGGCAGGGTCACCAGATGTCAAAAAAATAATTTTACTTTCGGCAGCCGATGTTAAGTAAGAGAACGGACGCCTAGAGACACAGGTGATCGGTTTTTTTTGGAAGTGCTGTTTATATGAGGCGCCGTGGGGGACCAGCCAAAGTGGTTTTTTTTTGTGAAAGCTGGTCCCAGCACATGCAGTTTTTTTTGTTACTTGTGTTCAACGAGCGAACGGCAATATTCCGGCCTCAGAGTGTTCGTGTTCTTGAGAAGCTAATGTTTCAAGGACGGCGACGGACGAATAACACTAGAACGTAAGTTTTCTTTCGGTGTGCAGTTCTAAGCAGAATCACGACAAGCGCAAGGCCGCTGAGTATTCGCTTTTGTTGGGAACCGCTGTTCTGAAGAGTTTCTCTCACCGCAATGTTACAGTTTCTTCGTTTTTCCTTAGGTGAATGGTGTTCGGAATACGAATGGCAGACGTCTCGACTTGGAAAGCCCTGGTAATTCTTGCTACTGGCGTTTTGGAGTAAACATATCGATGTACATGCGGTTTTAATGGGGAGCGAAAGGCTGCTACGGAGTCGAGCTATTCTGAGGCACCGTAGATAGGTTTCGTATTTCTGCCAGCTCAATGAACAAAGCTCATTCTTCAAGCAGCAATGAGTTGTACCAGGTTACGCGGCAAAGTTAGTGGACTCTCTGGACATAAACAGGGGGTGTTTTGGGCAAACTACAGCCGTTTATCACCCAAAACAACACCCTGGCACCCTTATGGCTGATCTATTCCTGGTGAGTGGTAGCGCTGCTGCGCCACATCCGACACCCTCCATCACGTCCAGCTGCAAGATATTAGCACTAAGGAAGCAACAGTGATCATAGACCGAGGTTTACAGGAAACAACTGGCCTGCAAGTCAGCCGAACAAGCCGAAATCACGCAGGCGCTGTCCCGCCGTGACGTCAATGACCCATAACCAATAAAGCTAAGGGCGGGCAAAGGCACAATACACGAGGAATTCTGCTTAGAGTAATACTGAGTAGAAAATATATTGCAATATTAGGTTCTCTCTAAACTAACAGAAAGCTTATCTCGTAGATTTTTTGACCGAACTTCGTGTACTTCGCTATGATTCTTCCTCTGAACTTAGTACTTGCTGCTTATAAGCAAGGGGTATTTCATATTTGTGATAACCTAGAATTCAAAATGAAGACATTATTTTAGTTTTTATTTGGGCTTTTCACAGCGAGTTCAGCTACCCGTTTTGCCAAGGGCTCTAAAAAGTGCCATTTCTTGAGCAGACTTTTAAAAAGGTAATAGCAGTGTAAAATAATTATTTTTCCCGTGCGTCAATTGCCATGCAATAAAAAGGAGTGACACGATGCCAATGACCTCGATTACAATAAAAACGTCGCCACAGGGATCGTTAGAGGGCAAGCCACAGCGGAATCGTCTTTCCAAGGGTGTGCAGAAACGTCAGGTTACAGATTAAAGCTTGAGGAAAGTAGGTTCAGAGAGTTGAGCATAAAGTTCTCGCAGCAGGGTTTAAGAGGCGCCGCATGCAAACATCGATCACGGAAATAAAAATTATTGCTGTATTTGTGACAGAATGCAAGCTTTCTTGTATGGATCATACGAATGCTATGTTTTTAGTTGGAAAAAGTTATTAACAATACCATTAAACTTTGTCATGAGTAAACACAAGGTTGGATACAATTGCAGGCACCATAAGCCGGTCGTCACTGAAGACACGGCAACATTTTTTTTGCGATGCACTACGTTAGGAGCATGATAAACCTTTTTATGGCTATCAACTGGTGTGTACACACCACCTATTTAACGAGAGAGAAACAAAATTAGATATACACGTACTTACAATTAGCCTAAACAGAATCTTCCCCCTGAAAGCAGAAAAGAAGGGATGATCGAGTATTGAGTGTATCTTGCGAGCTACATAGTGAAAAACCGGGCATACTTCCTGTGTTTAAAATTTATATATTGGTCCTGACTCATAAGTGTTGCCTGAGTACGGAAAACGGGCTTGAGTGCCGAAACATCGTGCGTCACATCAAGGAGGCACAGCAAAAAGGGATGCTCTTTTTATAAGCAGAGTTTATTCAATGATTTTTGCTTTCAAATGAGGTTTAACAATGAGCACTGCTGCGGCAAACGCTCGAACGCTAGCGGTGCTGTAAGGACTCAGTTTCGTGTAGGTAAACTGGTAATTTGCTTGAGCCTCGTGCAGCTGCCCACTGCGGATGACCCAACTGGTTAGGCCGAGGGGATCGTCGACCGTGCTCAGTGACCAGGCTTTGGCTGAAGTCCAACGCCCATTACCTTGATGTAAATGGGTGGTTTGTGTGAGCCGCATTCCGGTGGCTTAGTCCGATGGGAGTCTTACTACCGCGCTCGTATACACATAACTGTTGCTACGAGCATAGCTACTCCTATGAACATAAGCCATTCAACTGCTCTTCAGAGAGAGTGTCTTGGATAACCACGGTAGTACGGACGGGAGACAGAAAAGCCCTAATTTGTAGAGGCTCCCAAAACGTTCGCCGGAAAATGGCCGGGGATAAATTACCCAGCTATAATACTTAGGCTTGAGCTAGGACGAACAGTTGTCTCCTTCATGGGCTTGGTTCAGCCTCCCCTTACAGGCGGTTCGCTCTGAATTTCGGGCTCTTGCAATACCCGAAGTGCTTGTTTTTTGTCATCGAGAACAGCTTCTACTACCTGAAGTGCCTTGTTTACAGCAAGAACGTCTCAAGTCGCAAGCCCGTTACCATGGTTAGGACGCCTCCTGAATCCGTGTGAAGCTTGTTGGGCAACTGCTGGAACAATTATGGGCTTACAGCAGTAGTTTGGCAGGCATACTGCGCCTCCACCTGGACTGCGGGCCCCGCATGGCAACCTCCTTTGTTTTTTGTTCCGATGTGCAACTGTGATCCGGCCTCATCAGTCACGTCTTAGTCATTCACTTCTGGTACCATTGACCCTTAAGTCTCATGCAAGCATCGTGAATGCGGATATGCGGCCGGGGCCTTCAATGGATTCTGCGTCATCCATGGGCACTGACGAAATCTAGCAGCCAATTTAATCACTCGTTGTGATGGCTTTTCCTGGGCTCGTCTGCTATTAAATACTGTTTAGAATCTTACACCCATCAACCGCCTGATCAGTTAAGATTCTCATTGGCACTGATGCATCTTTGGAAGCCCGGTGAATTGAAGTTTCATTCGGTAAGAACAGTTAAGGTATTTTGCAAGGAAAGAGACAGCAGCATATTTTTCCACGAAAATAAAACACAGATCTTTCAAGTTTCTCACAATGTTCAAAAGGAAACTAGACTCACTTGGTAATTACAAAAAAAACGTTTTATATTTCCTCCACTCACCTTCACTGTGCTCTACTCGCCATTAGCCTTCCAAGAATAAAAGAACAGTGATTTTTAAAGATGAGAGCCTTTCTTGGTCCAGACAAATTCAGAAATTAGATTTGTCTGTCACCGACATAAAGTTCAGCCATGAGGAAGGAGCACATACAGGCAATATTGTTTTAATCTTTCTAAATATAATTGTATTTGAAAGAAAACACGTAAACATGTGACTATAGCCGTGTTCAATTATATAAAAGAAGACCTGAGAATGTCGTTAAAGAAAATACGAATTTACTTGCATTTATAACAAGTACCGCTTTTGTGGCGACATGAAGAACCGAAACAGGATAAGGGCTTGATTGCTGAGTATTTGTGTTCAGGGTGTACGAAGGAATACGTCTGGGCAAAAAACAAGAAGGAAAATAGGCAGGGCAAGACGAGCTCGTCTTATCCTCTCTATCTAGCGAGTGTCCCATCTACTTCTTTCTGTCCCTCTCCGTTTTTCGCTGGCAAAATGTTTTCAATACTCTATCTTCGTCCATGCCTTTTGCGCAAACTTATTCCTTCGTACATAAGTAAAGAAGAGGCGTTAAAAACTTTAAGGAAATTAAACATTGTAAAATTTATTCAAATATGGTGGAAGCAACACCGGAGGAAGACGACTTGAGGGGGTATAGGGAGAGATAGCTGAAACGATGAACAGCAGAAGACAACTGTTTCGCGAAATTTTCAGCCATAAAATATTTTTGGTTTGCTGAGTGCAATTCGCGTACCTCGTGAGTGCATCAGCTACCCGTCGACGAAGATACTGACGTATCGTCATCAAGGTCAGCGCAGTATATATGCAATTGTGTACTTATTTTCAGTGACATTTATAGTTAGGGAGAAAGGTGACTATAAAGTCACTACATTTCCAAAAGAAATAAAACTCCAAATTTTCTGATATTTCAAATCCTTCCAGAGTCACCAATATGGATGCTCTACGCAACTAAAGCGACAAAAAACGATACAGAGTCCAATACTGATGTATAGTTGCGCACTTACTCACACGCAATTATGGTACAAACAGCAGCCTTGCCGGGGAAAGCTTGGTTCCGGCTTTTTGAAACTCTCTGTCTGTGGAATTAGCCAATGTAGAACCCCCGAGAGAGACCCTGTGATGCTATGCCAACATTTAAAAAAAACTACAGCTTACGTGAAAGATTGAATGCAGAGAGAAATATGAAAATATTGTGAATTTTAATCAGAAAAGCCAGCAGTCATCGGCATTCACTTCGAAATGTGAATGCCTTTGACGGGTTTGCGGAAAACTACTGAAGAGCTTTCGCAATCCATCTTTATTTTTTACATTATTCTACCTTACACGTTCGTGGCATTAGCTGGTTTTTATGGGCGCAAGCCTTTTGTTTTGGCTAGCGGTGCGCGCAGGTTCGTTTTTACCGGACTAAGAAGAACACCTTGAAATAAACAGACATTTAGGCCAGTGAGGCGTAATTGTGTCGCCTAAAATTGTATATTTACTATGCCAATGTTCAATCAAAACTTTGGTTTCTATAAGTAATTACTTGTTTCCTAAAAAGTGTGGGTATTTGTAAACAATTGTTATTTAAAATTAATTAAAATTCAGTTTGCAGCCAAATACAGGCAACAAACATAGATTAACTTAACTGTTTTGCAAAGGTTCCCTTATAATCGCAAGGTTTTGTTTCGTAATTTTTCTGTTTTTGTTATTTAAATAAAATGAATACCAAAACTTGCAATTCAATTTTGTCGTAGGGTTATTCTCAAACTATGAATTTTGAAATGGCTTATGGCAATTGCCCGGGCTAGATAAGGCCGAAGGATAACTGTAATTGTATAAGCAAAGTTAGCTTTGGTTCTCTTACCGCCAGTGTAGCAGACGTACTAACGCTTTGTGGTCATCAGCCCAATGGAGTGGGTTCTCTTCCCGGCTGTGGTGGTTGCTAACGAATGCAAGTGTAACAAAGTTACATATAAGGCCAGGGTGGGGTGTACGTAAGAACACATGCACGTTGAAGGGTGTGTAATATATGAATTACCGCGTTGAGCGCGACCTCACCTTATTTCCGGCGTAGGCCCGCAGGCTAGCTGCTGGCACGATAAAACATGGGCCTCCATATCCACGACAGCCAAGTAAGGTTCATCAGTGCCTGTTTACTGGAGACAGTAGGTCCGACGCCGAGCGTTTATTTGAGATATGCCATAAACTTCGAGCATGAAGCTCGCGGCTCTCACGAATCCCGCAATTCGGCAGGTATATTAAGACTATGCAATATATATTCTTTTAAGCTCTTATTTCATATTATACCACAAACCTGAAAATAAATATATGCTGGCTTCGAGAACACACTCGTATTGTGGCGAAGGAATTCGCTGATGAAGTGGCGGTTTATGTTGCACCTAAAGGCACAGTTGGCGCAACAACTATGCACAGAAATCATGCCGTACCAGGACAACAACTTCGTAACATAATGCTACCAGACTTTAGAACTCAGAGGGACAAAAAAATGCATTATCTGAACGCACACTTGGAACGACTCACAACTGGATGGTGAATTTGGCGAAGGTATGTAACAGGTAGATCTCAAATATGTATTGCACTTTTGCCTGCTCACTGCATTTCTGAAATTCCTTTGTAGAAGATGTGGGGTGACCGTATCGGTAGTTCACATCAAAAACCATGCAAGACACATAACACAGCAAGACACTAAGATTTCCGTCGACAGTAGAGACGACACAATTCACTGCACCCATCGTTATTTTTATGAAACGGCCCAATTTCGTACAATAAATATGTGAGGAGGTGTTTAATATTGATCGATCTTACAGCTCCTTACTTATCAAGCCTAGTCATCCTGGCTCTATACATCGGCGTTCATCTCTTGGCTTTGTATGATATGACTTTTGTTTTTTATGTAGTTTATTCTTCACGTTTATAACCCTACTATTATTGATTTTGGAAGCTGTTTGTCCCAGTTAGCCTTCAACCTTTAACACAAAACCCCCATTATACTTCTGATTAATCACATCAATTCATATTTTGAGGTTTTCTTACACAAAATGCCTTCACAAATAAATCGCGCGTGAAATGCCACCAAGCATGATCCGGTAAGGCTTATGTTTTGAAGTCACCGCCCAGTTGCACGCTCCTACCTTAGTCAGTTCAGAGAAAAAAGAATTTGGTTCGCCTTTGTATCCCCAGCTTGAGCATTGTACCATAAATGTTAGAAAGCCTTAGCCGCAACTGGTAATCTATGATTTAACTTTGAGAACGCGCTGTTTTAAAAGTTTTGGTACGGTTGTGATGGGCCTCTGCTATTATTCCAGTTTCGTACGCTAGGTTCTCCTTAATGCATAGCTGGCGTTCGCATATACTTTATGGCCCTGGCAGTCTCCATGCGCCAATCAACGGGCGCGTCCGTCATTCTGTCGTGATGTAGAGAAGTAACATCAAATATCCCGGCATTGAAATTGCAATGAGTAATGGAGGAGAAGAGATGTAGGGCTTTTTGGGTATGCATTATTAACAATAAAACCAGTCCAAAGACAAGTACTGAAAAAGAGACAAACTGAAGCACGGCGCTGTAGTTTGCTGCTTCTTCAAAGTTCGGATTTGCGATGTTTTAGTGTTAACTTCTGACAACACGTTCGCAAGACAACGTTGTAAACCTAAGCCTTCTGCGGTCTTCACAAACAATTATGTAGTGCAGCTACCAACTTTGCCGACAAGTGCCCTAGAATTAATCGTTTGCCAGAAAACCTCGGGGATGGAATACTGCACCGGCGGTTATTAGAAATCGGTACTGATGACACGCCGGGATTCCTACACCATATAACTATATGCTTCGTTTACAGCGCCAAAAAGAGCTCAATAGCGGAGCGACAGACCGAACAGCTCCCAGGGATGCAAAACATCGTGGTCACATTGCGGTCTCTCTACGTGGAGCAGGTAAAGTTTTTCGCAAGGAAGTTTGTCGCGCTGGACGTTAATCGCTGTCTCACTCATCGAGGCTGTCCTCACTATTTACCATTGGGAAAAGTAATACATTACGACAACCCCCTTAGTACCAAAGAACATCCGAAAGGTTAATTTCAAATTAAGGGAAGCCACGATTATATCTTGTTCAATTCGACATCCCCCTATCCTTTGTAGCCAACAATTTTTAAAAGGAAACGCAAGCGATTTGTCGATAATATTTTCTCCATGGCCAATAAAAAAGGGACGCCTAAAACACCCCACTGGAAAACCGTTTTCCTGATACCGCCCTAGAACTTTTAAAAACCGAATTCCTAAATCTACGAGGAATACGTGACACGCCAACAAAAATGCTAGTAACCGTGACCTTGAGCCGAGCGTAGCACGCGTTTGGAAAAAAATAAGTATTTAAAACGCGTCACCTGGAAAAACAACAATGTTCAGCAGCGCTTCATAATGTTTAATTTTGAAATTTGCAAAGGTTTTCGACACGTTCCTAAGTGCCACATTTAAATACCACGGGCACCGCCCTTCAGAGATCAGATATTTAAGTGCAAATGAAAACGTACTCCGCTTCTTTATATAAATACTCCTTGCGTTTACCCCCAAATGTAAAACGTTGCCTTTCATGCCAACTAAATGACATGGAATCTCAAAATCGGTTGCCCAGTCTCTGTAAGAATGGAGTATAAGCTTGCGCTCTGTCGCTGGCGATTGTTAACAGACAGCTCCGGTCGGGGAAGTGTAGTTGGGGAAAATGCTAGGCCACGAATTGTTAAGAAAAGTAAGGAAGAGGCGAGGGGCTCACAGGCAGGTGTCGGGAGTGCCAAACGCTGAAAAACAAAACCCACCCTTAATACGAACCGAACCTGGTTGGCTCGCATTTTCTTACCGGCGTCTATCTGTTGGTGTCGTCTTTCATACCGCAGCGCTCAGCATTTGCTTGGAGCTTGAAGTGCAGCTGTTGGTGTTAACTTTGGCATCTTTGAACAGGACTTTGACTTTGTCTGACTTCGACAGTATGGATTTTAGAGTGCAGGGGGCATTGATTTAGGAGTTTGCCAAAAGAAATCTCTAATTTTTAAAAACCTTTCTCTTTAAACAAAAAGTAAGCTGTGGAGTTTGCAGGTATATTTGGCCAGCTTGATGAACCATTGGTGGACATCTAACGAGTGCATCTACAAAGTTCACATGTCATTTTCTTTCAATATTTGAGCTGTTCGAGCGGCAGGAACATTTATATATACATTCTAAAATGTTTATTCTTATAATTTTTTTCAGCTAGTATCTATTATTTCAATTCATTTCCATATTGAAAATTTTGTAACAAATAAGATGTTACCGGCATATTGTTACGCAAATATTACACTCCGAGAGTTGCAACCGTGCGTCCATCAGCTACGGAGTTAGTGATAGGAGATAATGAGGTTGAGCCCCGGATGGACATTGGCAACCTCAGAACCGCTTTCACATTTTAGGTCGCTAGACAAATACCCGTACCTGTAGCAAATAAATTCGTCTCATAACAGTTTGGTGTAGGCGGTGGGTGCCCCACGGCGGACCTCCAGTATTTTCTTTGTAGCCGACGCATCGCGGGTCTGCCACCTCTGCCTTCTGGGATGCCTGAAAAGCGGTAGTGCCGTGCAAGCGCCCATGGTCGGCTGTCATCCCAAACGACAGCCTTGTCTATTCCCTGCCAACGCCGATAAGGACATCGACGAGTGGTAAACCCATTACAAACAGGTGCGCCAGTACAATCACTGGGATGCTGCTGCTCAACTCGCCAAAGGTGTTTTCTGCTTACATAAGACTGCACTAACTTGGTATGAGAATTTCGAATCACGCTCACCTTGTGGGATCGTTTTGTGAAAGACATTTCGCCCTGCTTTTGTGACTCCGTCGCAAAAGAGCAGCGTGCGGAACAGAAGCTCCTCCAGCGCGTGCAAAGCCCTGGAGACACGTGCACAGCCTATTTAGAGGAGGTACTAAAGCTTAGTAAAGTCGTCGAACCCCGAATGTGAGCGGAAGATAAGGTTGGGCATTTGGTAAAAGGCATTGCCGAGGACGCCTACAAATTCCTCATAGGCACTGAAAAGTTGGAGTCGGCATCAGATTTCGTCCGACATTACCGAACCTTTGAAGCCTTAAAGATGCGCCGCATTACGCATAAATTCTGTCCTTTGGCTAATTTTACTACTTTGGCAAGCGTACACCTGCAACCACCTGCAGACACTGCTGAAACGATAAGACATATTGTGCGCGAGGAGCTGCTACGACAAAACCGCCCCACTACTATACCAACCGCGTAAGCATCCGTGAACAGCTACATGCTACAGGACACCCACGCCAAACTCTTATTCCGTCATGCGTTGCGTTCCACAATGCGAGCTTTATGACTCGCAAAAACAAACCGCAGTGCGCTTGTGTACAAGAGTTAGCGCGAACCAGTCGTGACGTCGAACGTTTGTCTTGGCGTTCCATACGAACAACGTATGATCAGCTTCGTCGGCCTCCAAAGTTTGAATCCTGCGAACGCCGCCGACAGTAGCGAGGCTGTGCGTCGGCAGAAAGGAATGAATAAGAATCGTCTTTCGAAGGGTGAGACAGCAGAACCTAGCCATCGTGATGTCGTAGCTCGCGGCAACACTAACGCGCCATACAAGCGCATAAACCGAAACAAATCCGCATTTGAGCTTTCTGATTGCCATTTACGCGGATTGAAATTACCCGTCCTACCATTCCATGTTCGCAAAGTTGTTGCGAACAGTTCCTGTTGCATGCTTGCCACTCATCGCATCAACGATTCCCCTGCTGTCTTGGGAGCAGCGTTGCCATATTGCAAAAAGGTTTCGACACCTGCTTCCTACGAACATTTTACCAGATTTAAGTAGAGCTAAAAATTAGAAACATGGTGCTTTTTTGGCTACTTTATGTTTTTATTTTCGGGGGCAAATGAAATTGTTATACTGTTTTTTGTTTACATTAACGACCCTCCTTCAGGGGGAAATCATGTGAATAAAGAGGTGACACAGCTATAATTTAAGCTGCAGGTGCAAACAGTAGCTTCCAAGATGATGTTAAGGTTTCTTATTATCTTTATTTAGACAATTCTTAAACGCTAAGTTAATTGTAAGATTTGAAATATACGCTTCCTTGTATCCTGGATACTAGTATTTTACTTACTTTTGAACCACATTGGCGAAGTAGGTTTGAGAGAACTCTTATAAAATAAATATATCGGCACAGTGCCTAGTTGTCAAAAGTCAGGTTCGTCGGTAGTGATGAAATTACGCATCATTGACTGCTGATTTTTTATCATTTTATTCTGCTGAAAGCGAAAGGTACCAGTAGCCTTAAAAACTTCTTTGATGGCAAATTGATACTATCATGACAAACATACGACGTTTTTCACTTATTTGCCTCTCTTCAAAAACGGCACTACAAACATGAAAACAACACTTTCATCTGCCGATAGAGTAAACAAGAATCCTGCGGGTATGCTCGCACAATGGGTCCAGATGCCTTCAGTGGAGGTCTGGTTGTGCTTCGCCCCCTTATATTCAAACACTCTTTCAAGGTGCAACGTATATTTCCCTCAAAGTATATGTTAGCGTCTTATATTTCAGTTTGGCTTATTGCACAATCAACATACCGCAAGTGCAGCCATTGTGAATTGCAAAGGTCACGGGTTAGGACAAAGTAATTATAGAAGCAATACTGGGGTAAATCTTGCATAAAGGCTTTCGGTAGACCTGTCATTTAGTTGTGGTTTTGTTGGAATACAATACATGAAATTTTTGTTTGTATCTCTTTGTAAACCACAATACGTTTGAACACAATGGCAAGCCTAATCCACCAAGTAATTAAGGTAACTACGGTGGTTCAAAGCCCGATGGGCTTCCATTCTTTGCGAGAAAAGCATAGCTCCAAGTCGTCGTCCATAACTCGTTGCTGTACATAAACTTATTCGTAGTTTAGACTGTACTTGCCTTTACTAATAAAATTCATTGACAGAGTTTACAAATTACGAAAACATTCATGCATTTCTGGAAAAACTTGAAATTTTAAGGATGGTTTATCTTTTGTCTACGGGAAATAGACATCATCAGAGTTAAGTAAAAATTATCTTTCATCATATATTATCACAAAAGAATTGAAATAAAGTGAGAAGATGAATAATGCAGTGCATCACAAATATTCGCAACAGCAAAAAGAGCAGGGAATAGGCTCAAATTACAAAAAATGAACCGGAAACCCTCGTACTGAAATATAAGAAATCTATTTTAGCTACAATATGCATACTAAGAAGGTACGTGAGTAGGCGGTGGGACTAGTTGCTCATTACAAATTTTGTAACAATTACTTGGAGTCACAATATTAGTATTAAACTTGAACTCCCAAAAGTCAATTGCTGTTTCATTCATTTAAGGCTTGTAAAGCGCTCAACATAAAAGGCACCAACAAGCCATTTGGTGTTGGTTACTCCTTGAAAGGATACACATTAATAATGAAGGCCACTGCCACATAAGACCTCAAAATATTGCACTTAGAAACACCTCTAACCAATTTAAACCATAATTTCGCAAAAAAACAAAAATTCGTAAGTACACCCACCCACCCCAGCACAGTTCGTTACACCGAAGGTTTCGACAGTTTAAGACACCGACACTCTAAATTAAGCACACATTCTTTGCTCAGCGGTGAGCAAACCAAATGCATAAGAACTAGAAACAAACACACAATGCATATCTGGTGCATAAAACGTTTTGAAGTGATGATTTCGGAAAAGTACCATTACTAATCTTGGAATCCCGAGTACCTGACAGTAAAGTTTATGGTCCTGTCAGACTGAATTTTAATATCCCTTGAGACGAAGCACTATCCATCACTGATAATTCAGAGGACACTAAAAACGATAAATGAATAAAATATCTACTAAAACCATGGCCTAAGTTCAGGGTTACACTGATTCTCACCACTCTGACACCAGTTTTTGTAGCCTGTGGTCACAACCTAGAAATTATTTCAATGACTGCGTTTTGCCCTTGGAAGGAGAGCAGTCAAGCTAAGACAAAGAGCATTAGGTTTTTCTATGGTCTATATTTTAACACATTTTCATACTTGAAGATCAAAATGAATAAGAACATAAACAAGTAAAAACTCAGCTATGAAATATGGTTCTTTAGCCCAGATGTGCGTGATTATATTACGGTGCTGCTGTTGAGATAACTCCCCCCCGCCCAACATGTGTTACAATGTAAGATTGTCTAACTGGAAGCTTGCTGTAGGTGCAACCATTTTTGTTGGTGGAAGGCAGTGTCACCTCAAAGAGCTGTTTTCTGCAATGTAGAAGAATCTGCAGTTCTCGGAGAAATAAATTTCGAAACTCATGCAGCACTGGTTCAACATTTCTTCTATATCATCTATTTTCATTTCGGCACTGTTGCAGGGTTAAGGAAGCTCACTCAAGAAACCTGCACCAGGTCAGTGATGGTGACAGTAAGCTCTTGAGCAAAACTGTCGGGGATTCTGAACTTTAGGGCCCAGTTAGGAATGTCAGGTCTTTTCTTTCGTTTTCCATGGGTCCACAGTGATAGAATAAAAACACATTTTTTTTCAAATTCCAGGACAACAGGAGACAAAAACACAAAATACAGTGGCAATGTAACCAGCTCTGTGAGCGGGTTTGCAAATAGCGCTCTTGTTTAGACCATCGCTGCCTTTTAGAAACCACCACGCCCAGTAGGCCATGGCAGCATAGCAGCGAAAAAAACATATCAGAAAGGGTGGCGAGGGCAATGCGAACACACTCTTAGACCCGCGTTCCTTCGTTGCCGTCGGTGCAGTAGTGATCCAGTTCGGGCACCGGCCTCGTATTTCGTTTACTTCTGCGTGAGCATGTATATTGTGAGGTGAAGATGTGGGTTCTCAGGCGTGCTGTCCGTGCTATTCTGCATATTGTATTCCGTCATTTGATGCAGTGCTGGGGCTAAGCGGTGGCATCATATGGACACCACCAGCTGCAACTCAGCGTGCATCAATTTGTCCGACATACTACATTTTTTCGGAACGTTGAGTGTCTGCGCTCTATACATCGACTTCACTGTGATCTTGTGTTGTACTCATCTGGCGTCTCTCCTCATTGTTTGACTGTGGGGCTTTTTGGATTCACAACAAATGAAAATCAAAATGAAAATCTTGCGGATACCTGCGCCAAATTACGGGACTCGTATGAGGACCTAGATAGCAGATCTAGAAGAAACAATTTGATAGTTTATGGACTTGCAGATACTGTAAATGAAACGTGGGCTCAGTCAGAGGCTCGAGTGATTGCCTTTTGCTCCGAAAAACTGAATGTGGCAATCAGCGCTGCTGCCATTGAAAGAGCTCACAGGCTAGGACGCTACACAGCGGAAAAGGACAAGGCCCATAATTCTGAGGTTTTTGTCATTTAAAGACAAAGAACGTGTGCTTGCTGTTGCCGCAAAGCTGAAAGGAGCCGAGTTTGCGTTAAGTAAGGACTATTCCAGTAAAGTTCGACTGGAAAGGAAGAAGCTGATTCAGTTCGCCAAAGACCGTGAAGCAGAATACAAGTTGCGATTTATTAAATGAAAATAGGCAACGAAACCTTTGTATATAATGCTGAAACCGACACCGTGATCAGCGATACTCGATAGCCACTAACGAATGCAGCTTACCATAAAAAGAAACCATCCGGCAAACACGATGTCGTCCTGTATTGTAGTAAACTGCACAAGCCTCAAAAACAAAACTATAGAGTTCACTTCTTGTTGATAGAATTAACAAATCCGCACGTAGTCATTGGTACAGAATCATGGCTCGACAACACAATTAGCGACAGCGAAATGTTTCCCTCTGGCTATACCGTATATAGGAAAGACCGTAATTGCCATGGTGGTGGTGTATTTGTTCTCATTCATGATAGCATAGCTAGCAATTCTATAAGCGTCGAAGCCGACTCGTGCGAAACTGTCTGGTGTAAAATATTGCTACAAAACGGTTCTTCCGTTGCCATTGGCTCATTTTATAGGCCGCCCGGTATAAGAACTGCCCATCCTTTCTTTCAGTTGAGTAACGTTTTATTAAGTTTGAAAACAACGCACGTAATTCTCGGAGGCGATTTTAACTTCCCAGATGCAGGATGGAAGTCCTTTAAACCCGTGTTAAACACAACGTCTTTCCTGTATACTGCCTTTAGGGAGATGATTAATGCCCACTCATTATTTCAATTTGTGGAAACGCCAACACGAATTGGTGGTGATAGCGCAAACATTCTTGATTTATTTTTGTGGACTGAACCGGATCTTGTATCCTCTGTTGTCACAGTCCCTGGTATCAGCGATCATGACGTTGTTATGACTAAAATGTCTTGTAGTGCTAAAAACCGCCGCGCTGAGGCACCCCGCAAAGTATTCTCTTATGAGAAAGGTGACTACCCATCACTTTCCCGTGAACTAGATGCATTTTTTCCTGAGTTCCAATCGCATAGTTCATCGTTAGACATGAATGCGCAGTGGAATTTCTTCAAAACAAAGATATTGTCCTTGACCCAAACTTTCATTCCTTCGCGTATCATTTCGGCCAGGCGACGCAATGATAAGCCATGGCTCAGTAGGGAACTCCGATCAAAGATAAATAGAAAGAATCGGTTGTATCGAAAGTATTGCCGCATGCCTGATCCTGCGTTGCTTTCAAGAATGAAGGCGATAGGCAAAATGGTGACAAAAGCTATGCGCAGAGCACAAGAAATGTATCTTTGTCATCTAGGCGAGAAACTTAAAACCAACCCTAAGGAAGTGTGGAAATACGTGAAAAATAAAAGTAATTCTAGACCCACTATTCCTGACACCATGGACGGGATAAATTACGATTCTAACACAGAAGCCAAAGCTGAGAGTTTCAATACATACTTTCAGTCTGTGTTCTCGCAGCCAGTTGACACACGTAGTGTATGCCAGAATGTTGGCGCGCTCCCGCAAATGAACGACATAGAAATTTCCGAACGCGGTGTCGTGCTCTTGTTGGAAAAAATAAATGTTCACTCTGCTCCTGGTCCTGATTGTATATCCAACTTCGTCTTGAAAAACTGCGCAGTGTCTATCGCCCCTTTTTAGCACTCATGTACAAAACCTCGCTTGAACAATGCGTTTTACCAGCTGATTGGAAAAATGCCAACGTAACTCCAGTATATAAAATCGGAGATAAAACAAAAAAGTGTAACTACAGGCCTATTTCTCTGACAAGCGTGTGCTGCAAGACACTCGAACATATCATTTACACAAACTTAATGAATCATCTACAAAGTAATAACTTCTTTTCCCCATTGCAACACGGTTTCAGGGCGGGTTTTTCGTGCGATAACACAATTGGTCGAGTTACGCACGACATTGCAGCTTCTATAACTCAGGCCTTCAGGTTGACTGTATATTTCTGGATTTCCAGTAAGGCATTTGATTCCGTGTCACATGTGTTGTTGTTGCAAAAGCTTCGTTGTCTAGGTATACCTAATGCCCTTCTCATGTGGATCGAAGCGTACCTTTCTGAAAGACAGCAGTGCGTGATTCTTGATGGTGTGTGCTCATCAAGCGTCGGTGTATTGTCAGGAGTGCCGCAAGGGTCTGTTTTTGGGCCCCTGATTTTCTTCACTGTTATGAATGATATCTCCGACAATATCTCTAGCCGTGTTCGATTGTACGCTGACGATTGCTGCATTTACAATAACATTACCTCTGAAGCGGACACCGTTCAATTGCCGAATGACTTGAACTCTATAGTTTCTTGGTGTGATTCATGGAGAATGGCATTAAATGTGTCGAAGTGTAAATTGGTGAGGTTTACGACAAAAACAGCCTCGGATTTCAAATTACGTCATGGCCGGGGCTACCTTGCCGGTTGCCATCAGAATATAAATATCTAGGGATCATTTTTTTCTGCCAACCTGTCTTGGAACGCTCATATTAATTACTTAACATTAAAGGCTAGTCGCGTGCTAAATTTTTTGAGGCGCAATTTTAGACAGGCACCAACTAAGTTGAAAGAAACACTATACATATCCAATGTGCGTCCCATATTGGAATATGCTTGCAGTGCCTGGGACCCCCCTCAACAAAATCAAATATAGAAGCCCTAGAGTGTGTACAGGCACGAGCAGCACGCTTTGTGGCAAGCAATTATAACTTCACCGTAAGATCAGCTGACATTCGTTCAGGATTAAAATGGCCTCTGTTAGCTGACCGGCGAAAATACCTACGACTGTCCCTATTTTACAGCATATTCATGAACAGAACAGGCATCGACAAAGATCAGTATATAAGACCACCTACCTATGTATCACCCCGTACTGACCATTCTTTAAAACTGCGTGAATACGCGTCCAGGATCAACGCATTCAAATACGCCTTTTTTCCAAGGACCACGCATGAGTGGAACGGCTTGCCAGAGGAAATTGTCTCTGCGTCTCCCTCATCTTTTGTTAGAAATTCGCACAATTTTTTGTTGAACTAATCCCTACTGTACATTTCTGATGCGTTCCGTATTAATTGCTTTTTATTTTATTTTATTGCCCTGTGTAACCGATAGCACTCTTCTTTTTTGCGTTTTTGCTTTGTATTTGCAATGTGATGCCTTATTTATGACAGTGTAAGTCAACACTTTGTTGTTTCAACCATACAGCCTTTTACCCGCAACCATTTTTTGTTGTATTGACTGTACTGTATTCTTTTGCTTGTTTTCCCCCCTACAATAATGCCCGTTAGGGCGATGTAGGTACCTGTATAAATAAATAAACAAACCTTGCGGAACCATATCATAGGTTTTGCTGTGTTCAGACTGGTCAGCCTCAAAAATTGCAGTACGACGCTGTAAATACAGGGCGGTGCCAGTACGACGCCTGTCCTACGACAGCTTCACCCGCGCCCTTGCCGGTGTAATTCTCGTTGTTTATATAAACTTGCTTTGATGTATATTGTGCAATTCATCAACATCACAAACATAGCGACCGCACTCCTCTTGGGGAGTGGGTAGAACCTATGGCAGCACGGCATACACCAGCATGCCAAGAATATGGCGAAACAAAAACAGGAAGTTTAGAAATAGGAAACTGCGAATTGGATGGTCAAAATCCAAGAACGGGCGCGTACTGCCCTTCGGTAGGAAAGGACTGCAAAGGCCCACATGCGAGTAAAAGCAGTTTTTTTTTCATTTGTTGGTGAGTGTTTGCTATGCAAAACGTCTTCAATCACCGAATGTGAGATCGTCCAACCGCGTGCGCCCGCGTAAAGCACCGACCCGAGCGCATAGCGAGGAACAGGATGAGAGCAATACAACGAACACCATATGTGAGAAAACTGCGGCGACCAAAGAGCACGCGCATGCATTGGAAACGGTGACTACTACAACTTGTGGTACAGCGTACGCTTCACAGCGCTCAGGCCAGCCTCGCGCACGCAGCGATACCGTCTACCACCGCGCACAAACACAATGCCCGAAATGGCGAAACAGCAGAAACAAACAAAACAAAACGAAAAATACATCCCGTGACACATAGCGTAGCCTCTGTTGTCACGTTATATTGTGTCTTTATTCCGCCCTCCTTATGGAAAACAATTTTTCCGCCATTAATGACGTCACTTTGCAGATAAATTAAGTGATGTTTTTCGTCTCGTACTTCGACTCACGCATTCCCGAATGATATGCGCACTGCAAACCGTCTCCCCGATGGCCCCTTCCTATTGCAACCGAGTGTGGATATGGGCAAGAATGTAGCCGAAAATACGGGGCGCTCATTAGAGGGGAAAAACGGCGTAAATATGAATAAAAAGGTGACAAGGCATGTCAGTGATATTTTTCACCAGTTTTCCCTACGTATTACCTGCAGTCATTCTCCAGGTACCACGAATTATTCTGCGACACAGAAACCAGCAGCTAACAAATTTACCAGATTTTTAAAATCTGGTGCCGAATTTCACCATCTGGCAACACTGTTTAGGAGGTAACTTGCTTCCCGTTTACTTCATTGAAGAGTAGCCTGCGCTAGCGATCTGGCTGTCGACGCCATGAAATTCATCTCCTTCAGCACTTTCGATATGTAACCTAGCTACTACCTTGCGACTTTTGCATACTGAAAAATGATTCTGGTGTCTGCATTTTCTGCGTATTTGATATGCACTAATGCAGGGAAGACGTCTTTTTTGTGTTCATGGCTGGCGCCGCAATACTGCATTTTTTTTACAGTAGGTTTTTGTAAGTTTGCAGCAATCAGATGTTCTGGATTCCATTGCCAATAGCTCGATGGGTATTCTTTTTTACTGCATGCACTTGCCTATAGTTATTGCCCGCCATTTATGGCCCTACACTTACTCATTGTTTGATGGGTATTCTCTTTCACTGCATCCACTTGACTACCGCTAAATGCTCTCAAATGAAATTTTGTTGCTTTACCTGATAAACACCATTTCACAACTATCTCTCGATTTTGGTCCCGGAGATTTAAGTCTGTACGCGTTTTCGGTATGTACATCATAAGCGATTTGTTTGTTAACACTCATGCCTCTTTAGGCCTAAAATTTACAATCGCACCATTTCAGCTTCACGTCCATGATCAACTATCGAGTTATTCCTCTGGGTTAGTTTCAAGTCTGTCAGAAAACTATGGAATTGTTCCTGTGGGTGCTGCTTGCGGGAACGGAAAACGTAACGCGAATATAGTTCGTTGTTGCTCGGTGGAAATTGTGTGTCGATAAGGTTAATAAGATGAGGGAAGCAAACTTCTTGTTGCTGTGTTGCAGGGAAGGTGCACGAAATCTAGCTGTCGTATGCATCGCACAATGCTGTTCCTTCGACGCTCGAGGATATTGCTACTCGCTGTTCGTGCGAAGCGGTCATTGGGTCCGTTGCTGCCAGGTACAGCCTAAAGACATACAATTGTTCCACTGCGTGCCCCTCCAAGTGAAATTTCGGCGGCGCTAGAAGCTATTTTATTTCTTCGCTTCTGGTACACCTGGTTCACAACTCTGCCAATATGTTTCGTTTTGGTGTGTGGTGTATGACTGGACTTCTGTTATACTGGGTTCACTGGGTTTATGATAATGTAAGAAGAGATAGCGAATGCAAGCGACTACATGGCTGACATGCAAAATACGAAGGTAAGTGGCCGACAGGGCGCGACTTAACTTGATGCCGTCGTGTACTCAAGGTTTCCCGCGCTCCGCCGCAAGGAGGTAGAAGGAAATAAACCCCCGTGGTACCTTCTGTTGAGAGCTGTAGCCGCAGGTGGCTCTTATACACCAGGCGCTGGGTCCCAGCCATCTAAACACTACGTGGCACTATCTGACTACGTCGCGCTATCAGTCGGTTTCTCGTGTAGCAGTTTGTCAGTTCCTCACGTAACAAATGCCCATCGTGGCGTGCAGCTGACCCTGCGTCCGGCTCGACGTACCTGACGCTCAAGTCGGTGAATGGCAGGACTCTTGCCACGTCCATTATTCCCGGGCGCGAGCACAACGCGTTATCTTATCGGCGCACTCTTATCGACCATCCTCTTACTTTCATCGGCCTTGCGCTACTATTATACTCGTTTACCAGAAGTTGAGAAGGTTCCAAATGCCCAAAGTGATGCGCGCGCCTGATAACTAACAAGCGCGACCTTGTAGCCATTACCACTCTACGAACGTCGCGGGCGACTATAAACTAAAAAAATTGACCACATTTTTCCGCGGGGGAACCATGGGGTGATGCGACGCATCTGGGCGGTGCTTGTTACGGTTGCGCTGACCATCGCGGTAGCAGACCTGCTAGTCTCCATTCAAATCATCGGTGGTGATCGAATGTCATCGGAGTGGCGGCGATGGAGCGACTGAGCGGAGTAGCGCAATTATCGCGTTTATATGTACCGCGCGTTAACGGTGAGGGGAATGAGAGAGAGTAGCGCATGCGCACGTGTTAACCGAGCGCTAACGCGTGCTGACGCACAGCTGGCACTGCGAGGGGAGCGAGCGCTAACGCAATATGACGCTGCGGTGAGAGCGGCGTTACCGCGCAGCTGGCGTGGCGAGGAGAATGGGGGAGAGGCGTGCGGACTACGGATGAATGGAGGGACAAGGCGAGTCAAAGAGATGCGTCGCATCTAAAAAAGTAAAACCTGTGGCTTTTGGAGGGAAATTACGATATTGCAGGGTACCCATGACCCCCATATGACGCGAACTAGACGCATCATGCATACTGCATAAAACGTACGCTCGTGAGCATGTTGGAACGACCAGAAGGTATCATGCGCATACGCTTGTATTTTTTCTGATAAAGCAGGCCGCCGCGAAAGGACTAGTGGCGAGGCGCCATCGCAGAGTGATTACCAGGAGCGAGAAGGGGCTGGAGGCTCAGGTCCTTTTGCTGATCCGTTCCGAAAGTCGTATGGTCTCGAAAGGGCGGGTCCAGAGCTGGTAATCAGTCCTCAAATTGTCTGCTTCGCACGCCGTCTGCGCACCCGGAAGTCGGGAAAGGCAATCAGCATCCCCCTGTGGGCCGCCGCTTTTGTAAGTTACGAAAAAATCGTACTTTTTATGTCTAAGAGCCCATCTTGCGAGTCGACCATCAGGGTCACTGACGGCAACCAGCCAGCCGAGCGCGTGATGATCGGTAACAATTCGAAAAGGGCGACCATATATGTAGGAACGAAATTTGGTTATTTCAAAACCACAGCAAACATTCTTGCTCAGTTAATGGGTAATTCCACGCATAGTGGCGAAGGATCAGTCGCGATGTCAAAAGAAATTTCAACTGACGGAAAGCGGCCTCGAACAAATAGCTAATGAAAAAAAGGTATTAGCCGCTAGGCTTCCTTAACACCGCCTGCTTTCGTAACGAAAGTAGCCACAATACAAAGAAGATCAAAGAAATTCAATTTCCCACGTCGCATTTTTTAATCGTCTTTTTTCCATAGAACTGGCGATTGGAATAAGCTTCCGGAAAACGCTGTCTCCGTATCTTGTGTAACTTTAGCCCGACTATAAAGTGTTGCCTGCGTGGGGACATTGAAAACGGTGTTCTTGGATTACCGTCATCTTTTTATGTATAATATTTGTATTCTTTTATTTTATTCATTTGCTGCTGCGTATTGACGCCCATTGCAATGATTGAAGATCACTGGGACTCGTTTTATAGTCTGTCCATTTATATAAAGTTTGGTCCTCATCAATTGTTCGTTCTTTGCTTCTGTTTCTTTTTTTTTTTTGCCTTCGGGTCGCTTCCCCTTTTGGTTGCACAATGCTCTTGGCTGCAAAGTGTTTCTGTAGATGTTTATTTTCGAATATTTTTTTTAGTACGAGATTCATGATTCCGTTTATGGGCAGATCATTTTTTTTCCTGTAGCCCCTACAGCAATGCCCTCTTTGCGAATTTAGTATCATAAATAAATAAATAGGTACATAAAAAATATATTGAAACTCTCTGCCTGTGAGAGTACCAGTAGTAGAATCCCCGAACAAGGCCCTGTGCACGCATGAAAACTTCGGAAAAGAATAGATATTACATGCAAGACTTACGGCAACGGTCTAATTAGTGTCGCATAGAAGCGCGATGGGAGGAGTCATATGTAATTTTACCTAACCGGCTGAACCGCGTCCGCTCACTGTCTAGCCACAGTCACTGTAATTATTATGTCTCTCGCTAGTCAGTGAGCGGAAGTGGTTTGTCGGGTTGGGTAAAATCTAAGACAGACTGATCCGCTTGCAGTTGTGAAACGACACCATCGAGGGTTCCTGTACTGGATGGGAACAGTCTGTCTTGACATTTACCCACCCGGCCAAACCGCTTCCGGTGACTGACTAGCCAGAGTCATTATTAATAATTACCAGTGACTGTGGTTAGTCAGTGAGCGGAAGCGGTTCTGCCGGTTAGGTGAAATCAACTGTGACTCCTTATATCCCCGCCATCATTCCACACGAATTCGACCATTGCTGCATTGAATGCATACACAAAATAAAAATTGCGGGCGGAATTCTGAAACTAATCTCAAATCGCAAAATCCGGCAGCATTTTGTCGCATCGCATTGTGGATGGCTTCGACAGTTTTGGGGAATAGTAGTGAAAAGCTTTCGCAATTCATCAATTTTTTTCATGTTAGTTCAACGTTTGTCCTTGGCAATAGCTAATATTTAAAGACGCAAGGTCTATATTTCAAACGGAGCGCGTTGGTGCAGCTACAGCGCGATGATAACAAAACCTTGAATTAAGCACCCGTTTATAGGCAGTCTTGGTTGAATATGTTTGAAAACAATAAATTGTAAGTCAAAGCTTGTTGTCAGGTCAATGTTATTGTAATAAATTATTACCATTTTTTCGAAAAAAACAGCCCAACTTAAAAAGCAGTTGCTTTCAAACAAACAGGTGATTTTTTTTTGACAGTGCAGAAACATTAGAAATATTTTGACGGGTACGCTATGCAAACGTTTTGTAATATTTTAAATGTTTTGTTCTGCGCAATTCTGATTTTTGCTATATAGTTGAAAAAGGCTGTCCCAATTTAAAGCAGTCAAGTCAAAATTTCTTGGTGTTAACAAGATATCTGTATTACCTTCGTGTAAGGCTCTTCCATTCTTCCGTTGGGAAATTCCTTGATTGGTTCTGGGGATACAAAGGTCGAAGTGTTAGATGTAATTATTTAGTAGAGTTAGTGTTCCTTTCTTACCGCAAGAGCGGCCGAGGGGCTAAGGCTTTGCGCTCCTCAGCCCGTGGGAGTGGGTTATTTCTATATAGGCGGAACAGACTGTTCGAATTTGCAGCAATCACCGCAATCTTTTTTGCTGTTAACTAAATATCTGTATTGAGTTTCTGTAGGGCTCTTCAAGTCCTCAGCTTTATAAATTCCCTTGTTTTGGTCGGGGCTACATAGAGCCGAGTTTTTAATGTATTTGTTTAAGTAAAGTTTAGGTTTGCTTTTTCTTAACCGCAGAGGGCGGCAGAGGTGTTAAGGCATTGTGCTCCTCAACTCATGGGAGTGGGTTCACCTCCTGGCTGCGGAGGCCGCTTTGTAGCGTAAGCTGCACTGGCCGATTTTGAGCAGTTCTGCATGGACCTTCATGGGCCGTGCTGCGCAAGCGCAAGGAGCAGTAGATTGGATTGAATTGTTTTGGATTTGGATTGAATCGGATTGGATTTAATTGGAATATATTGGATTGGACTGGAAATCCAATCCAATTGGAGCACGGATGTGCAGAGAATTGGGTCTGCACATTCGCCGGTCTGCGCATTCCAGAGAAATGACGTCATTGCAGTGGCAGACACACTGGCGCCGGCGCGTCCCCTGCTGTGGGCATCGGTTCCGCAGTAGCAAAGTCTGACGCTGAACCGGAGCCACGTGATAGCCGTTTCGTGTGGCTCCTGGAGACTCGTACTGCGCATTCGTCAGGAGCAGTGATTTGACTCGACTGGACCGGACCGGACCGGACCGGACTGGATTGGGATGGGACTGGACTGGATTGGATTGAATTGAATTGGAAATCGTTTTAGCAGAATTAGGCGTGATAATCAGCTAATCCTAGACAACCAGGAAACCTAAGAATAACGAGCTGAACCTTAGCTCACTCTGCGTAGATCCTGGTATATCCAAGCTAAGCCACTACTAATGTTTGTGATGGAGGCTGTAAAGCAAAGAAAAAACTTCGAGTATTCGAGATTTAGGAGCACATATAAGATCTCCATTTTTCTAACTGTTCAGCTGCCCTAGACTACAGGTGTGCTAATTGTCAGTTACGTTAGTGCGTGACAACAATAATCAATCGATAATGGTGAAAAAATGGCTGGACTCACTTCCATCACTAATATAAGAGATACGGAGAGTTCGATATGAACGTGCACGCCTACCGCATCATAATGCTCATGCATTCGCTGTCTTTCCTTCTAGTATGTCTTGCTTGCCTATTCTTAAATTACTTAAAAGTATTCTTAGCACTCATGATGGTCGACGAGAGGCAGGGGATCACCACACAAAGTATTCTTGCACGGTGGTGCTATGAAGCATAAAATTGAAGACAAACACGTATGCCAGCGTGTAATACACGACGGAGTTGACTGTTTAATCAGAGAAGACAGAAAAAGTGTGCCTAGTTGCCATAAATTGACCACGTCAAATCATCCCTCAGAGAAGCGGACCTAAAGCTGCTTCAGTACAACAAGGAGGTGGGCTATGAGGATAGCACTAAAAGCATCTATGGCGGAAAAGCCCAACTTGCTCTGAGCAGGCATTTGAAAGAAGTACCAGGCGTCAAGGCCGCTAAGAAAAAGACCAGGGCGGCGAACCCCTGTCAAGGGCCGGTTTGTCGAAGCGGCATCATTGATGAAGAAATCCAAAATGAACACCTTGTCAGTCGGTTCAGCAAAAAACTCACAAGCAAGAATGCCCGTTCCGCGTCATTCTGTCTGAGCATGGAACATGGCAAGGCATTCTCGGAGGTTATCTTCCAAATCCTTGGCTGTTCTGCACATACACGCCCAATACCTCCTAAAGAGACCGCTTGAAGTCTCGTCGTTCTTCCAGAGTGAGTACCCAAGCAATGGAATTGCCTTTTCCTTCGACGTCAAGGACTTGTATCACTGGGAACCAAACAACCTCCTTTCTGATGAAGTGTCTCAGTCATCGACCGTCATGGCGCCGTCAAATTTGATAACTCGTGCGTGGTGAAATTGAGCCTGTTTTTAAAATTAAACTTTTATCGGCAATTCACATCTATATCTCGCAACAACCGTTAATGGTCCATAGTGATAGCATTTGCATAGGTTCACGTCTTGCACCAGCCCTTAGCAATCTTTTAATCACCCGCTTTGGCAGATGTTTAATGGCTACTTAGATCAGACGATAAATTTTAAGGTGTACAGCTACGTTCACGATTATATAATAATTTTTAACCTTGACAACCGTGACCCGCGCCAAGTTTCTGAGCTAATCTTCAACGTTTTTAAATCTTAACTAACACCACTTAGCCTGACGAACGAACATGTGCTTGATTGCAGATTTTTAGACATGCAATTTTCTTTTTGTTTGCTGGTCATATGAACCGCGGTCGAAGAAGGCACTTTTACCCTGCTCATCTGCACATTCTGCACTCGTCAAAGAGGGTACAGGAAAAGACTGTTGAAAAGCAGCACCCACGCGCTCGTGCCAAAATGCGGTAAAGTTTTTCCAGGCGTGTTGATCGAATAAAAGCAGAAGTGTTTTCTAACACCGTCATCACTAATGTTTCATTGCACTTCATTTGCCAACTGAAGAAGAAGCAAAACCTAGATAAGGAGAAGCCTCAAAAGAAGGGAATATAAAAAATACTGCTAATCCACACTGTGAATCGAATTGGAAATCAAAGCTGTAAACGGCACCCAAAATGATCACCCATTTGACGTCACTTAAACTCACTCACGTTATTCTACAAATCGTGAAGCCAGAGAGAAGTGGAATGCACTAACCACACCATCTCTTACTTCAAAGAGACATTCTTGTTAAGGATAAATTATGGCACGATGCATGAACGGTGGTTGGTTGAGGTGTATTGCTGTAGCACATGAGTGAAAACTCTTTTTTTATGAAAATAAAGGCAGCTCAAAACCGGTGTTAGACGATCTCACTTCTCCGCCGCTGCCATCACGGACGGGGGCGAAGAGATCAGCGTCAGAGACGGAGGAGCAAGAGGAGAAGAAGAAGGAAGAAATACTTCTATTCCATGAACCAATACCAACTCGCAGAGCTTGCCATCTTGGTACTCCTGTTCAGATTTCTGAACGGCCCATAGTGCCGCTCAGGGGAGCAGTTTCTTCTTCACGGTAGCGCATATTAGGCCCGTGCCGCTTTGCTCTGACCACCAGATTAACTGGGTAGGCAGAGAGGGGCTGGAGTTCAGCATCTCACATTGGTCTTGTTCGGTAGTTGATGGAAAGAGAGGAGGGTGTTCAGTGCTAAAGTCGGACACCCCGATTATGTGGCAGAGTGTTCCTACTTCTGGGCAAAATTTACATTCCGCGTAGTAGCGATTCGGGTATAAACATGTCGGGTGTGGGAATGAGGTGGATTGTATGAGCCGTAGGGTGGTTTGTTGTTATATGGAGAGGTCAGGGTAAGGCGAAGGTAGCGTCTGTCTCAGAAGGCGATAATGCTGGGTTATGCTCCTGAACGAGAGAAGCGGGTGACTGTCCTCGTGCAGCCCCATAGCACGGGGGGGGGGGGGGGTAACAAGTGCAGGCTTGGTGGGCGTATTCGTTTCCCTCCATGGAAGCGTGAGCGGGTGTCCAGATGAGCTAGATGGAACCATTGGTTGAGCGGTTTTTTAGCTGCATGCAGTGCAGGTCGGGACACCAAAGCCGACTGGTAATTAAGGTAGGCTTGTTGGAATCGGTGACTAGGCTGTGAACCCCTGGTTGAGTGAGAGCCAAGGCGATGGCTGACTTTCTGCTGCCGTCATTTATTCGGTCTTGAGCGACACAAGCAAGCAGGTTGGTTCTGGAGGTAGTCACGATGATGGCGTATTGGTGCCTCGATGTTGGGAGGCGTCCGTGTAGATACCTGCATGATGCCCACCGAGGCTGTGTCGAGTGCTTGCCGCCCGTGCTTGTCGGCGACCTCGGTCGTGTGAGGGGTTCATATTCTAAGAGAAGGGGGCATCATATTAGTTCTTGTCGCCAAAGTGTTTGAGGAGTACTCAAGCGGAGTGACTTTCTGTGCTGCTCAACCAAAGCGGTGAAGGATTGCGGCGACCCGTCACAGTTCTGCTCATTCAGACTTCTGGACCGAAAGATCACCCTCTATCAGCTCTTCCAACGTGCTAAGCGCCTTTTTGTGGACGCACTCATGGGGTGACCAATGGCTTTGCTCATGCGCCTTTTTAATCATTATATAAAGCATCTTAAGTTCTCCCTGCCGAGAAGGAGGCAGGGGCTGACGTAGTGCAATTCTCGAGAGGACAAAAGCTTGAATGTATCGAAAGGTATCAGATTCCTTGAGGCCTGCTTCATGGTGTCCAATCGCCTGATCATGTGTATGATTTTATTGGATGCTGTGTTTGGAGGTGCTTCAAGGATAACTCACTCTTGGTGCTGGCGTGAAGATGTAGGCCCAGGATCTTGATGGTGGTGCTTGGAGTGATGGCCTGGCCATCAAGAGTATTTGAATGTGTTCCTTGAGGTTGTCGTTGGTCGTGAGGGCGGAAGCCAAGGAGCTGAGAATTTTTACAAGTGTGCTGGAAGCCAATGGCTTTAGCGCATTGGCGTACTAGAAGTGAAATGCCACGGGTTGATGTGAGCTTCCTTTAATCACTATCGCGTGGCATTCAGCGAGAATCCGGGTGTTAAACCATTAGATGGGCTTGGTAAGTGAACCACTTATCTTCCCCGTCTTCGCGTGGGCTCGTAGCTAAATCAGTAAGACAACGAGTTCTTGCTTGGTTACTCTATTTGTTCCAGGTTCGGTTCCTGGCGGTGCCAATGAATTCTTTTATTTGTTCGCGGGAGTTTTCTGTTGACACCAACGGTCACGAAAGAACCCTTGGGGGTAGAGGTAAAAGCTTTGCTTTAAAACAGAGATTGTCGTGATAGCGTACATTCACCAAGTCTCACACAATGTAGAAAGAGTGGCGCCAAAAGCGGCCGTGAAGGTTGTTTTTGTGGCCCTGAGCAAGCTTGCTGTCTATGTAAGCGAGTTAATGAAGAAGGGAACAAGAAGCCATCATGTAACAAAAAACACGCTGAAAAATTCGTTAATTGGAGTAAAAAGCCCGTTTAATAAATACCGTTTTCCTGTAAACGATGGTATGTAGCACAAACAAGGCGATGTAATAATGATTGGGAACACACTAAATTTGGGAACACACTAAAAGGCGTTCGCTGTGGCTCTCCTTACATTTATTGTCAGTGTGCAAGCACCGGCCGAAACTGGAGGGCGGCTATGGCATACGACCGCCCCTGGAGCGTAGTCGTGTTCGAACTCTGTGTGTCGCGTGCCCTGCTGACATGACCAGCCTCCGCTGATAATGATTGTCCGGGGATGCGGATGATGATGATAGTGGCCCTAAATGCCGATAGTGTTGCCGCCACTACGAAATCATCAAAACATGCAGGCATCAACGTAGACACAAAATTTGCCATGCGCACCGCAATTCGTAACGCGATGACCCGAGTGTGAGCGTTCCATCATTTTCCCAACTATGAAAAGAAAGAAGAATCTGTCCTCTCCCCTCAAATTGAGAAATTTTTAAACTTTTGTTTACTCGTGTTCCTACCTTCTGCCACCCCTTCCTTGATGCATTTATAAACATTTCACGAAAATAAAGAATTTGTTTGTTAGTCAGCGATTCGTCATGTTTTTTCGGCCTTCTCCCATCCTTTGAGTTGTTTTCGGTATTCTTGAACGTGTACCTACAGCCCATATTTTAAATTTTTACCTTCTCGATGTGTTTTACTTGCTGCTTTCCCAACAACTGTTTACTTCGAACAACACCTCACTAATTTTTACCTAAATAAAAGGGTCTCATGGACGTCAACAGCATTTAAAGCGTTAGTGTTTACGCGCACACGTTTAATTGCGTTTCCCTGAGATTGTCCAAAGAAGTTAAATAACAACTACCCGTGTGCTGACACGTGAGTGACGCGCGTAGTTCGACTGAATGCTATGGCTAGCATATTCGTCTTGTCACATTCGTGGTGCATTACTAGGGAAAAAAGCAAGCTCCCATAGTTATTGGGAAACAGCATGTTTCAGAAAACGTTCGATCACTTGGAATTGTCCTAGGCTACAGTCATTTTCCATGTTCGGTAGATACCACACAAAGAACTAGGACATGACTTGAAGCCCCGTCAATTTTATCTTTAATTAGGTAAAATAATTAGGTGATTTGTGAGGAAAGAGACTCAGCTTGTTTTCATACATGAATAAAATGCAGGTCTTTCAAGTTTGTTATAAAGTTCACAAGGAAGCTGGGCTCATTCGCAAGTTACAAAAGAACGTGTTATGTTTTCTCTACTGGACTGCACTGAGCTCTACTCGTCATTATCCTTAGAAAAATAAAGGAGACTACGTTTTTAAGATAATACCCTAATTAAGCCTCGTAAATTCAGAAATTTGCTTTATCTGTAACCGAGGTAAACTTTCCACAATGAGCAAGGAGTACATACAGGCAATAGCCCTTCAAACTGCTGAAATTTCAACTGTATTGGAAAGAAAACACGTAAAAATCTCACCTTAGCCGTGTTCATTTATATAAATAAAAGTAGACCTGGGAATTGACTTGAGGCAAATAAAACATACATTCATTCATAAAAAAATACAGCTTTTCTGGCGACATGACGGACGGAAGGAAGAGAAGGACTTGATTCCAGTGTTGTACACGCTCCTGTAAAACACGAACGAAAGCTTGTTTCTCGTTCCTTCCCAATTTTACAACGAGTTCCCGATACAAGTTCCTTTATTGCGAAAGCAACGCTTTCCAGTTATACATCGAACATTGGAACGTGTCGTTACATTACGTTACAATTAATTTGTTAAAATTTAAATATGGTGTTGAATATTCTGAGGTGAAATAAAGTTAGTAATTGAACACTCACACCGAGCTACGTGTATTATACGAATAGGAACACTGGCGGCAGCAGATTATATGGAGATAAAAGAATCCAACAAAACCGCTCCTAGCCGAATTTTTTAAGGGAGCACCGGACAAACTCCAGACATGTCTAAGTGCGGTTTTGGTGCTTCTTTATTATGGTTGAAATACATATGGTACTTTCCACTTGGCCTTAACAATGAGCAGTAAGGTTACTGCGCTTCAGATGTGCAAATAGAAAGTTCCTCTTACACATGAACATAGTTAAATTTCTTGCATAAGAAACGGTGTCGAAAGAAACAATACATAGGCGTGTAATCAATGGTTATTCAATATTGCAGTGTATATAAAATACCTTACATGCCCTTTCCAGGGACATGAGTAAAGGGATTACAAAAGAGAAGCTTTGGGTATCATACAGCACAAATTTACGAGTAACAAAACACAGCAGAACAAGTAATGGCTACGAGGTTCGCAATACAAGTTTAAGTCAGAACACGATAATAAGTAAAAAATAAAAGTCAACGGCGTAGTCACACATTAACTCTGCGCACAAGAATTACAAAGTATACCGAATGCAATCAGCGTAGTAGATAAAGAAAACAACCAAAGGTAAACGCAAAGTAAAGAACGGGGTGCCTTAACACGTGCGTAAGAACAGTTTGAAACCGACGAACTAAAGATACTCTAAACGCTGGCCGTCCATATTCGGGCGGCCTCGCTCAGGTATTTTGCATACGGCACGCGACAAAATTATGCCCAGCAATGAAGAAATTCCCGTCCTTTGTCAACAGCACGCGTGCAATACAAATAACTATAACAGGCAGCACTGAACGCGGATCTTTCGGTCGGATTTCCCTGATAGCGGGCGAGCGATGCAAGGAAGGTGACGCATCAGACGAGCAGAGGGCGGAGCGTGGCTGCCGTTCGACTTTTGCGAAGAGAGAAAGCGACCCCGCTCGTGGTGGCGGGGCAGCCTCGGCGGGGCAGCCAGAAAGGCTGCCCCGCCGATCCCGTGCAACAACAAACGAAAACTCATATGCTAGCGCCGATTAGCCAAGCCAAAGCCAGCGCATATCGAGACACGAATTGTCGGATCAGCTGTTCGTGGCTAGGATGAGGTAAATTGCGGCCGAATGTCTGGCGCTTTACGTTTGCATTTACGTATCTCGATCCTAGATGTGGCGACGATGTTTCTCGCTTCCGACGGCGCGTTTCGACGAGCGGCGTGCGGTACCACCGCTCACCACCCGTTTCAATTTGTCGCCGCGGCGTCCTGGAAGCAGACGACGCGCCTCCGTTGCTATAGCGACGGGGCGCATGCGCAGAGAGCAGTGGAAGTGCGATAAAGTGCAAAACATCCCCCTCGCGAGGGGCACGTTCAAATGCAGAGTATTTCCGGTGGCGCACGACGTTAAGTAGTTTGCGTTACGTTAATGTTCTTGCACTTGTGGCAACTGCTGACGAGAGAGCGCTCGTCAGCAGTAATTTGAATGGGTCAACGATATAAGGCGCGTTCGTTGCGTCCCATTCTGTGTCGGCTTTGTGGCGCAGTGGGTAGAGCACCATGTACATTGCGTTCCGCCCCCAGTATCAAGGGATCGAAACCTGGCGCCGGATAGTATTTTCTTTTATATAGTGTAGGGGGAAGGGTGTGGACTACGACTACGGATGTCAACGCGGGTGACATCGTGAGTTATGAAATGCTCTGTATTTAAAAAACCTGGCAGTTCCGCTGACCCATTCCCGCCAGATCGGCGACAGAGCACGTCTTGAGGAACTGCGTGCGTACTCTAACGGCGAATTCAGTTGAAAGAGCAGGAGCACTCAAAAACACTCTTAAAGTGTTCTCTTCTGAGCAGGCGTGTTTCAGTGGTAGAACAGGAGTAGGAGAACTGTCATCCAGTGGCAGAGCGAGACCACTCTCGATGCTCCGAGAGCAGTAGGGAGCAGTCAATTTTGCTCCCGCTTGAAAAGCGGAGTAAGCACAATACTAAGGAAGTCACGTGACCTTAACGTCATATTCTCCCCCTTTATTTACTTCTGCGAATTGTCGTGGTTCGGCGAGCGCAGGCCGGAGAGCGCGGCGGTATCCATCGTGCATTTGCAACTTTGCGGAATGGGCAGCGAGCCCTACGAGCGTGCGAGTGCTTCGTACCCCCACACGTGTTTTGCCCGGCTTTGCTCACACATGCTTTTTCGCCGGGATTGTTGGGATGCCTAAAGGCCGGAATACGTGGAGCGAACTTTCACGTCGAAGTTCACGCGGCGGCAAATCTGGAAATTATACCAGAAAACGACCTCGTTCGTGTAAGGCACCCAAAAGAGCCCCCCTATTAAACGACATGCAGAGCAGCGCCAGGGCAGTAAAATATCGTGGTCGCATTGCGCTGGTGGCGTATTTTGCTCATAAGATTGCCGTGCCAGGCGTTAATGGTAACTCACTTACCGAGGTTGTCCTCACTATTTAATATTGCGAAAAGTATTACAATCCGCCTACCGTAATACACGTTTATCTACAAAACAAAAAAAAAAGATATTTTAACGTCCCCTGGAAAATCAACAATAATGCACAAAGCTTCGTATTCCTTCATGTTGAAATAGGTGGATTTCTTTGGACACGTAGGTAGTGCCACATTTAAATACCACAAGGCGCCGCCTTTCAGACATGAGATACTTAAGAAGCAGAGGTCAACCGTGTCTTCAGGCACAATCCGCAACTCTATGTTCTCACAAGATTGTTTATTCGACGAGCACCACAAAGCGATTATCTGAGATAGCGTGCTACATGTGAGCTGATCTGGCCCGCGGACAACAACCCCTGCCGCTTTGATTTGCCCTTGAGCCTGTCCGCGTTTTAAGAGAATATTCTACCCTAAAGACGGCGAGGGTAAAAACAATGGCAAGTTTCAAGGACATCGCCCAACCTCCAATGTTGAACAGCCGCACCCAACGTCTGCTAGCCTAATCGAACAAACAGAAACAGATTTGAATAAAGTGATGGGCACGATGCTTCTCTGTCTTTTTTTCTCCTCTCGCTGCCCGAATATCCTAGGTGTGGAGGGCTGCCTGGTCAGGCATAAACCATCATCCTAAAACTCTAAATGAGGTAGGAGAAACCAATTAAAAAGGCTCTCAGAAACATTAACAGCACCACCACACCAAATAAATTTATTACCCTTATCGCTTAAAATCGGCCAAACCACCCCCCACCATCAGTCCCTGACATCTTTCGAGCACCTGAACATGGCGGTGGTCAGAACAGTGACACAGCTGTGGGTCCTAAGAATGTCTGTGTCCAGACATGCCGCCTACAGAACTTGAACTTGGCAAACGCAAATTCGGTCTGGCGAGGCGAGCTTAGCTGCTCTCCTGTGGGAGCTCGCACACGCTGCATGTGTTATAATAGGGCTAACTTAGCTTGGGAGAAAACGGGAAGTCCTTATAAAATTCGGTGGCAGGCATATTCTATTCTTCCGAGGATATACTTTGATTTCTATTCCACAGGTGAATAGCATAGCATGTTAAGGAAATTTCTGTTATCCTGAAAAGGTCTGAGTCGTCGTCACCGAGCTGAACAAGCAATACAGCTTAAAAATAGTAAAACCTCAAGCATCGACTTGTAGGTACGATGATGAGCTGGTAGAAAGTTTCTACGGAGATATCGACTCAGCAATGAACATACAGTCATCACAATTCAGGATTATGATCGCAACAGCTGTGCGATAGCGTTCCTCTGGGGAAGTTTTATGCGACCTTGAACTTTGGCCAGAAACAGGATCTCCGCTGTTAAAAAAGTTCAGCAAGTTGTCTCCCCAGCTATTCTCTGTTTGGACGCCATTTCAGCAATGATGAATGTTTCACGGTGTTAAATCAAACAGGAGTACTGTGAGAAAAAAAACAGAAACTGCCAAAAAATGTTCGCATCATTAGACATCTCAAGGATGAATAATGCATCAAAAAATAAACTGTCAATAGCACTCGACGATGAAGAGTGTAAGTTTTCGCCCTGCTATTCGTTTGAAATATGACTAGTGGGCGGACTTCTCTTTATCTTCTCACTTTTGTTTATCATCTGTGCAGTTGTCTTTTGTTTAAGTTTTACGCGGGCATTATTTACACGGGCAAGAACAAAGGCTTATTGATTTGGACTGAAAATACGGGGAGCTTTCATTTTGATGTGTCAGCTCAACCTCCACAAAATTGCAGAAAAAAAAGCAAAAATTTTGACAGGGATTAACTTCAGCGCGGTCGCATAGGAAATGTTCCAACGTGTCAGCTAGGCAAAGTTCGCATTGAGAGAATTGCATTTGGGCCTAATTAATAAAATTGTTTTTTTTTATGAAGCTCTGCTAAGGTGCACTTCACCCCTTTTGAAAAAAGCTTCTCTCGCATGATTTATGCCTGCTTGGCTTCGTTTAACTATATAGTGCAAACAACGAATAAAACGCCAGGTGAGTCAACACTGGTCTCGTTGCCTTTTTTTGTCCAGTCGTTTTCTACATCTCTGGGGAGACGATGGCGTCAAAAGTTCACCGACATAAAGAATTCGCTGATGAATGTTACCAGGCTTTTGTGTTCAAGCTATCAGCATCCAACCTTGGAATGTAGTTAGACAGGCAAGCCCATCTTGCGGATTACACAAGATAGGATCTACTCGGGTGCACGACAAACAAAGCACACCCTGCGCAACAGGAAGCGAACACTATCATATTGTGCTTTCCAGTCGGGCAGCATAGCGATTTGTCAGCCTACCACGTTTAGTTTTTAGGTGATGATAGCAACTCCGTGGCAAACACCAATAGGGAACACGCACTAGTCGTGCTGAAAAACTTCTTACCTACGACATACGAAGGTATAAGATGCGGCCTGCCTTCATTTTTCAACCACATCAACTGGCCTGTTTGTCACTGGTACCGCGCACCACCATGCTTCACTCGTTCGCCGATGGCACCAGGACCCGCTGATAAATTTTGGTGAGGAGGGGGCACACTTTCGAAACGCAAACCAGGCGGTGTTTAGATTAAGTAAGTTCTACAATGCAGGTCTGCCGTGCGTCGCTCCTGCCAGTCTTGAAGTCGCAGTAAACACTGTCACTAATGATGACAAATTTCTGGGTGTATCATGAAACAATAGGTGGCACTAGCTGTTCGCGGCTCAGTGTTGACACCACCAGTGCGTAAGCACTTCAGGGTTAGTGCCCTGCCACAGTGAATTCCAGTTCTGGACTGGGCGCACGATGTGTGTCTGAGTGGCATTGCCATCACCATCATTACAATACGAGGCACCATGACAGATTTTAAAGCGCCAATAACATCCAATGTACCAGCATGCCATGTACGATCCGGAAGGCAGGTTTGGCGCTTAGTTGATGCTTTCGTTGAAAGGACAAAGCTGTTGTGGCTTAAATTGCTGAATAACAATAAATTTCATTTCCAGAAAGTCGGAGGGTTCGCTTTTTCAGAGCCACCCCGTGGCAGTCAACACTGAAGCCTGGATCTGAAGAGGACATCTTGCAAATCCGCAATTTATATGCCGAGGCTGAAGCCTAGTTTGTGTTAGGGGAACTCTCTACTTTTGCTAACCCTGCTGAATAGCACCGATGCTTCCTCAGGACTTTGTGTGATCGTCAAAGTTAATCTACTAGAGTTACCCACCGATTTACCGGTCTGCTTGACTTGTTTTCCCCCAGCCAGCACAGCAAGTGTGTCACCAGAAGGCACACCAGTGGATGATTTCTAGCGTGTCCGGCCAGGTTTCAGGTTTTGCAGCCCGCTAATCATACGGTGAACAGTCCCCCTAAACTGAAGAGAATTTGGATGTTTCTGCAGCAGCCTGTGTTCAGAAGACCAATGGCAGGCACCCGGTGGCCAAAAATCTATTTTACTTTCGGCGGCCGATGGTCGTCAACGACCAAAGTGAATGCCCTATGTACGGCCCCAGGAAATCGTTTTTTAAAGTGGTGCTTAGCGGAGGCGCGGCAAGCAACCGGACAAAGAGAATTTGTTCTCTTGTGAAAACTGTTGTGTGGTGAGATGTCGAACTACGTGAGGCACGAGCACATACAGGTTTCCTGTGGTTAGGGGTAATTAGCGAGACGGGCGAGCTTCCGGACGCAGATTATGTGTTCTTTGGTGAACTGATGTTTTAATGAGGGCGGTGGCCGTATGGTATCAGAGCGGAGGTTTTCATTCGGTGGGCAGTTCACAGCAGAATCACAGCAAGCGTAGGCCACTGAGGTTTGTTTTGTTTTGGCAACAACTGTTCAGAAGAGGATCAACCGCCGTAAGGTTCCAGGTTGTGTTTCTTCATAGGGGAATGGTATTCCGTAAACCAAAGGCAGGCGTCAGAGCTTCGAGAGCCCTGCTAATTCTGGCTACTTGTGTTTGGAAGGAGGCAAGCCCAATGTACGCGCTAATTTTAATGGGGTGAAAAAAGGCTGCTACAGGGTCGAAAGATTCAGAACCAGCTTACATTGCTTGGTGTTTCTGCTCATTGAATGAACACAACTCGTTTTTCCAGCCGTAATGAGTTCTACCAGTTACCGGCAACGTGATAGGTACTCATTGGACATAGAGATTTTTTTTTGGGGGGGGGGGGGAATAGAGGGGGAGGAAGGCGGTTGCATTGAAGGCCATTTATCGCCACAAGAAGACTGTGTCATTCTTACGGGTGATCTAAGCCTGGCCAAGGGGTAGCGCTACTGCGCCTAACTCGAGGCCGCCGACCATGCCGAGCTCGAGGTTATTCGTACTTTGGGCCACAGTTATTGTTGTAGAACGGCGCATCGAACCGTCAGGTATGTCTGACCTATGACAGGGTGTGGTTTACAGAGTACAATGGCCTGCAAGCAGGCCTGACCCAAGCTGTAGCCACGCAGGCGCTGAACCGCGGTGATGTCAATGACCCCCAGCAAAATATACTGCTTTATTTTGGCCTCTGTAAACACGGAGAAAGCTTACCTCCCGGACATGTAGTACCAACTTGTGGCCCCGCTATAAGATGCTTCCTTTGAAATTTGTACTTTCTGTTTATAAGCAAGTGCTTTTTCATATTTCTCGCAGCATAGCAGTGAAAATAAAAGGACATCATTTTAAACTTCGTGTTAACTGTTGACAGAGAGATAACCTACCCTTTTGTCCAGAAACTGTATATAGTGCCCTAACAATAATGAGTAACACAGTGCCAATGCCTTTACTGATAGTTAGAAAACGTGGTCGCTTGGATGGTTAGAGCACAAAGTACTGCTGCCGCCTCGTTCGATTGGCGTGCGTGAAATGCCGGGTTACAACATAAATCTTTAGGCTGGCGGGTTCAGATTGCCGAGCATCAAGTCCGCATGCGTGGATGTCAGAGCGTTACGCATTCCAACATCGCCCAGTGAAATATTCATATTTTTTTATATTCTTTACAGAATGCAAGCTTTACTGTATGCGTCATACCATTGCTATGTTTTTAGCTAGAAACAACTTAGCGACTCTACCCTTACACTCCATCTTGAATAAATAGAAGGTTGGATAGATTTTCAGGCACCAGAAGCAGGTCGTAATTGGACTAAGGGCTACATGTTTTTTCCAGAAGTACAACGTTGGAGAAACGGGAACTTTTTTAGGCTATTAATGGTGTGTGCACCACTCATAAGAGAGAGAAAAACCAAACTTTGATGTACCCGTACTTGTAAGGAGCCTTCACAGAACCTGCCTACCTGAACGCTGATAAGAAGGGATGATCGAGTATAAACCGTATCTTCCAAGTACATAGTTTAAAAAGTAGACATCTTTCCTGCGGGGAAAAAGATAGTATATTGGTCCTGAGTGTTGCCCTGAGGGCGAAAACTTACATGACAAATGCAGGCCGGTAAAATTTACAAATAAACTTGGCAGGGGACTGTTTGAATAACACGCATATTTTCAGAGCGCGCAAGTCTTCGTAAACATTGTACCTAAAGGGCTTTATAAAAGGCGGCTCTCTTTTATGCCTGAAATATAGGCCAATAAGGTTAAACCCTCTCTCTGCCTTCCCCCCCCCTCGAATTTTTAAACTGGGCTCAACACAAGAAAAGACACCTACTACAGCGAAAGGAACGAAACTAATATGTTTTGCGGTCGACAGCAAAGGAGGCAGAGAAAGTAAACGGATGGAATTTATGTAAGCAGAGTTTATTAAATAAATTTTGCTCTTAAGTAAGGCTGAGGCTGAGGTAAAGGCTGGAACGTTAGCGGTGTTGGAAGGGGTAACCTTGGCGTAGGTGATGTGGTTCCAACGCGGGGAGCTTCGTGCGGCTCAACTGTGCGGCTGCCCCACCTCTTTACAATGAGGGGTCCTCGACCACCCTCAGTGAGCATACTTTAGCGGAAGTCCAATGCCCGTTACTTAGATGTAATCTGGTGGCTTTCCGGCGGGAGTGTTACCAACCCATTCTCGGCTGCCTGCGACGGCCGTGGTCATGCTCTGCTGTCGTGTTTTGGTCGAATAGCCGGAATCCTGGGGCTGGAACTGGTCCTGTGAACGTAAGCCAGTCAGCTTTTCTACAGAGACAGCGTGTTGGATACCCACAGAAGCACGGACTGGACACAGACAAGCCCTAATTTCGATAGGGGCCTAAAATGTTTGGCGAAAAAGCCTGGTATAAATTATGTGGCTAATATAACCTGGGCTCAAATTAGCACGTAACAGTCCTCTCCTAAGGTTCTTGGTTCACCTTTCCCATACCAGCAGTGCTGTCTGAGTTTAAGCTTTCCTCTACCCCGAAGTGCTGGTTTTGTGTGCTTGTTTACTCATTTTTTATGACGGCTTTCCTCGAGCTCGACTGCAAGTAAAAACGCGTTTCGGATCGACCTCCCAGTGAGAGAAACCCACCTGCAGGCGAGTGACCGCATTAGACAAATGCTGTGGTGTGCCGAGGCGTATGTTTGTCTCAGCATGCGTAAGGTACTCTGGACCGTGTCTTCGTTTTCAGATCCGCGACACGACCCGCACTACGCGAACCACCCACGAATTGAAATAGCGCTAAGATTGAACTTTACATTTTAGGGCTGTGCTGCGGCTATGGCAATGAAATCCACGGGAGTATCCATCAAATCCATCGGCGAGGAGGCGCTAATGATAGCTGCTGAAGCCATACGCGTCCCTGTTTTTTCCAGAGCAACAGGACTTGTGCTTTCACGGTGTCAATCTTCATGCGCTAAGCCGGCTGGATTGTACGTTTGGTGGGGAGGAAGTGTTCGAAAGCGTCAACATCCGCATGAGGTCGCAAAACAGCGACTTTCCGGCTCGAAGCGGCTGCCATTCTCGTGATAAACACACTGTATTAAAGGTCAAAATGTTTCATAGTTTTTATCCTTGATGTTTTTTTTTATTGTCCGCCCGCAAGTTTGCGTTGATGTCTTCAGTCAGCATAAGGTAACTCCCGCGACCTTAGACTTTTTTTTCGTTTGCTGTTTTAGTTAGGCTCGCTGCGTTTTTACTTTGGTCGTGTCAAGAAAGGAGCTGGCCCCATGCAACCCAGTTCTTTCAACCGATATGTCACGCAACCACTAGCTGAAATGGAAGCCTTATTCGCCATTTTAGCGTATTATTTTCTCGTGTGTACCACTTGCCCCTGATATCGAATATTTTTGCCTCAGTGGTTTGGCATGTAGTAAAAAGTTACAAATATCCCGGGGGTTGCTTACCGAGAAACAGTTTATTTCTAACACCCTCTCTCTACTTGTCGCCAAATAGAAGATTGCCATTGACGTCAAGAGCATTGAAAACGTTAGTGCTATGCGCACACATTCACTTGGGTTGTTATAAGATTTGCAAACAAGTAAATAACAACTGCCTGCGCGGCCTGATGATGATGAACCAACGTGAGTGAAGCGCCTACTTCTGCGAATGCCATTGCGTGCACGTTTCGTCTCGCCAGTTTCGTAGCGCCTTGCCAGAGAAAAAAGACAAGCTCCTATAGTTATTGGGAAAAAGCACGTTTTGGAAAACGCCCTATCACTTAAAATTCTCATTGGCCAGGGTCAGCTTCGGCGTTCGGTGGGTACCCCCAAAATAACGGGGACACGCGTCGGCACCCGGTCAATATAATCTTTTATAGGTAGAATAGTTAATTGATTTTGAAACGAAAGGGACAGCAGCTTGTTTTTCTACGAAAATAAAACTTAGGTCTTCCTAGTTTCGTGGAACGGTAGTCGAGATACAAGCCTGAATCACAAGTTACAAAACGACGTGTTTTGATTTCTGCGCGGTACTGGACTGAGCTCTACTGCTCGCTATACATCGAAGAACGAAAAGACATTGAATGATACAAATCACAGTTTTTGGTAGGTTACATGAATTCAGAGTTTTGATTTGTCTGCTACAAACGTAGAGTTCTCGGAAAAAGTAAAACTTTTCATCATGAAGAGATACATACAGAAAATTTCGTTTAAACATGCTGAAATTTTTAGTTTATTGGAAGGAAAACGCACAAACTTCTCAACGTTGCCATGTTTATTTTTTTAAACGTACACCTCGACGTGGTGTTAAGGCAAACACAAAATTACGTTCATTTAAAAAAAATCCAGGCCTGGACTGGCTGTAAGAAAACCGGAAATAAGAAGTTTTAAAAGTCGTTCCACGAGCAACGTGTGTGTTAAAAAACGGAAGTGAATCAGATTAAATCAAACAAATTACATTATTTTATTGAAACATACTAGGATGCTGAAGGGTACGGACAAAAAGCCTCGAAATGGCTTAACGGGGTCCGCGCCCTTTACAAGGCCTACCATGGCAAGGGGTGTATGTTAAAAATGCACTAATTGAATCTGAATTTGCTGACAAAGCTTCTCGAGGAGACAAATATACACAGAAAGGTTGCGAAATAAAAATAGTATTAAGCGATATCAAGACGGGAAAACGAAAATGATCTGATGTACGTAATAAGCCTAAGTATTAAAAAAACCCGAAGGAAACCCCTTAGGACAATGGGCCTTACACCGAAATCAAAGTATGCGTGAGTCAACGGTGCGCGATCAGAAGCACTGGCACGATTCAGATGGTGCAAACACAAAAACGAACTCACGATATTGCTCCTGCACTTGGTTCAGTTTACAGAAACACTTTGCACAAATCTCTAAATGAATATTTATCGCATGTGGGGTATCTTTTTGCACAGATTCTTCAGGGTGGACGGCCAGCAAAATTTCGAAACCTTCGGGCGTAAATTAGCGCGGCAACTTTAATTTTTCGGGATTTCGAGTACAAGAGACAGAATGGTGCGACGTAAGCCTGCCTGATTCACCAATTGAAATGTCGTGCTTAACTACTTCAGACTATTTCCGATTAGACAAGGCGTAAATTATTAAACTACGGAGGGAGCCACAGGGTAGGAAGACTGCGTGAGGGCAAGAGTGAGAGTTCAAAGTAGGAGCGGTAGACTCTCGACAAAATTTACGACATAAACGTAATTTTTGTGTGTATTCAGCCGTTTTGCCTACATCGTGAGTGCAATGAGCTACCCTCGGACACAGGTATTGACGCATCGTCATCAGGGTAAGCACAGTATATACACAATTGTTAGCTTCTAACAGCGGAGCTGTTTTAACTGGCAAACTGTTCGGGGTTCGTTGCGCGCCCGAAACCTCCCCCAGAAAAGGCCTAGCGCAAGGCTTCTGAAGAGATCTCTTGAAGACGATTCATAACGACTGTGCTCCGGACCTCCCTATTCCTTGCCTCCCCCCACCCCTGGCCTTCGACCCTTCGTTTCTAATAAAGTTAATAAACAATGCTCCTGCACGCGACGTGGAGCGCACATTCCTCATGCTCAGCATATACCCACTTAGTGTGATTGGCCAATATGGGCAAAACAAACTCCCAGCCTTGGCGACGTGCATCGAGCGCACGTTCGTCAAGCCAATCATACCCACTTAAGAAGGCTGGCCGAGGTTGGCCAGAAACAACTCCACCGTTCGTCGTATCGTCGCAAAAATCGCTCAGAACGAGGAAGACGCCTCGTAACGTACGCCTATCATTTTATCGTCGTCGTGTCGTCGTGCGCATGCCCTCTATACCGTACAAGCGCCACGACATCAGGGTCGAAGGTGCTGTAGGTGATCATTCACTGCACATCGCCAAGCCGCGATCGGTTTTCCCGGCCCGAGGAAGAGGCCACGCTTAGAGAGGCTGGGCGTGCCAAAGCATCCGCTAAAGACGATATGTCGCGGTTGCAGAGTGGCCCACGAACACGACTACAGAAACGACGAGTACCACCTGGCCTTGCTCAAAACTAAGGTCATTGAGAATGCCATGCCGTCAATGTGAAGCACGACACCAGAGTGATACTAAAACTGCACTTTGTGCCGTCAGTGAGCACCTACAAACTGCTCCGCCAATCAAGTCTGCGTGCGAGTGCATGCTTTCCCTTGAATTGTTTTTTTTTTTTTAAAGATTGATTGTTAAAGAGAAAGGGGACTATAAATTTGCTACATGGAAGAAATTACAACTTTATTTTCTCACATTTTCGAACTTTCCCGAGTCACCAACCTAGGTGTTCGCAGCTCAAGACCCAGTCAAGCACATCGGTGGTTGTGCTACGTATAAACTTGGGAATTAACTCCCCCTAGGATTTTTCTTGTTCTTGAAATTCTGCGCGCTCTTCTCTAAAACATTGAAACATGGGTCTATTTTGCCAGTGCATAGATATTCACACAAAACAAAAACAAACTACAGCAGATATACGGAGGATAATACTATGAATACTTGCAACACTACTCACAAATGGATTGCTACAAACAGCCGTATTGCAGGGGAAAAGTAGGTTCCTTCCCATTGAAACTCCCTGTCTGTGCAAGTCCCACCAGTCCCATCCCCGAACAAAGCCCTATACTACTAGGAAGCATCTAAAAAAATAAATATTACGCGCATTATTGAATGCGTAACAAACGTAAATACCGCGGTCAAAAATGTGAAACTAATCTGAAATGTAATCTCCAAGCGGTGAGTAATTTGTAGCATCGAAATGTGGTTTGCTTAGAAATGTTTACAGCAAAGTACTGGAGTGCTTTTGCAATACATCGACATTTTTTTGCCAGGTTAGTTCTTTGTTATGGTTCGATTGCATTTGATTGTCTATGTGGGCGCAAGCTCACGTGTATTGCAAACGGCGTGTGTTGGTGCCGGTTTATATCGATGAAAAGAACGCCTTGAAGTCAACATACGTTTAGAGTCAGTCAAGTGTGCTTGTCTGTTTAAAATAACGTATTTCTTGTAAGTAAAAATTGGAAAGTAATATTCTTTAGTTTGTAATATTACTTGCTTATATTCTAAACAAACAGTTTAAAAATTTGCGTCAATAAATTTTAATCAAGCGAGATATGTCTCCTCAGCGCGGCATTAAAAATTAGATATTCACGTTTTATTAGAAAACATTTTGTAATATTTGGGCTCTGTTTTTTTTACGTGTTTACATTTACGCTTTAAAGTTTACACAATCAAATTTGAATTGTACCAATCCAGGCACGTTACCAAGAAGTAATCAATAATACTTTCTGTATGAAACTTGTTGCTTGGAAAGTATGCTTTTTTGGCTGCGGTGTTATATAGAGGCGAATGTATAATGTGCTCGTCTAACTCAAGTTTTGGTTCTCCTACCGGCCGCTTGACAGAGGTGCTAGGGCCTTCCGCTCCTTAGCTCAAGGGAGTGGGTTCGTTTCCCGGATGCGGAGGGCATATTTATTAAGGAGGCTAAAAGAAACATAAAACGTAGGCGTGTAAGAGATTTAGGAGCACATATAGCTTCTCCGCTTGGTCGAAATTATTCCGGTACTTTCCACTAAGGTGTCCCTCATTGCCAGTAACGTCGTAGCGTTAAAAATACCTATCCATCAATACTGGTAAAAGTCGTTGTACTCATTTAATCTGTAATATAAGTAAATCCGGAGAAGCGATCTTACATACACGCCTCTCGCAATTTCAATGTTCATGCATTCGCTGTATTTCCCTCTGGTATATCTTGTTTGCCTATGCCTTAATTATTTAATGGTATTCTTAGCCCTTGTTATGACCGGCGGAGGCAGGGAATGCGGCAGGCGAGGTTATTGAACGATTGCGCTAAGAAGCATGGGAGAGAATACAAACAAGGCTTCACGCTCACACTGTGGTAAGGTGAGAACCGGCACTATTACTGCCGTTTGGTAAAATTTCAGACGCGTGATGCGCTTGTGGGGGGTGGGTTGTTGGCCGAAGAATATTCACTAATCGCGGAAAACGCGCGCCCGCTTTACCGATTCCTGCAAGTAACCACATAAGCACATTCTGCATCTCTTGCTACATTGTGTAGGGAACCAACTAAATCTAATGTTTCAGCGGTGTCCGCAAATTGCGAGTGCAGTATCTCAGGTACCTCTGAGACACGGTCATCACTGTTGTCTCGGCGGACTGCCCTCGAAGCCAAAGCGTAGCTCTCCACACATTGTGCGCTGGAACTTGTCAAAGGGCCCACACTCCAGCCTTCGATGCGACAGGACCGACATCGATGTATGAAGTCACTATTCATTGCGGAACAAGGGACCACGGCAATTCTTTCGCCTTTAGAAGTTTTCTGGGCGAGCCCAATCAGACTTCGTACAGGAATGAGCATAAAAAATGAAACGGCAAATTTCCAGAGCACGCAGGAAGTGCAGCACGTACGCCATTTTTATTACTGCTGACGCTTTTGAGCCTTTGTTTCGTTTTGGACTTGGAAGTTCGCCCGTTTGTGAGCCCCGCCCGCTTGATGTTTTTGGCATCTGCCCACGATCGGAGGAATCAATTTTTATTGCGTGTATCCGAAAGCGTACTATTGCCTTAAAAACTAATTTCTAATCTTTACCATGCGGTGCAAATTGTATAAAAAGATGTACTCATCGCCAATCAGGAATGACACGTGAGTAAACCTACTCTGAAGAGCAGATAGGTTGTCTCAAGAAACATAAGTTTTCCCGTCGTTCACAACCTCTTGACGATTTCTGTTGTCCAGAATTTCCGTGTTCCTTTTGTACTTGCCTCTGAAAATGCTGCAAATGTGTTACGTGGACGGAATGCCTCATCCTAGCCACTCGAACACGCCCGCGGCGTCGCTAGAAAGGATTCTTTAAAATATCCGGGGCCACACTTGAAAGCGACACTTTGAAATGTGGAAGGGCGATGACCGATGACTATAGCTTGGAAAAACTAATTTGTGTTGGTCATGGCCAAAAAATTATAACCCCAAATTCCCAGTATTTTACCATGATAATGTAAAAATGGGTACTCTTAACGGGGCTGTGTCTGGGAATGCGCCAGGATTGTTTCGTGTGCATAAACTTTACGGGGGTAATAAAACATGTCTTGCTCCTACTCATGCTTCTTTGCAGGAAGCCGTTACATAAAACTTTAAAGGCTTCAATCATTCCCTTTATTTATTTATTTATTTTCAATTACTGTAGGATGATTGGGCCGTTAGATGGGTGGGAAGAAATCTGACATAACAACCGTCATGTCAAGTATAAATAAGAAATGTATAGCCGATTCAAAAAGAATACACCACTATAGTACATTCTACAAGTTACATGCTACATCACAACATCACAATATACACTTCACAATACTACATCCTACAACGTACATGAGACAAGTTACACTAAATACATTGAAATTTACAACAGAACACAGGCGCACACACAAAAAAAAACGGTAACACACTAACGGTAACGGTAAACACAGGTTCTTCCTAATCCGGGCTTGCTGATAACTGCCAACAAAAAAATAAAGCAGGTGTCTCCGCGTTATTACTCCCAACATACCATTGCCGTAACGGGGCTTCGTTGACGGTTCACAGACGAAAATTTTCATATGCCATATTTAAACTTTAAGCACTAAAGCACATTAGACCTGTAAACTATACCGGACTTTCGCTGTGATTTTTTCGGCCCCTTTACTCTGAACCGAAAGGAGAAGAGCGACGTTGTCCCTATCTAACGCAAGTGTATAAAACTTATATAAAACGCTATGTTTTGGAATTGGCCACAAGACATGCTGCGCAACGATGTGTATATATGGATTCCCGCGGGCGTATGCCAGTACGCTGGCTGTCGGCACCATAAAACGTAGGTCGACATATCCACGGCAGCTCAGTAAATTCACCAGTTGGAGTTTACTGTAGACACTATATCTCAAGCCGAGAGTTTACTTGATGTATTCCATAACCTTCGATCACAAAGCTCGGTGGCTTTCATGAATCCAGCCATTCGGTAGTGGCCGTGAAGCCGAGGCACTCATGGCGCATCACACCAATATTCCTGGAATTGCTTTCCCGCCGAGGCCTCGCTGTTCATCGAGTTCCACCAATCGGTCCCCGTGAGACCGCAACTCCAATAACCATTCCGCGTGCCACCACCACACATCTGCGGCGCCAAATATTCAGTAATACTTACGGTACATCATAGCGCTCTTTATTGCCAACGAAGTAAAGAGACGGTAGCACACTACGATTTGTATATGTCGGAAACTTATGCTTATTTGACGCACTTGTTGTGCAGAAGAAGTGAAATAAGGGTGAGATGCATTACTATATAAATACAGGCGTGTTCCCTGTAGTTTAGTGGGTTACTGCAGTGTCATTTACTCGTCTAAACAGAAAAAATGTTTATTCCCAGTGCTCAATCATGTCTTCGCTTTGTGAGAGAGAGAGAGAACTCTTTAATGTGGGCTGGAGAGGTCAGCTCTGCTCTGTTTCGGCCGTTTATCCCAAGCCCAATTAGGTGTCTTTACGTCTAGTGTCATAAATAGCCCCCATAGCATCAAATAATTCATAAGACTAGCTCTATGTGTTAAACATCATTTGCATAAAAAACCTTTATATTTTATCCTTACTGAGACATGCTCACGTCAAAATGTTTAAATCCTCTAACTATTTTCGTGCCTTTCCAAGATCTTTTTCTTCTTCTTTCTAAGCATTTCTCTATGATTTTAGAGAAGGATAAAGCACCCACAATTGATTATATACAATAATGTCATCGTATTCTCAAGTTCAGCCTGTATTTTATGCCTACGCATAAATACAAAGCCGCAAAATGTGCGATCTCACGTGTTCCTTGTTCCTCCACGAGAACCACCGCTGAGTGGAATGTCACGGTGCATGCGTCAATTGCTGCTACTGCTGTACCTCTTATGCCGCACGGACATAACTTGTGTATCAGTGAAATGAATTATGTATATAACACTATTTTTCAACCCCCTAACCATACGGTGTCTCAATGTTTTACTATATAATTGTCGGAGCAAAACGAAATTTCTTAGCCCATGGTGTATATCTACTGGCACGACATTGTATGTGGAGTCTTATTACGAAAACGATATAAAGACTTGATCATTTATATAGTTTTATAAAGTTATAAAGCCTAATGTGCCACAAAACTTGAAATAAGTATACGCTGGTTTTGAGAACATACTCGGGTTGTCTTGAATAAAGTCGCCGATGAAGTGGCTGATGATGCTGCCCTTAAAGACATAGTTGGCGCAACAAACGTACCCTACACAGACATCATTGCATACCTACGACTACAACATCGTAAGAGAATGCTACCAGACTTTAGAACACACATAGACAAAAATACATCGTGTGAAACTCCACTTGAAACAACACACAACTGACGCATGCAACAGACAGGCAGAAGTTGTCGAAGTTATGTAACAGGTAATCCTCGAATACGTCCCGCACTCCTACCTGCTCACTGGATCTCTGATATTCATCTGTAGCATATCTAGGGTGGCCTTATCTGCATTTGACATCAAAAAGTATAAAAGACAGATCACACAAGAAGACACGAAGACTTCATTAGGTAGTAGAGAAGACACAATTCACTGCACCCACCGTACTTTTTATTCAACGAAGGAATGTTGTATATTAAAGATGTGGTGAATTTTTAATACCGATCAAATTTTACAGATCCTTACCTATCCAGCCTTACCACTAAGGTTCCTTACACCAGCCATCATCAATTGCCTTTCTTTAGTGCAACATTTGTTTTAAATCAAACCTTTTTACATCAGCTCCCGAAGGTTTCTTTCGCGACCGTTGGTGTCAACAGAAAACTTCTGCAGACAAACATAAGTTACTACCACCGCCAGGAATCAAACAGAACAAAGAGAGTAAAGCAGCGAAGGCACGTTGCACGTTTTCTTACCGATTGAGCAACGATCCCACGCGGAGAAGGGGAGGAGCGGAAGTGGACCCACCACGCACATCTGCGGGTTTGTCACCTGCGGTCTCGCTGAATGCCACGTGACAGCGTCACACGACTCTCGCGCCGCCATGCGTTCTGCCCACGGCACGTGTAGCGGCCGTGTGCGCGCCTTGCGCAAATGGAAGGAGTTGCAAAAAATAATGGAAGCTCACACCAACGTATGGCATTTCACTTCTTCCGTCTCTGCCACCGATGTCGGTGCGTCCGGCGACGGCGGCAGGGACATAGAACTGAGATCGTGTAAAATTGGGTTTAAGCTTCCTCGTTTTATAAAAAAAAGAGTTTCCACTCATGTGCATCACAAATACAACTCAACCAACCAGCGTTCAAGAACCATGCATTGATTTACCCTAGCGAAGAATATCTCTTTGGGCAATAAATGGTTGGGTAAGGGCATTCAGTTGCCTCTGGTTTCTTGATTTGTAGAACGACGTTACTGAATATAAGTGACGTCGCATGGGTAATCGTGCGTGTCGTTTACAACTTAGCTTTCCAACCATATTTTCAGGGTGGGCTAAGAAAGCACGCAATTCAAGTAAACCACCGCCAAAAGAGGCCCCGAAACAGGTTACTAATGCAGACGACAAAGCCGTCACGCTGGTGCGCCCGCCAGTGCGAGCAGTAACCTAGGTACGGGGAATGATGGATAATAGCGCCGTGTCGTCGCCCATCTACACTGTGCGCTGTGAGTGAAACGCACCTCTCCATCCCCAGTCGCGTTGGGAATTTCTTGTCCCGCATACCACGAAAGAACCGTTCCAGGTGGAGGTAGAAAGCTTTGAATTAAAACAACAATAATGAGCAACGCTTGATATAGCTTAATATATAAATAAATGGAGTTGTTGGGACACGTAGCCAAGTGACACATTTAGATACCACATGGCGCGACCTTTCAGGCATCAGATATTTCAGTGCAAAATAAAAAGGAATCCCGCTTGTTTGTAAAAACATTTCTTGTGGTATATAAACCGAGTATATAAAAAAGTAACTTCAATGCCAACTAGGTGACATATACCGTTTAAAAATCATTTAGCTGTGACTTTAAGAGTGTAGCGGTGTAAGATGAGCTCTGTCCCTGGGTATTCCTAATGAAGAGCTCCGCTCGGTGACCGGTAGTGAGAAAATGATAGGGCAGGAATTGTGAAGAAAAGTGTTGTGGAGGCAAGGAGCTCACAGGCTTGTGTCGAATTGCCAAACACAAGTAAAAAACACTTCCGTGGTCAAAATCAAACTTAGCTGCCTCACGTTACGAGACGGGTGTCTATCTGAAGGCGTCATCATTGATACGGCAGCGCAGAGCATCTCTGTTGAGTTTGTAGCGCGGGTGTTGATTTTCCACTTTAGCATACTTGAACTGTACTTCAGCTTCGGACATCGGCAGTATAGATTTTAGAGAGTAGGCACAACTGATTTACAACAGTTTGCATAAAGACATTTCATATCTTTAACCATCTTTCTTTTTAGGCGCGCAAGGTTAGTGGTGGACTTCTATTTTTGGACATTTTGAGGATCCTTGCTTGAAATTTTCAAGGGCATCTAGAAAATGGATATACGATTTCCTTTCAAATATTAGGCTGTTCGAACGGTACCAGAATTTTAATAATTCATAATAATATTAGGTTTTTCGTAATTTTTCAACCTGTATCTGAATTCGAAATTTATCCGAATTTGAAAAATGGCAACAAAAAAATAGTTACCGGAATGTTTTCCATTTTGCCACAGTACTTGTGACAACTCATGTTGGTGTTAGCGAGAACAATAAACTGGTTATTCTGGAGATGTAGAAAATATTTGTAAGTAGTATTTATCACAAGCAGTGTTTGAGACAATTGATATAAGGAAAACGGCAAAAAACAATACTTTTTTGAAACAAACACCACAAGAGTCATTTCTTTAAAAATCACCGAACTAGGAATCACCATCGATGTAGTAATTTCTTAGCTGTTGTGTGAGCTGTCGCTAAGCTGTCTGAGAAAAAGTACCTTGGCATGTGATGGACCTCCTTCCACCAATTATTGGGGGTGTTGAGCCAGCATTCAATCCGAATACTTTTAAAATGATAACTCGTACGATGCGTCCAATATTGAACGAAGGAGCAGCGTGTGATGTTTCAATCTTGACTGTGGGGGATACGAAGATATTCTTTGGCACGCAGCTGGAAATGCATAAACATGGAAAACACGTGTACAGTGTCTTTTGATTGTTTTGAGTAAACAATGAGCTATATTTAATGGTTGCCAGACAATATATGTGTGACCTTTATTCCAGACAATAATTTTCATCTTTAGGTGAGGGTTTATTTATAAAAATTCTCATACACAATGAAGCACATCCTAAAAGGTGATGGGGTCACTCACTACTTAATTTGCAAAAAGTGTTTCTTGCCAGAAATACGAATTTAGGGGAAACGTAGTACTAAGGCAAATGTTCAAATAGTCTCGAACTTCCCTAATTGCGAAATAAAAGTCAGTGTTTAAATTTCGCCGCACCTTGTGCCCTTTAAAACGGGCAGACCAAAAGCAAGACAAGGCGAGTGAAAACCAGCTGCTGCCCTGCTTCCTCAGTGTCCGCATGTGAAATAGAAGGTGGTAATTTTTATTATGTACTGACGTTTATAACGTTGAAAAGGCGTAGCTGGTTCTCTATTGCATCTTTGTATAAAAACTTGAGATATCCCCAAACATCAGAGCTATTAAAACTAAACATTACTAAAACGTGTATAATTCCTTAGATTGAGCAGAAGCAGTTTGTTGTGGCAAGTCGCATATAAACTTTTTTGTGTGATTTTGATCTCTAAATTGTACCGGGAATGTTGTTTAAAAGTTCCACTGAAGATGTTGCAAATGCGGAAATATTTTCAAGTAACAGGAGCACAATGACATATAGTGAACAATAAACATTTTCCTCATAAATACATAGCTAATTACGGGTACTCTTCCAGGTGCACGCCGTTGTACTTTATTCAAAATCCAATCAGGTTAGAAGCCTTGTGTGCGTAAAGGGACGCTCTATTTTTGTCGCTATGATTGTTTTTACCAGAAAAGCTTTTACCGGAAAGTCACATCCTTCAATTTTCAATGGTGTGTCTTATTCACACCGCATGAATAAAGAATGGTTTTTGTTGCGCGCATTATACGATATCTTCCTGTTTCCATTTAAAGAGAGTATCTCTTTATTTTGCCATGCAGCTGCGCGAGTCTAGATTTTGTATGAATTTGTTTGATCTTCTGATATTGAACTCCTTCACACCAAACGTGTCCTCGAAGCCGGAGATTTTCCGCAGTGGGAGCCGTGGCATGGAAAGGCTGTCAGCTAAGCGATAAGAAAACGAAACACGGGAGATGAACATTGTTGGAGACGGAGTACAGCCATTCGAAAGCGTCAGACAGACGCCATTATTGTTGCGTTGTAGGGTCTGGTATAGAACAGTGGACGTCTGTTATACTATGCTAACCGGGTTTATTAGAAACCAGTAAGAGATAGCGAATACATACAAGCAACTACATAGAAGAAGCCAAGAAGGCAAAGTGGGGTGGCCAACAGGGCATGGCCGTAACTCGATCCCTGTCATTTACTTAAGCTTCACCGGTCAGCGCTGCAGGGAGGTAGAAAAGAAATAATTTCGTGGGGCCTCGTGTTAAGGGATGTTCCCGCCGGCGGCTGTAATGCACAGTGGTTTGTGTCCTACCATACACGCACTCGGGTTGGCCGCGGGGCGTCATCTGCTGGTTCCGTATGCAACCTACATGCTTTATTGAAAGAACTGTCTACATTATCCGACGGCCGAGTCTGGAACATCTTTGTCAGCATACTGGTTCTTCCTGGCTCAACCAGAGTGCCGTCTTGGTCAGATGGTCGTTCTCGGGAGCTGTTGGACCCACTGACGTGTGTAGGCAACAAGTCGGGTGATGCTCGGCTTTTGAAATTGTCGTTGTTTGACATAGTCGCGCGCAGGTCAGGTGTGTCGTATCCGTGCTGGCTCTCACCCCAAGGCTTCGATGCACATCTAATGAAGACGTGATTTCTTCGCAGAATCTGTCTCCATGTTTATCCTTGTACGCTCTTTACTCTCCCCGTTTAGTCCCAATTACTTTACACCTTGTTTCGCTTTTGTGTAGTCGAACTGTTACGCTTTCTGCCTCCTTCATAATTCGAAATCCGAAGTCGTTTTTTATGATCAGAAATAATCTTTGTTGTTCGCCATTTCGCCTTCTTCTTTAAATGTTCTGTCTTTGGGCCCAGCACCCTTGCTTTTGTCGTTAGGGTTTTCCTGTACGACGACCCATCAGCAGTTACGTTACACTCCAATGGAGGCTTTGCAAATGAGTGTTTCTGAAATCTAGAATTACCATTTCTGGGTATGGTAAACTGTATTCAGTTTGCTTGCCGCCTTTTTTGGCGTTCTCGCCGCTGATTCGCCATTGGTTTTGGAAAGAGGATAGGCTGGGCCCGATGTCATTTGTAGAAAACTCCAGCTCTGAGCAAAGTTTTGGAATTCTCCGTAAGAAAAACGTGGTTCATTATCTGTGATGGGTGCTTGCACAGTTTCATGTCTGCTGTAGAGAGCTTTCAATTTCAAAATAACCTGCCTTTAGCTCAATATATTTTAGTTGGTATACTCGCCAGAAGTTTCTGAAATTATCACAATGGCTAAAACATTCTTGCCTTTGTAATCTAAAGCCTCGCATCATACTGCGTTCCATAAGTGGCTTGGTTGCTGGTGCACAAAAGTTACTGCTTGTGTGAGATCGCACGCTTTTGGCAAATCTGACATTTTGAGATAGTCTTTTATTTCGGTACTCTGCCCTGGCCACGCATGTGAAGGCTGTGTTCCGTTGCGGTTATATACTTCCAGGAAATCTAACGCCGGTTATCGCTTTAGGACATGCTTCAGCCTTGGTCAGGAAGAGATCAGTCTGCATGAGGATTCCTAGAGAATATTAAAAAACTGCTGGGTATTTCTCCACAATCTGACTTTCAAAGTTTCCTTCTCGAACCGCATCGAGAAATGTGGCAACGTTGTAGTCTGTCGTTCTGAATCCCATCTTCTCTGCTGTCTTTCTTCCAATGACAGAAGGGATATATCCCGTACAACTACAATGTCAGCTTTTGCTTGATCCCAATCCTCGCTTTCATTTCCAGTTCTTTGTTTCGTTTTGCATTGCCCGTGCTGCCATTCCACGTTCGACGAGCTGTTGAGGACAGTTCCGATTGCTCCTAGGTTACATGCTGGCTTGTAATTGCATCAGCAGAAACTCCACTGCCTACTTGAGAGGTAACTTGCTTTCCGTTGGTTTCCATTGAAGTGTTGCTTGCGCTCTCTTTCTTGCTGTCGATGAGAAGAAATTCATTTTCTTCATCACTTTCGATATCGAACCCAGCTACTACATTGCGACTTTTGCATGTGGCAATATATTGTTTCTCGTTTCTGCATTTTCGACCCATTTTTTTTCAAGCAGGGAAGGCATCTTTTTGTGTTGTTGGCTGCAGCCGCGATACTTTATTTTTGCAGATTAAGTTTTTGCGCTTTTTCGCTTGAATTGTGTTCTGGCTGCCGTTCGCAATTGCTCCATCGGTATTGGTTTTCACTACATGCACTCACCTATCGCTTGTCGCTCCTGATTTAAATGCTGTGAGTTGGAATTTTGTTTCTTAATGTGCTAGACACATTTTGACAACTTTCTCTAGAGGTTTCTCCCCGATATTTATAAGTCCATACGCGCATGTTCGGCGTATATTTATATGCAATTTGCTCATGGAAAAGTGTTTCTTTGGGTCCCAAATTTGCAATTGCACGCTTTGAGTGTCAATTCCGTCAGACAACTGTCCAAATATTCCTCTGGGTTATTTTCAAGTTCGTCAGAAAAGTGTCAATATTGCCCTTCTGAGAGCTGCTTGCGGGACGGAAAACGTAGTGCGAATTGAGTTAATTGTTCTTCCGAAGAGCTTCCGTGTCGAGAATGTCAAAAAAGGATGAGCGAAGTCAACTTCCTGTTGCGGTCCTGCAGGGAAGATACACCAAATCATAAATTGTTGTATGCATCAAAGAATGCTGTTCAAAGTGCTATGCTAAGCAACACAGCAATGCAACAGGAAAGTGCTACTCGCCCTTGTGTCCTTTGCTCTGTCCTTTGTGTCCTTTGTGTCGAATACAGCGTGAAGGCCTGTCGAATACGTGCAGATTGTTCCGCTCCGTTTCCCTCCATGTCAAATGTTGGTGGTGTTTCGAGTTTCACGTTGCAAGTTTATTTTCGGACATTAGAGTGTTGGTGACCAACCAGGCGAAAAAGCGGTCAGCGATCACTCGAAGGGTGCCTGGCAGCCAGTATAAACAGCAGCTGTATGGAAACGAGAAAAACCATACACACGCTAGTATATACGTGAAACTAAGAGATGTATACACATGTAAAAACACACCTATACACGATCAAATGTATATAAGTGAACAAACATTACGTATGTTTCTATAAATAATTAATCATGTCATACATTGAGTAACGATAGAAAAAGTTCATAGACACAATAGACACAATTCTGAAATATAACAAAATCAGCTATACATAATCCAAGGCATGTGACACTTCACTGTGTGAAAGAAAAAGAAAGCAAAACCAACCATAAAAACCCACAGGTGATGATGCAGCAGTAACCAGCAGATGACCTGACAAGCAGAGCTACAAGCAGATGTCCCGCTTAGGTCGCGCTTTGGTGCAGCACCTAGCCAGCACATCAGGATGGTGAGGATCCGCTGTCTTACCCTTCGAAACAGGCTCCTCTCCGTTTTCTTTCCGCCGACGCACGGCTGGGCTTCAGTAGCGGCTTCAGCCGCTCTAGACATGCCACGCCGGCGGCGTATTCCCAAACCATATCCCGTAGGGGCCCACGCCGACCACACCCCCTAGGCAGGGGCGCAGCCCATGAGGTTCAAAAATTGCAATTTGTTAACCTCCTCGGACGCAGCACCGTGACGTCTCTACCTATATGTGCGCGACTTCATGCGAGGTGGATTTTTTCTTTTTTCCCCTCCCCTCATTTCGGCTGCTTTGCGGGCGGCCGATGGTTTCGCTCCAAGGGTAACTTGTGTTGTACTATTTATATTTTTATTCCTGCTATTTCTTGTTTATACATTTGTATACTTTTTGGAATGTGTGTGGCTTACAGTTGAGGCACGAGCTGTGACACAATGCTGGCGAATTAAAAGGCGAGACACTACAGAAATATATATATGTGGTAGCTAAAAATGCGTCGCAGGAAACAGACACAAACTGCTCATCTATACCCATCAGTGGATCTCTACAAGTGACAATTTTTTGCCGCAATTTGGACTCCGAGATCACTATCGCAAAAATAGTGCGCCAAGGAGATAACTTTTTTACTTAGTTTTATCTCTGCTGCGACTACCGTGACTTCAAGCTCACGTGCAACTACTCATTAGTCCCAACGAAAAGAATATACGTATCTGAGTGAGTGTTACACTGCATTAAATGAGAGGCCATGGGGCGCTGGGGGAGCAAGGATGAGGAGAACAGGGGAAGGTCACAACTCGCACAATGAACACAGTTGCAGTCTTGGGGTCCTAATCGCCAAATGAACACATTAAAGTCAGTCAGTGGCAGCAAAACGCACAGTTCACACTTAAATGTACAGTGCACACTGTGAACAATGCGGGTCACACAGAAAACAGTGCACGCTGCAGACAGTTCACTTTGTATACCGAACGGGGAAGTCGGCCAGGCTGCTACACCAATTTGTAGAGTCTGTTTTCAAGGGCGTACTCGGTAATTGCTTCTAATCCGGTGAGATCGTCACGGACCCGACTAACATGTTCCTGTTCAGTCGCAGGGGCGGGACCTAGAGTTAAAAGCTGGGGGCGATTACGGTCAAATAATGGACACAGCCAAATTAGGTGGTAACGATTTGGTGTGCCTTCCCGATTACAGAGGGGGGAGGGGGGGGGGGCATCAGCGCCACTCGGATCCTGCTGGAGCTGTCTATTTATAATACGTATCTTATGCAGCACAATCTCTTGTGCATGACGCACAAATTGTTAAAATTAACTAATCGACATTGGCAACAGCATGAGTGGTAGCACGCATCATTACTGATATCAAACTCGGCCTGGTGGCTTCAGTGAAGAGACTGTGGTCGATAGCCCTGTACAGAAGACATATATCAAACTCCTCGATTACTTCAGTTGCTGTACAATCCAACTATTACTTAGCCCTTGGTTGCTATATATTTTCGATAGTTTCCCCACATTGTTATGACCAGCAGTGCAAATTATGCAGAATTCATGACCGAGTGTAAAAACGTGTACGTTTGAGCTGGTTGTCTGTCTTATCAATGTATCACCCTTGCAAGAACGATTCACACCTTCTATTGCTGTTAACAAAATGTCAATGCTTTCCTTAGTGGCACTGTTCCTGATAAAAAATAATGCAATGAAAGTTAATGTTAACGAAATTCAATGTAATAGTGCTTATGAAGTGCCAAAATGTAGCAGCTCATGCAGCTGTAATATTTCGCAAGAGTAGGACAGTTTGTAAATGTAGTCATGGGTAATTGGCTGCCTTTCATGTAATCCTTACCTGCAGCACCGAATCGTGTTTTGAGGTGTGTATATAGTGAAAGAGCACCCAAGTCAATTGTATACCCTTCTGTGTGCTGTAGAATGAGCTTTCAATGAGGGTGTTTGCTTTCCGGACCGTGTATAATTGCCACATGCGCGTTTTAAAGCATCCATCCGCGCGCGCGCACTTCGAGCACCGAGTCGAGCGCTTATCTAGGAACACGACCGGAGGTCAGCGTCAACTTGCAGGTGCGCAAGAAGACCGCGGAGATATCAGGGGCTCAGGTACAAAACGTTAGCTTCTACCACATGTGCGTCAGCTTCCCCAGCGCCGTAGGTCAGCCCCGCCCACGGAGCGAAACCATCGGCCGCCTACCAAGCCGTCCAAACGAGGGGAGGGGGAAAAAAGAAAAAATTCACCTCGCATGAAGTCGCGCACATATACGTAGAGATGTCACGGTGCTGCGTCCAAGGAGGTTAAAAAATTGCAATTTTTTTACCTCTCGGCTGCGCCCCTGCATAAGGGGTTGTGGTCGGCCTGGGCCCCTACGGGATATGGTTTGGAATACACTACCCGGCGGTGCTCCGTTCGAGACCCCGCCCCAACGACTTCCAGGTAGCGGGTGGCGGAATCTCTGGTTTCACTCTATGTTGAGCCGCATATGCGGAATGCAGTGACGTTGCATTGGAAATTGTTATGGGCGTCGCTTAATTTGCTTTCCAATCACATTCACGGCGTGGATTTGAGCCAATTTTTAAATGCATAGCATTTTAGTAACTCACAATGTCACGCGGCGTTGGCGTGCCTTGTCGTAATCCGCAGGCGCGCCTTGTCGTAGTCCGCAGCCAGGCCACCACACTATAAAAGAAATAACAGTTTCCGGCGCCCGGTTTCGAACCCACGACGCCGCGGCCGGAACGCAAGGTGCCCGGCGCACTACCGACTGAGCCACGAAACCGACACAGATTTCGATGCACCGAACGTGCCTTATATCCTTCACTCATTTCGGGTTTGTTTCGAAAGCGCCACAAGTTGTCCCGCGCCTCCGAAAGATGGCGACACGGGTTCCGCGATCGAGAGATACGACTTGCCGGCGCACCCCCTCGGAAATGCTGTACATTTGATCGTGCCCCTCGCGAGGGGGATGTCTTTTCTAGTGTAGTGGCCTGGCTGCGGACTACGACAAGGCGCGCCTGCGGACTACGACAAGGCACGCCAACGCCGCGTGACATTGTGAGTTACTAAAATGCTATGCATTTAAAAAAAGTGCGCCCCTCGGTTTCTACTTAGGGAGCGGCAGCGTCGAGCGGCCGATCCCGAGCGTCGAGAACGAGAGGCCGCCGCCAGTCGTGAGCGTCGAGCGGCGGATCCATCGAATCGAGAGCGAGACACGGCTTCGAAACGTCAGCGGTGAGCGGCGGACCCCGCGTTACGAGAACGAGATGCCGCGGTCGGCCTAGTTGACGTAGTCCACGACGTACGCCGCGCACGCGTAGTGATCGAGGATGATCTGCAGGTCCATGTTGGAGTCGAGAACCCTTCCGATTCCACGGGTTGAACGCGTTCACGCGCTTCTCGGCGGGGGTCCTCGCGTGAAGCACGCACGGACGCGACGCGCCAGCCCGCAGAATCTTCGCGAGTACTCCTCCCCGGACCGCACGTTGAAGGCGCGCAGGCCGCGCCTTCAACGCAGGCCGCGCCTTCAACTCGTCCAAGCTCGCAAACTCCCCGTGCTCCAACGCCTCGTGCATTTCGTCGTACTTGGCCTTCAAGCGCCGTCGACGCACCCGTATACACAACTACAACTACCACCGCCAACCACCACAACCTACGCCACGTGACCACCCCCAATGCTCTTCATTTACTCGTGTCCCTCGCGCGGGGGCATGCGACGGGGGCATTTTTTTTTTTTTTTGCAGGGGACGCGTTTTAAATACTTTTTTTTCTCACATGTATATAAACGTTTGTTGCGCACGGCTCATGGTCATGCTAACCAGCTTTACTATGGAGTGACACGCATTGCTCTTAGATCTAGAAGTAGCGCTTTCAAAAATTCTACGGCGGTATAAGGAAAATGTCTTCCCAGTAAGGAGTTCTAGGTGTTCCTGCTTTATTTCCGATAGAGGAAATATTCTCCACAAATAGGCTGTGTGTCCCTTTAAAAATTGCGGGCTACCACGCACAGGCGCGTGTCGAATTGGCCAATATTTCACAGGAGAATCAATTATTTGAAATTACCCTAAGTCGGGTTTTCTTTGGTTTAAACTTTTTACAATAATAAACAGTGAGGACAGCCTCAATTACTGAGAAACAACGATTAGCGTCCAGCACGACAATCGTCCTAACGAATACTGCACCAGCTCCAAGGAGAGAGAGCGATATTGATGTTTGTTTCCATGGCGCTGTTCTGCTTGTTGCTTCCGTGGTGTGCTTTTATGGGCGCTGCAAAGGAAGGAAAGAGCTATGTCTTGTAACTTACCCCGGCGCCACGACAAGTGCCGATTTCTAATAACCGCCTGTGCAATATTCCATTGCCGCCTTTTTCTGGTGAAAGGTAAATCCTAGTGCACCTCCTGGCAATGATGGTAGCAGCTCTCTATTATTGTTTATGAAGAACCACAGAAAGCCTAGCCGCACAACCATGTGTTTCAAATGTGTTCTCGGCAATTGCACTATAAATAGCGCACATACGAGGACGGAAGAAGCAACGAACTCGAGTGTGGCGGTCTACTTTTTCTTTGTTCAGGCATTTAACGTGAAGAATCCACACCCAACTAGACAAATGTCAAGTTTCGGCTACGACTGTTTGCCATTTCAATGCGGGGATATTTCATGTTATTAGATGCGACGCATCTCACTCACTCGCCTTGTCCCTGAATCCATCCGGCGTAGTTGTCGGCGTTGTCGGCGTCCACCCCTCCCCCATTCTCCTCGCCGCGCCAGCTGCGCTCTCCGCCGCTCACCCTATCTCCTCTCCGATAGCGAACACTCTCTCGCGAGGGGCATTGGATTGGATTCGATTGGATTCGATTGGATTTGCTTGGCTTGGCTTGGCTTGGCCTTTCTTGGCCTGGCTTTGATTGGATTGGATTGGATTGAACTCTGCGATGCTTCGCATCACCTCAGGGTTCCCCTCGGGAAGATGGTGTAATTTTTTTTCGCTACATGCTGACACAATTATGGACGCGCCTGTTTATTGGCGCAGGAAGAATACCAGGCCCATGAAGTACATGCTAATTTCAGTCATGCATTAGGGGAAACTAGCCCTAGAAATTGCAATAAGGGGGGACGCTGATTGCAACCGTAGCACATCCATCAGAAACAGCGCTTTCTCTAGGTTTCAACCACGATTCATAGTGGCGGCTAAGGCGTTCTAACCCTCATGATACGATGCTCTAGCTGGTTTTCCAGAGGTGAACGAAACGCTCTTTTCTCACAACTGAATAACAAAGGCATGTGTAGCTGGGTTATGATATCAAAACATAAATCTTAACGCATCGTGTTTGGAGGCGGTCGATGCGTGATTTTTGTTTCAAGGCATTTTCTAACGAGAACCCCAAATTTTGAAGTGATGACGACGATAATGATGATAATGGTGGTTTTGTGTTAAATAGCGCAAGGCCAGCAATTAAAAAAGCCCAAAAAAGTAAATAATAACACGGTTTTAAATGTGTATAATAAAATATGCCAAGAAAAATAAAGTCACGTGAACAAACAAAGGCAATTGGTGATGGCTGGTGTTTATAACTTGATGAAAAATGATTGATATGTAAGAAAGTGTAAACTTTTGATCTCTATTTAAAATTTCACCACACCTTTATTATACCACATTGGGTCGTTGAATAAAAAGTAGGATGAATGCAGTGAATTGTGTCTTCTCTACTGTGCAAGGAAGGCATAGTGCCTTGTTGTGTAATGTGTCTTTCGTATTTTTTGATGTCTACTAGAAATTACCCTAACCTACATATGCCGCAGAGGAATTTCAGAAATCGAGTGAGCAGGTAGATGTACATCACATATTTGAAGACTACCTTTTACATGACTTCGGCAACTTCTCTTTGTCTTTTGCAAGTGTCAGTTGCGTGTCGTTTTAAGTGTGGTTCACGCCACGCATTTTCTGTCCATCTGTGTTCTAAAGTCTGCTAGCAGTCTGTTACGATGCTGTAGTTATAGGTACGCAATGATGTCGGTTTAGGGTAGAGTTGTTGTACCAACTGTGTCTTTAGGTGAGCACCATCAGCCACTTCATCGACGGCTTCATTCCACACAAACCGAGGAGGTTCACGCAACCACTTTATAGTTTTTGCCAGGTTTATGGTACATTGGGCTTTATTAACTTTAAAACAATATTTATTGCATAGTATTCATTTCGCTTTGGTTATCAGACTCCACGTACATTGCCAAGCGATTCCGTGTACCCAGTGGGCTTTAGAATTTTATGTTGTTCAGGCAATTATACAGTAAACAACTGAGAAGCTGTATGGCTTGGCGTTGAAAAATTGTGTGATGGAGTTATTCATTTCACTGATAGACAAGTGTTTTAGGTGCACCATAAGATGTACAGCGCTAGCAGCATATAACGCATTCACCATGACATTTCGAACAGCGGTGGTTATCGTTGAGAAGCAAGAAACGCTTGAGATAACAAATTTTGCGGCTTTGTATTTCTGCGGATGCATGAAATACAGGCCGCACTTGAGAGGACGATGACATGATTGTAAATTATCAATTGTGAGTACTTTGTGCTTGTTTAAGAGGATAACCTTGAACTAATAATATTCTCTCTCACTGTTAGAAAAGCACAAAAATGCTAGAGAATATAAAAATATTCATGTGAGGATGAATCAGTAATGCTCAAATAGACAGGCTTGTCACACACGTGGTGTTTCAGAGATAGAGCAAGCATATATAAATTATTTGATGATATGAGGGCCATTTATGATGTTGGAGCCTGGAATATCGGCTGCTGAAGGAGGCGTGAAAGCAGACGTGTAGCTGGTTTGCCGTTTTAAGACAAGACTGTTTATTTCCAAATATGCGCACGCCGAGAGTTTCCCCCGACGAGGGAAAGAAATTAAACCCTCCGTCCTTTAAAAGAGAGAGGAAAAAGGCCTCCAAGCGAGCAGACGGCGAAGGCGCCAAGACTAATGCCAGTAGTCGGTCGGACAAGTTATGCCTCCCCCGACGGCGACCATTGGAGAGGGCTGAGTAATGACCCCCGAAGTAAGCATGCAGCGCCGTTGCCAATACGCGTCTTCCACAAAGGCGCACAGTAGTCTAGCCGGCGGCGGTCCGGAGAGCAAAGAAAAGCGCCATGTGACTTGAGCCACTTCCGCGGGGGTGCCGAGCGGCTTCCGCTACAATGGCACTAAACGTAAAGCCGATAAATTGGGCTTAGGAAAAAGGGCGGACACAAAGCGAAGCCGAAGACTGAGCACTGAGAACAACATTTTAGGGAACTTTTGACACAGTCCTATAAATGACAAGGCAATAAACCACCAACTTACAGGGAACACGCCTGCATTTATATAGTAAACATCTGACACGGATTTTAATTCTACATAACAAGTTCTCCAAAACAGCTTTAGTTCCCGACATGTACAAATCGTAGTGTGCTCCCATCTTCTTTAGTTCGTTCCGCATAAAAAGCGCGATAATTTGCCCTAAGTATTACTGAATATTATGCGCCGCAGGTGTGGCTAGCGGCCCGCCGGATAGTTTTTGGTGTGGTGGTCGGCACAGGACCGATTGGTGGAACTCGACGAACAGCGCGGCCATGGCGGGACAGCTATATCAAGCATTGGTTTTTGGTGTTGTGCACCATGAATGACTCCGGTTCAAGGTCAATACCGAATTGCGAGATTTGTGAAAGCCGCCGAGCTTCGTCCTCGAAGGTTATTGGGATATCTCAAAGAAGCGCTCCGCTTCAGACATACCGTCTGCAGTGAACGCGCACTCATGAATGTTACTGGGCTGCCATGGATATGGCCGCCTGCGTTTTAGCGTGCGGCAGCTAGCGTGCTGGCATACGCCGGAGAGACGGTTTGGCGCACTCCCCGTGGAAATCCATATATTCCACACCGTTGAGCAGCATGTCTTGTTGCCTATTTCGAACCAGAGCCTTTTTTGTAAGCTTGATACACTTGCGTTCGTTAGCGACAACGTCGTCTTTTCTTTTCGGTTCAAGGTGAAGGTGCCGAAAAAATCACAGCGGAAGTCAGGTATGGTGTGCAGGCCTAATGTGTTTTAGTGCTTAAAGTTTAAATAGGGCGTATGACAATTTTCTGCTTTCTTCCATCAACGTAACAACGTTACTCCAATGGTATGGTGAAGTCATCACGCGGAGTTGCCGGCTATATCTTTGTGTTTGTAGTTATAAGCAAGCCCGTAATAGAAGGAACCTCTCTTTACCGTTTCATGAATTAAATAAATGAAGGCCCTTAATGTTGATGTAACGGCTTCCTAGAAAGACGCATGTGATAGAGCACGAAATGTTTAAAATACCCCGCAAAGTAAATGCACAAGAAAGCTTCCTGGCGCATTAGGCACTGCCCCGTTAATGGAACTCATTTTTACAATGTTATGCTAAAATGCCGGAAACACGGGGTTATAAATGTTTGGCCACGGGGTCACAAATTAGTTTTTTGGTGCTATAGTCATCGTCCTTCCTTCCAGATTCCAAGGTGTCGCTTTCACGTGGGGCCCCCACCATATTCCAGAATTGTTTCTAGACACTCGCGGGCGTGTTCGAGTGGCTAGGAGGCACTCCGTCCACACACCCAATTTGCAGCATTTTTCAGACAAAAGTGAAAAGGGGAACACATAATGTCTGACAAAATAAATTGTTCAGAGATCTGGAACGATGGGAAAAGTTGTTTCTTGGAACACCCCATCGGCTCTTCCAAGTAGGGTTTGTCCATGTATCATTTCTCATTGGCAATCGCTACCTCTTTTTTATACCATTGGTACCTCTGCGTAGGCATTATAAATTAGTTTTTAAGGCAATTGTACTCTTGCGGATAAACGCAATGAAGAATACATTTCTGTGATTGTGGGTACACGCCAAAACCACCAAGTCGAGGTTGCTTCACAAACGCGCGAACTTCCAAGTCCAAAACAATACAAAGGCTAAAAAGCGTAAGCAGTTAAAAATGGCGTACGTGCTGTAGTACCTAGGTGCTCTAGAGGAATTCGCCATTTTCTTTGTCGTTGAAACTTATTCCTCAAGGAAGCCTGATTGTACTCGCCCAGAAAACATCAAAAGACGAAAGAATTGCCGTGGTCTCTGGTACCGCAAGAAATTTTGACTTTATAAATAGACGTCGCTCCTATCGTGCCGAATTGCGGAGTTTGGGCCTTGTGCCGAGACTCAGTGCACAATGTGGGGAGAACCATGGTTTTGCTTTAAGACCACTCCGCCGGGACAACAGTGTTGGCTGTGTCTCAGAGGTACTGAAAATTCTGCACTCGCTATTTGCAGAATACTATCCTGGGAAGAGCCCGCAAGTGCATCACACGTTTCAAATTTTACCATACGGCAGTGATTGTGCCCCTGCTCATGGTACCATAGTGAGAGCATGAAGCCTTGTTTGTATTTTTTCTCACGCTTTATAGCGCCATCGTTCAACAAAATCTCGTCTGCGCATCCCCTGCCCCGCCGGTCGTCATAAGTTCTAAGTATAACATTATATAATAAGGAATAGGCAAACAAGATATGCCAAAGGGAAACACAGCGAATGCATGAACATTGTAGTCGCAAAAGGCGCGTATGTAAGATCGCATCTCCGGACTTACTTATATTACAGATTTAACTGAGTGAAGCCACTTTTGACAATCATTCATTGATTAGTAGTTTAATGCCCCGACGTAGCTGGCCATTAGGCACGTCATAGTGGAAGGTACCGCAATAATTTCGACCAAATGGAGAATGTATATGGGCTCCTAAATCCCTTACAAGCGACATTTTTTTGCTTTTCGTCTCCGTCGAAAAAACGGCCTGCGCAGCCAGGACACCAGCCCACTCCGTTGTTCTGGGAAGTGGGTAGTGGGTAGTGTTCCAAGGACCTAGTACCTATGTCAACCTGGCGGTGGGAGACTCAAAACTAACTTGCCTTAAACGATCACATTATATATTCGGCCTTCTCTAGCACCGCCGCCAAACAAGAAAGCATTTAAAAGAACAAGAGTGAAGGCTCCGGAGTGAATCAATAACTCGCTCACACTAGCTAGAAAGAAATGGAAGATTGAAATGATTCGAATTGTTTGAACCTGAAAGCGACAATGCGAAAATGAAAAAAACAAAACATCCTCTTTATTACAAAATGTTTGCCCAATGGCCCCGTGAATGTATTTTAACACCAAAATGAGGCCGCAGATAAAAATGTGCTTTGAATTGAATAACACAGACATTTGAAGACGTCTTTCTCCGAAATTCAAAACTAATATAATACAAAATAATAAAAATCTACTTAAAAATTTCCACTTACTCAAATTACATTGTTTTCGACACACAAGCACACCTTATTGGGCTAAGTGCGTGTTCATTTCAAAGATTTCTTTTCATAGCAATAACACGGCACTCACACACGCCGCTTGCCATACAGGTGGGCTTTAGGTCACAAAGACAAGCAAATACCAAGGACACATAACAAAGAACTAATCTGAACAAAATATAGATGTATTGCGGAAGCACTTCAACAATTTTCCGCAAGCTGTCGACGCCATCTACAAATTCCTGCCTAGTTTTCGGGCTACGTTTCAAATTAGTTTATTTTAGTTTAGTGTTAATAACTATGTACTGGCAAAAATACACAAATGTATTAAGTTTAGAAAACATCGCGCAGAATTTCAAGAACAAGGAAAATGGTAGGCGGATTTCAATCACAAGGTTATGCGTAGCGCGACTACAGAAATCTCAGGGGACTGGTGCTTGACTTGCGAACAAACTCTATATTGGTCACTCAGGAAAGTTGGAAAATGTGAGAAACTGGAAGTTTTATTTTTTTCTGATATGTTATAACTTTATGCATGTCCCAATAGAACAAGAAAATATTTTATCAAAAGAATACTAGTAAACTGCACGTAACGTTTTATTGAGAGGGTACTGAGGGATTAGGAAAGCTTGAAAAATACAAATTCATCATCCTTCCAATAACGGTCATTGCTACGCCATTCCTCAGCAACAAAAGAGTAGCCCTGGAAAGTCTGAGACTGAGCAGAAGTTTCAATCTTCCAATTTTCTGATTACGATTTGTCATAGTCATTTTCAGCGTTCAGTGGGTACCATACAAAGAACTCGGGCATCGTAGGAAGCCCGGTCAATTTATTTTTTCGTTGGTAAGAACAGTTAAGAAATTTTGGAAGGAGAGTGACAGCAGCATGTTTTTCCACGATAATCGAACGTAGCTCTTTCAATTGAATTACAAACATCACCAAGATAGTTGGATCAATGGTAAATTACAAAAGGACGACCATTGTTTTCTCCACTGGACTGCACGGAACTCTACTCGTCATTATCCATCAATGAAATGAAGGAGGCTGAATTCTAAAGACCACAGTATTTTTTAGGCCACGTATATATAGACACTTGGTTTGTCTGCCTTCGAGCCTAAGTTACGTCCAAGAGTTGAAATTTCCATGACCAAAGAGTACATACAGGCAATTTCGTTTGAACTTGATGAACATTTAATTTTATTGGAATGAAAATCCCTAAAAATCTTACCGTAGCCGGGTTTATCTATATAAACGAATACCTGGGCATGGCGTTATGGCTAACAAAAACTTAAGATCGTTTAAAAAACGTTAGCCTCGAGTGGCTACAAGAAGAAAGGAGAGAAAAGTATGACTAGATTGCTGACCAGTTGGTTTATGGCATACAAAAGAATACGTTTGCGCAAAACACGAGGACGAAGATAGAGAGAACAAGACAAGTTCGCCTTGTACTCCCTATCTTCGTCCTCATATTTTGCGCCAACTGATTCCTTCTTACCTTAGGGAAGAAGACACCTTATAAATTCTTCCGCGAGCAGTTCGCTTATTAAAAAAACTGAAGTTTATTAAACAATGTTCAGTTTATTCGACTTCATTGGGAGCAACACCGGAGGAAGACAGCGTGAGGGGGTTGAGACAACCAGAGTTGACAAAAGGAGCGGCAGAAGACGACCGCCTCTCGACGACATTTGCAAACACAAACGTATTTCTGGTTTGGTGAGTGCAATTCGCCTATCTTGTGAGTGCATCAGCTACCCTTGGACAAAGTTACTGACTCATCATCACTATGGTCAGCGCACTATATATTTAAGCGCAGAAACAGATATTTAAAGAGGAGAGGACTATACAGTTTCTACCTACCAGCAAAAAAATAAAAATCCCATTTTTCTCAAATTTTAAAAGTTTTCAGTAACCAATATTGATGTACACAACTCAAGCCACCGTCCCCGGAATTGAATTGATCACGTTATGTATAACCTTGGACTTATCATCCCCCCCACATTCATTTGTTTTTGAATTCTATGCGGTCTTCTCTAAGCTCTAATCACGGGTCTGTTTTTTCCAGTACATGGTTACTAACACAAAACAAAAACATGAAAAAAAGCGGATCTTACGAAGGCTAATTCTAGTTTATAGTTGCAAACCTTACCTACACGCAAATATGCTAGAAACAGCAGCATTGCCGGGGAATGCTTGGTTCCGGCCTTTTGAAGCTCTTGTCGGTGCAAGCACCCTCACTAGAACTCCGAAAGAGGCCATGTGCTCCTCTACCAACATCTGAAAAAAAACTACATATTCAACGTAAGATTTACTGCGGACGGAAATATAAAAGTAATTTGAATTGAATCAGAAAATCAGGAAATAAATTGTAGCATCGGAATGTGGACGGATTGTACAGGTTTTCGGCAAAATACTGAAGTGCTTTTGCAATCCAAATATATTTTTCAGATTAGTTCTACGTTATGGATACTTGGCCTTGCCAGTCTGCATTGGCGCAAGCCAATCTTTATGATGAGGGAGGCACGTGTGTGCCGTTTTACCGTACTAATATAAAACCTACAAATGAAGAGACATTTATAAAGGTCAGGCGAAGTTGTGTGCCGAAAACAAGGTATCTTCAGTAGGCCAAAATTCATAGCACGGTGCTTTGTTGTACAAGTATTTAGTGCTCCTTCAAAAAAGTCTGCATTTTAAAAAAGTTTCTTTTTCAAAAAAAGTTCAATTTATATTTTGCGGTGATTTTACGGCACAACCCGAAAGTTACGCCACAGTTCCGCAAAGATTTTGTAGTAGTTTACATGTCTCGTTTTGTGTCCCCTGCACTTTTTGCAGCTTGGTGTAAATACATAACATTATCCATAACCGATAGACACACCAAAAGTATAGCTGTGTATGTCACACACTTTTCTGTATTGTGTTTGATCTAGTTTTAAACTGTCACTGTGCAAACCTGCGAACTTTAGTGGATTTTGCATAATCTTGTTTTTCCACCACAGACATTAGTTGTGCAGAGTGTTGAATGCCTGTGGCTCTTTGAAACTGATTGGTATTTTTTTCTTATTTTAGGGCAGTGCGGCTATCACTAGTCGCTGTGTTCTGATATGTGGATTGTAATAAATTCTCTTATCACAAATGTAGTATTGATGTGTTCCAGAGTTCTTTGAATCTTGCAATAACAAATGCCTCCTTCTTTTCTCATGGTCTAGGTAGGGACGAACATTTAATGTAATTATATAACCTTTATTCGATTGCGCGGAATGCATGCAGGAAACCAAGTCTGCTCCGCCATATCTGTGGCCAAGCGTCTGGTGCTAGGCGATGTTGTGCGCACGGCCCGCAGATCAGGCATTCTCTTCTCCTCCATGCAACGGGCGTGGGCGAGTGCGCCCACGCCAGGGCTAGAAGAGGGGCGCGCGCGCGTTGGTGGCGGAACTTTACGTCGAGACGGGGCTGCGTTGCTGTCGCCACTGCCGCTGCCGCTACGAAGGCCGTATCAACGCAGCGCGCGCCGCCGCTCTAGCCCGGACGTGGTGCGACATCACTCGTTGCGTCGCACTCCGCGGGATGGCGGTAGTTCTCCATGCTAAGCACGACTGTCAAACACATGACTGTTTCACGTTACAAACTCTATCTCACCGAACGCACAGTTTTCCCTCGAGTTCAATGTGCGTGCGATTAGTACCATCTCTGTCGATGCCACCGTTTAGAATCGGATTGGAACGGAACAGATGACGCACGCGGGTGTTTTTTTCTTCTTCATAGTGTGGGCGCAGTGGCCCAAGCCTCGCCGTGTATTTGGCGTATCGGGCATGTTTGTGGCTGTTTCGAGTGTTGCCAGGCGAAGAAATTTAATGTTAAACGTTAAACTTTTCAACGAATAGCACCTATGGGTGAAGTTCGCTTTGGATCTCTTACCGCCAGTGTTGCAGATGGGCTAAGGCCTTACGTGCATTAGCCCAATGAAGAGGGTTCACTTGCAGCCTGTGGAGGCCATTTTAGGGGCGAAGCTCCCCTTGCTCGGGCCCTGTCCCGGCCGTACACGCCACATTGATGATGATTGTGGCAGGATACCTCTAGGGATTCGCCAACCAAGGATTGGACCGAATAGGTCATACATTCAACGCGTTCGTTGCTACCACAAAGGGGGAGCGAAAGAAGAAGAGGTTATAAAAACTAGGGATTAGCGCTTTAAAGAACAGGACACACGTAAGAGAAAATGGACAGGACTGGCGCTACTTCAACTGATTTATTGACAAGCTACATCTTCGCATTTATACAATGACAGACTCGATCATGCGCAGCGAGAACTATTTGAAGGACAACTCCCATTGTGTAAATGCGAAGATGTGGCTTGTCAATAAATCAGTTGAAGTAGCGCCAGTCCTGTCCATTTTCTCTTACGTGTGTCCTGTTCTTTAAAGCGCTAATCCAAGTTTTATGATCATGAACCAACTAGCCCAGCAACAAGTTTTACAAAGAAGAGGTTGTCTTTTCATCGCCTGCGAGCTGAAGATACGTACCGGGGCTACATGACAGAAGACGCTCGCAGAAGGTGACAGCCAAGGTGGATAAAATGTCACACTGCGAAGTCGCTAACTTACCCATGGAGATTCTCATTGTCCCAAACAAGCCCTACAAAATCACCACAAACATCGACGTCGTCGACGGGCTTGCCAACGGAGCGGTGAAAAGCTTGACGGGTCGAGTCTTTATATGATGTGTGTTCAAATATTTCACAGTTTTACCTATAAGCATTTTACCTTCGCCACTTATCATCATTCACTTCTTGCAGATGGCGGGATTTTTTTTCTGACGGTGGCTTAAAGCAAACACCATCAGGGTGTTGAACATTTAAGCACATATTAAATTTCTATTTTGTCTAATTATACCGGTGTCCTCTAATACGGTGGGCCTCATTGCCAGTTACGCAGGGACGTTAAAACTTCTAATCAATTCCTTTTGGGGCAAAAGGAATGGATTTACTTTCATGCGTGATATAAGTAGATCCGGAGATGCGATCTTACATACACGCTTTTCTCGGTCATAATGCACATGCATTCGCTGTAATTTCCTCTCCGGTCTTCTCCTCTCGGCGGGAAATTAAAACGTAACAACCAGGAAACGCAGGAGTGACGAACCATTGCAAATGAACGAAAACAGAGTAGTCGCTTCAACTTGCAACCGTTTATTTCCTCAACTTTGGCTTTCGAGCGTTAAAAGATTCGAGAATGTAGGATTGCTGCTTTCGCGTGGCACTGCAAGGTACTTAGCGATGTTGACTTTCCTCCGCGCTAGCTTCTTGTCTACTGCGTTTAGTACGTCAAGCTTAACTCAAGGGAAAGCGCCTGCCATTTTCGCGACGCTATCAAGGCCCAACAAAGTTCGCAGGTGGCAAGTTCACCGGTGTTTTCACAGCCTAAATGATGCGGTGACGACGAGAGATCGTGCTATTCTTGCGTTTCTGCCTCATGGGAAACTCGCACTTCCGGCATTCCGAAGTGAAAGATGTTCTAAGCACAGTGATGATGGTGATAGCATAGAGTTGAATCCGACTCGTGCACTGCTTCATGCCGTACATTCTGTAGCGAAGCCTGTCCAAGGTTCGTCAAATATCAAAATAGCGGTCCCCGCATGTTGCCCGGGTGGCTTCAGATTGTCAGATCACGACGAATGATCGGGTAACCTACTCTAACCCACGAGTTAACTTTCAGGCTTTTAATACCTGATACTCTATGTGAACTGCGCCGGAACAAGTAAAAACAACGTCGCAGCCACGAAAACGCAGCACTGAGGAACGTAAAAGCGTGGTTTACTGTAGCTTGTTTGCCTATTCCTTAAATACTTATAAGTATTCTTAGCAGTTGTGATGTTCGCCGTGGGGCAGGGGGTGTCCGGATGAGGTGTTGTCCAACGACGGTGGTATGAAGAATAAAACTGAAGGCTAACACAGCTTCAGCCACACTATAGTACCATGAGCCCTGGCACGAGTACTGCTATTTGGTAACACATTCAACGCGTGAAGTGCTTGCGTCGGTAGGTTTTTCGCAATACTCGCAGATCGCCAAAAGGCGCTGCCGCTTTACGGAATCCTGTTAGCGACCACATATGGACATTGTGCGCTGAGAGCCGACTAAATCAAACGCTTCAGCGCAAAGTGTTTCAGCACAAACGCTTCAGGATACCCGTGGTCTCTCCAACCACGGGTATCCTGATAACTGTAAACAGAAGGAATTAAGCCTGGTATGTCCGCGTCACCACTGTCCAATATGATTGCCGTAACGGGGCTTGTTAGGAGGAGAAAAGCTGAAAAGTGTCAATACGCCCCATCTAATTCTCAAGAAGTAAAACATATTAAGCCATTACAGGAGCCATGGCTCCCGCGTTGATCTTATCGGCCCCATCACCCTGAACCGAAAGGCGAAGAGCCACTTTGTCGCTAACTGATGTAAGTGTATCAAACCTACATATAAGGCTTGGATATGGAATACGTAACAACACATGCATGTTCAATGGTGTGAAATATATGAATTTCTGCGTTGAACGTGACCTTACCGGCTCTCCGGTGTAGGCACGTAAGCTATCTCCGTGCACGCTAAAACATAGGCCGCCAGGTCCACGGCAGCCCAGTAAGATCCGCAAGTGCCTGTTAACTGTGGGGAGTAGTTCCGAAGCCGAGCGTTTATTTGAGTTATGCCATAAAACTCGAGCACGAAGCTCAGCGGATTTGACGTATTCCGCCATTCGGTAGTGACCGTCAATGGGAAGCATTCACATTGCACAACACCAACAGTCACTGCTGAAATACCTCTCTCACCACGGCCCCGCTAGTCATCGAGTTCCGCCATTCAGTCCTGTGGTGACTGGACTACCGATAACTAAAGTTCGTTCCGAGAGCTCACTCCTGCGGCACAAAATATTTACTAAAATGTACAGTGCATAATCGCACTCTTTGTGAACAGTCAAGTAAAGAAAGTGGTAGCAAAGTACAATATTGAGAAGTCGGAACGTAAGGCTGACATGACGAACTTGTTATCTAGAAGAACTGCAAGCAGAGCCAGATGCCTTACTGTATAAATACAGATGTGCTTCTCTGTTTAGTGGGATACCACAGTGTCATATATCGTTCTGAATCAAAGATGCCCTGGGAAGTGTCTTACTATTGCTGATTTGGGGCTTTGCTTTGTGTCTACCGTTTTTGCCCTAGCCCAATTTAGCACCTATACGTCGAGGGTCATAAATAGCCCCTTATAAAACGAAATAATTTATATGGACTTGCTGAATGTGAGAAACATCATGTGTAAAACAAACATTCCTGATATTTGAGCGTTACTGAGGCATCCTCGTGTAAACATTTCTAAATACTGTACCTGTCTTTGCACCTCTTTAGGAGTCACAGACATCAATCTTACTTCAATTTGTTCTCCTTAGACATGCATAGTACACTCACAATTGATCACTATAACTCATGTCATTTCCAATCTGGATTCTCTAACGTTTCTTGTTTTTCGACTAAAAGTACCGGTGTGCGGAATACCACAGGGCGCACGTGAAATACTGCTATAGCTGTATGTTTTACGGCGCACTGACATACGCTGTGTATCAGTGAAATGAATGACGTCCTTAGCACTATTCTCACTGCCGAACAATATGGTGACCTAATATTTTACTCCACATTGTACAAACAACATACCTTCCAAAAATATGGTGCACCCAAACTCGCTTGGCATGCTACTTGGAGTTTATTATAAAAGCGATATAAAGACTATGCAATATATGTTGTTTTAAAGCTCTTCTATCATTATATGCCACAAACCGGAAAATAACTATAAGCAGGTATCGACAACACACTCGGATTGTCGGGAATCAATTCGCTGATTATGCTGCACCTGAAGGCCCAGTTGACACAACTGTACCGTACACAGACATCATGCCATACATACGGTACCAACTTCGTAACATAATGTTACGATATAAAAGATGTCCTAAAAGTACATTGTCTGAGAGCACACTTGAAACGACAAACAACTGGCCCACACAAAAAACACCCAGAAGTTGCCGAAGGTATGTAACACGTGAGTGTCAAGTATGTAACGCACTCCTACCTGCTCAATGGATTTCTAAAATTTTTCTGGAGCAGATGTGGGATGGTGCTATGTGCAGTTCACGTCAGAAAACATGGAAGACACATAACACAACAAGACACAAAGATTTACCTGGACAGTAGAGACGACATAATTCACTGCATCCATCATATTTTTATTCAACGACCGAATGCTGATAATAAATGTGGAGGGAAGATTTTAATGAAGATCAATTTTACAGCTGCTTACATATCAAGCGTAATATTCTGCTTCCATAAACCAGACGTCATTAATTGTCTCAGTACAGTATGACTTTTGTTTTTCTGACATAGTTTAATATTCACGTTTAAAACACTCCTACTTTTGACCTTTTGGTGCTGTTTCCCCCGATGGCCTTTGGCAATTTAAAATAAAACCCCCATTATCATCTCTAATAATCGGATTACTTCATACTTTGTGGTTTTATTTACCGAAATGCTTCACAAAAATATCGAGCATTATATGCATCCTAGCACGATTCAGTAAATATTTTGTTTTGAAGTTATAACCCAGTTGCACTCTTGTTTTGTATTTAGTTATGAAAGAAGTGCATTTCGTTCACCTTTCGAACACCAGCTTGAGCATCTTACCACGAAGGTTAGAACGCCTTTGTTGCAACTGTGAATCTTCGATGGAACTTTGAGAAAGCGCTTTTTCTGATGGCTGTGGTACGGTTGTGATGGTGTCTACCCTTATTCCACTTTCGTACGCTAGTTTCCCCTTTACTTTATGGCCCTGGTAGTCTGTCTTAGGAAACCAACGGGCACGTCCGTCATTCTGTAGGGAATAACATCGAATATCACGGCATTGAATCGCAAAAACTAATGGCGGAGACTTCATGCTGGGCTAGTTGGGCATGCACTATTGACACTAAAACCAGTGCAAAGACAAGTACTGAAAAAGTTACATACTCGAGCGCAGCGCTGTTCTTTGCTTCCTCTTCGGTGTTCGCATTTCGGCTGTTTTAGCGTTAACTGCCGACTACACGTTCGCAAGACAACGTTGCAAAGATAAGCTCTCTGCAGATCTTCGGAAACAATTATATAGTGCAGCCACCATCTTTGCCAATAAGTGCGCTGGGATTAATTTTCTACTAGAAAACAGCGGCGGTAAAATACTGACCGCCGGTAATGGAAACTGGCATTGGTCGGGTGCCGGATAAGTTACACCAGGTAACTATCTCCTTCTTTAACAGCGGCAAAAATAGATCAATAGCGAAGCGACAGGCAGAACAGCGCCGCGAAAGCAAAACATAATGGTCGCATTGTGCTCTCTCCACCTGGAGGGGGTGCCGTATTTTCAAGGAACATTGTCGTGGTGGACGCTTACGCTATGTCTCACTCATCAAGGCGGTCCTCACTGTTTACCATTGTGCAAAGTCACACCTTACTACAAGCTCCTTCGTACCAAAGAAAATACGAAAGGTTAATTTCAAATTAGCGATGCTCATAACGAATGTTTGGTCAATTTGACATGCTCTTATGCGTGGCAGCCGACAGTTTTAAGTGCGAATGCACTTTATAAGCGACCCCGAACCTTCCGCCGTCCGCATAGCAACAGCTGCGGGTGCGCGCGCTTTTCGTCTTCCTTAGCAACGGAGGGAGATGGGCGCGCGCTGCCTGGCCGCTGACATGGCACATACCCACGTGGGAGATTGGCCAGGAATAAATGCGAATGCACTTCTTAAGCGAGCCTGAATCGTCCGCCGGGGAGGTGGGGGCAAGTGCGAATGCACTTTATAAGCGACCCCGAACCTTCCGCCGTCCGCATTGCTCCTGCCCCCGCGTACTCGAAACTCGAAATAATACTTCGTATATAAATGTGTGTGTGTGTGTGTGTGTGTACAAAATGCATCATGACAAACAACACTTTAAATCATTAATTACACTTCAATCATCATCATCAGTCATAAAACTCCCAGGCATTTCCCCGAGGGTGACCATGGTTAAGTGCGAATGCATGGGGTGATGCTATGGAGGGGTAAAGTTAAAATCCGTTGGCATTCGCCAGTGAGTTAACGTAAACTCCCCCGTGTGATCACATTGCGATTCCCAGGAACCATTAGACTGTAAGGCACCATACTGTGAATTATTAAATAATTTAAGTGCGATGCACTTTATAAGCGACCCTGAATCCGCCGTCCGCATTGCTCCTCTCCTCTCCCCTAGCAACGGCGCGAGGAGCGGAGAGGAGCATCTGTAGCAACGGCGCAGCGCCGTCACACCCCACGTCATCCGCGCGCGCTCCGCCTCCCGCGCCGTAGCTGCGCGCGCCCGCGCCGGCTCCCGCACCGCTCCTCGCGCCGTGACGTCACACTCCCACGTGACCGCGCGCTGGCGCCTTTGCGTCTGCTCCCCTCTCCTCGCGCCGTGACGTCACATGCTCTGCAGCTGGCGCGCCTCTCCCCCCGTTAGGTTTGACTCCCCCCCGGCGCGCGCCTCTCCCCTCGCCTGACAGCTCCCCCTCGCCGGTACTTGCGCCTCTCAAGGCGATGGCACAATTACTACGCCGTGTACTCTCGGCGCAAGAAATGCATTCGCACTTCCTCACGATTCCCTTCGGGGAGGTAGGGGCAATTTTTTTTTAAAGCGAGACGAAACTGATTTGTCGATAATATTTTCCCAATCGCAAACATAAAAGAAACACTTAAAGCACGTTACTCGGAAACCGTTTTTCTTATACTGCTCTAATACTTTTCAAAGCAGAACTTTTAACGCTACCAGTAAAATATCTCTAAAAAATGCTGGTAACATTGACCTTGAGCCGTGCGTAACACACGCAACAAATATAGGGGTATTTAAAAAGGGGTATTTTGAAGGTATTTTTCTCTAATCTTAGAGAACGCTTATATCGTGGATATGTAGACCCAACTTCGTGAACTTCGCTATGATGTTCCATCTTAAATTATTTCTTGCTGATTACAAGGAAAGGGCTATTTCGTATTTGTGACAACCGAGCATTCAAAATAAAAATAGAATTAGTTTTTTTTTTCGCTGGCAAGAGCGAGTTCAGCTACCCTTCTCTTCAAAGACTTGAAAAAGTGCCATTCCTTCAGCATTCTTTTCACAAGGTAATAGCCCCAATTACAGGTAATAGAAATTACCTTTTACCTGCGTCAATTGCCCTAAATAAAAAGGAGTATTAGCAGATAATCCCCTTCATTACAATTACAAAACGTGACCACAAGGATCATTAGAGGGCAAACCGCTGCTAGAGCATCTTTCGGAGGTCGTGCGAGAAAGTTAAGTTTACAAGCTAAATCACGAGGAAGAAGGGTTCAGAGTGACGAACATTAAGCTCTCACGGGAGGATTTAGGAGGTACTCCCATTCGAACATCTTTCAGTGAAAAAAATATTATTTTTATATTCTTTACAGAATGCAATATTTACTGTATCGATGATATGATTTCTATGTTTTAGTTTGAAACAAATTATAAACAGTACCATTACACGGTGTCTTGAGTAAACACAAGGTTGGATGGAATTGCAGGCACTAGAAGCATTTCGTCTTTGAAGAAACGGCTACATTTTTTGGCGAAGTACAACGTTAGCGACATCATGAAATTTTTTGTGCTATCACTGTGGGTATACACCCTTTAGGAAAGCAGAAAAAACAAAATGAAAAATACACGTACTTGTGATGAGGCTGAAATGAATCTGCCCGCTGTAAGCAGTTAAGAAGAAATGACGAGTACACAGTGTATCTTACGTGCAAATCTGTATATAACCGAGCATCCTTGCTGTGTGAAAAAAATGATATAATGGCTGTGAGTGTTGCCTGAGTGTCGAAAGCCTGCATGACATCATGCGTGGCGGTAAAATGTCCAACTAAACAGGGCAGGAGACGGTTTTAAAAGACGTATCATTTCAGAGTATGCAAGTCTGCATGAAGATTGTCGCCTATGAAACTTATTTATAGCAGCACTCTTACATGCCTGAAAGATACACCACTAAGGTAATGCCCGTCGGCCCCTAAGGTATAACTGGGCTTTGCACGAGATTTGACCCCTATTAGAGCTAAGGGAACGAAACAATAGACCGAAACATTCTACAGCATGGCAGGCACAAATAATATACGCATGCTGAATTTGAGGGTATAGTCTATTAAATGAATTTTGTTGTCCATTTCGGTCGAACAATGAGCAGTGTTGATGAAAAGGCTGGAATGCTAGCGTCGTTGTAAGGAAATGTTTGGTGTAGGTAAACTGGTACTATGCAGCGAGCCTCGGGCAGCTAGCTGCACAGTGCGGCTGCCCCACGTGGTTATGCTGAGGGGATCTTCGACCCCCCACAGTGACCATGCTTTGGCTGAGGTCCAGCGCCCATTACCTAGATGTTAACTGGTTGCTTTTGTGAGTTGCATTCCCGTGGCTTAGTCCGACGGGAGTCTTACTACCACCCTATGATAAACATAACTGCTTCTAGTAACATAGCTGTTCTTATGCACACCAGCCGGTCAACTGTTCTTGAGAGACAGCGTGTTGGATAAATACGGCAGTATGGACCAGGACACAGAAAAGCCCTAATTTTAACAGGGCAAAAAAACTTTTGCTGCAAAATGGCCGGGTATAAATTACCTGGCTAAAATACTTAGGCTTGAGTTAGGATGAATAGTCCTCTCCGGCATGGGCTTGCTTCAGCTTTCCCATTGAAGCAGTACGCTCTGAATGAAACGCTCTTCCCCTACCCAAAGTGCTTGTTTTGTGTCATCGAGAACAGCCGCTACTACCTGCAGTGCCTCGTTTACAGCAAGAACGTCTGACGTCGCAAGCATGTTACCATTGTTACGACGCCTCCTGAATCTGTTTTACGCTTGTTGGCCTACTGCCTGAACGATGAATGCGCTTACAACAGTATCCTGGCAGGAATGCTGTGCCTCTAAATGGACTGCAGGCTCTGCGTGGCAACGTGCTTTGTTTTTCTTTTACATTGAGCAACTGATATCCGGCGTCCTCACTCACGTTTTAGTCAGTCGGTTCTGATACCACTGATTCTTCAGTCTCTCGCAAAGATCGTGCATGCAGATATGCGCCTGGGGCCTCCAATGGATCCTGCATCGTCCATGAACACTGTCTAAATGAAGCAGCCCACCTGAACACCCTTCGTGATGGCTTTCCCCTAGCTCGGCTGCTATTAATTACCGTTTAGAATCGAACACCGATAAAACGCCTGATCAGTTAAAATTCTCATTGGCGATAGGTATTTTAAGCGTTCGGTAGGTACCATACAAAGAACTGGGGCATCGTAGGGAGCCAGGTCAATTTAATATTTAATTGGTGAGAACAGTTAGGGTATTTTGGAAGGAAAGGGACAACAGCATGTTTTTCTACGACAATAAAATGTAGCCCTTTCAAATGCCTTACAAACATCACCAAGAAATTGGGATCAATGGTAAATTACAAAATGACGAGCCTTGTTTTCTCCAGTGGACTGCACGGAGCTCTACTCGTCACTATGCATCGACGAAAGAAAGGAGACTGAATTCTAAAGATGATATTCTTTCTTAGGCCACGTAAATTGAGAAATTTGGTTTGTCGGCCACCGAGCCTAAGTTACGTCGAAGAGTTAAAATTTGAATGACTTAAGAGTACATACAGGCAATATCGTTTGAACTTGCCGAACATTTATTATATTAGAATGGAAAGCCGCAAAAATGTTACCGTAGCCGGGTTTTTCTATATAAAATGATACCTGGGCATGGCGTTATGGCTAACATGAACTTAAGGTCATGTAAAAAACGTACGCCTCGAGTGGCTACAAGAACTACGGAGACAAAAGTATGACTTGATTGTTGACGAGTTGGTCTATGGCGTACAAAAGAATACGTTTCCGCAAAACACGAGGACGAATATAGAGAGGACAATAAAAGGTCGTCTTGTACTCCCTATCTTAGTCCTCACATTTTGCGCCAAGCAATTTCTTCGTACCTTACGGAAGAAGAGGTTGGAAAAATTGTTCCGCGAGCAGTGGGCATATTAAAAAAACGGAAGTTTAATAAACAATGCTCAATTGTATCTACTACAGTGGAGCAACACCGGAGGAAGACATCTTGAGGGGGTAGAGAGAGTCCGAGGAGCGGCAGAAGACACCCGCCTCTCGACGACATTTGCAACCACAAACGTATTTCTGGTTTGCTGAGTGCAATTTGCCTATCTTGTGAGTGCATCAGCTACCCTTGGACAAAGTTACTGACTCATCGTCCCTATGGTCAGCACAGTATATATGCAATTGCGCACGTATTTCACGCACAGTCACGAAGAAACATATTTAAAGAGGAAGAGGACTATACAGTTGCTACCTACCATAGAAAAATCACATTTTTCTCAGATTTTAGAAGTTTCCAGTCACCAATATTTATGTACACCACTCAAGCCACAGGCCACTGGAATTGATCACGCTACGTATAACCTTGTGTTTTATCTCCCACCACCCCACCAGATTCATATGTTTTTAAATTCTGTGGGGTCTTCTCTGAGCCCAAAACACGGGTCTGTTTTTCCAGTACACCGTTCTTAACGCAAAACCTAAACATAAACGAAAACGGAGCTTACGGAGGGTAATTCTAGTTTATAGTTGGAACACTTACCCACATGCAAATATTCTACAAACATGAGCATTGCTGGGGAAAGCTAGGTTCCGGCCTTTTGAAGCTCATTGTCGGTGCAAGCACCCTCAGTAGAACTCCGAATGAGGCCCTGTGCTCATATACCAACATTTGAAAAAAAATACATTCTGCACGTAATATATAATACCGACGGAAATGTGAAGTAATGTTAATTGAATCAGAAAATGAGGAAGTAATTTGTAGCAGAGAAATGCGGATGGTTTCGTCAGGTTTTCGACAAAGTACTGAAGTGCTTTGCAATCAATTTATAATTTTCAGATTAGTTCTATTGTAGGCACACGTGGCGTTATTTGGTCTTAATGGGCGCAAGCCCATCGTTAAGGTAAGCGGTGCGCGGGTGCCTTTTACCGTACTAAAATGTAATCTTCAAATGAACAGACATTTAATAAAGTCAGGCGTAGTTGTGTGCCAAAAACAAGGTATCATCAGTAGGCAAAAGTTCCCAGCACAATTTTCGTTATACAATTATTTAGTGCTTCTTCAAAAAGTTCTGCATTTTTGAAAAAAAAATGTTTTAAAAAATAAATCACTTTTTATTTTGCGGCGATATTACGGAACAACTTGTGATGTTACGTTACAGTTGCGGAAAAAGTTTGTTGTACTTTACATGTGTTGTTTTGTTTTACTGCACTTTTTCAGCTAAGTCCAAATAAGCAACATCAACGTTCAGCCATAGCACGACGAGAGAAAACACTGTTTGCAGTATGGACTATTCTGTACTGGGTTTGAGCCATTGTGCAAACCTGTGCAGTTTTCTTGATTGTGCAGTATATTGTTTCACCACCACAGACATTTGTTGTGTAGAGTATTGAATGACAGGCGCTCTTGAAAGCAGATTGGCATTTCTTTCTTTTTGTATGGCAGTGCGGTTATCACTAGTCGCTGTGTTCTGATATGCGGATTGTAATAAGTTCTCTTTTCACAAATGTGTTATTCATGTGTTCCAGTGTTCTTTGAATGTTGCATTTTAGATAGGACGGAATATTTATGTAATTATGTTGTCTGTATTCAACGGCGCAGAATGCATGCAGGCAACCAACTGTGCGGCGCCATACCTGTGTGCAAGCGTCTGTTGCTAGAAGATGTGCGCACGGCCCCCGGATCAGGCACCCCTCTTCTCTATGCAACCATGTGAGTGTGGCCACGGCTAGTGCAGCGGCGTGCGTGCGTTGGTGGCGCAACTTTACGTCGAGACTGGGCTGCGTTGTTCTCGCCGCTGCGGTCGCCGATGCAGATGGCCGTATCAACACAGCGCGTGACGCAGCTCTAACCCGGTAGTGGTGCGCCGTCACTTGTTACGTCGGGCTCCGCGGGATGGCGGTACTTGTCCATGCTAAGCACGACTGTGAAACACGTGACTGTTTCACGTTACAAACTCTACCTCACCGAACGCACAGTATTCCCTCCAGTTCAATTTAAGTGCGACGAATACCATATCTGTCGACGCCACCGTTTAGAATGGGATTGGAACGGAGTAGATGACGCACGTGGGTGTTTTTTTTTCTTCGGTGTGCGGGATCAGTAGCCCAAGACGCGTCCGTGTCCTTGGCGCATAGGCCATGTCGGTGGCTGTTTCCAGTGTCGCCAGGCGAAGAAATTGACGGCTAAACTTTTTAACGAATAGCACATATAGGAGAAGTTCGCTAGGGTTCTCATACCGCCAGTGTGGCAGATGTGCTAAGGCTTTACGCACATCATCCCAATGGAGAGCGTTCACTTGCTGGCTGTGGAGGCCATTTTATCTGACGGCGGCCTAAAGCAAACACCATCCGCGTGTTCGAGATTTAGCAGCACATATAAATTCGCAATTTTGTGTAATTTTTCCGGTGTCCTCCACTACGGCGGGCCTCATTGCCAGTTGCGCAGGGACGTTAAAACTTCTAATCGATCCCTATTGGGAAAAAATGAATGGATTTACTTTCCGTGATATAAGTAGGTCCGGAGATGCGATCATAGATACACGCCTTTCTCGGTCATAATGCCTATGCATTCGATGTGTTTTCGTCTCGGGTTTTTTTCCCTTGGCGGGAAATTTAAACACAACAATCAGGAAAACGCAGGAGTGACGACACCATCGAAAACAAACGAAAACAGTGTAGCTTTCACCTGCAACCGCTTACTTCCGCAACTTTGGCTTTCGAGCGTTAAAAAACTTGAGAATGTAGGATTGCCGGTTTTTGCGACCACTTGAAAACACAACGCGCGGAAATGCAAGGTCCCTAGCGATGTTGACTCCCCTCCGCGCTGGCTCCTTGTCCACTGCGTTTAGTACAGCCAAGCTTTATCTCAAGGAAAAGCGCCTCCCATATTCGCTACGCAAAATCAAGGCCCAACAAAGTTTATAGGTGGCAAGCCCAACGGTGTTTTAAAATCCTGAAGAACACGCTGACGACAAGAGCTCGTGCCATTCACGTGGTTCTTCTTCATGGCAAAGTGAAAGACGTAAGCGCAGCGATGATGGGGAAAGCATTGAGTTTAATTGCACTCGCGTGCTGCTTCATGCCGTAACTTCTATAGCCAAGCCTGTCCAAGGCTCGTCAAACGTCAAAATTGCGGTCCGCGCATGTTGCCCGGGTGGCTTCAGTGTCAGATCATGACGAATGGCCGGGTAACCTACCCTAGCCAACTAGTGGACATACAGGCTTTTAATACATGGTACCCTGCGTGAACGGCGCCGGAACTCGTCAAACACAAAGTAGAAGCCGGGAAAACGCAGCACTGAGGAACGTAAAAGCGGGGTTCCATAGTAGCTTGTTTACCTATTCCTTAAATACTTAAAAGTATTCTTAGCAGTTGTGGTGGTCGCCGTGGGGCAGGGGTTTACCGGATGAGGTGTTGTTCGGCGACGGTGGCATGAAGAATAAAACTGAAGGCTAACACGGCTTCATCCCTGGCACGAGTACTGCTGTTTGGTAACATATTCCACGTTTGACGTGCTTGCGTCAGTAGGTTGTTCGCAATACTCACAGATCGCCAAAATACGCCACCGTTTTACCGACTCCAGTGAGCGACCACATATGCACATTGTGCGTTGAGAACCAACTAAATCAAACGCTTCAGTGATGTCCCCAAATTGCGAAAGCATAATCTCCAGCACCTCTTACACACGGCCATCGCTGTTGCCTCGGTGCACTGGTCTCGAAGAAATAGCGTCATTCTCCACACATTGTACGCTGAGACTTGGTACACTGCACACACTCCAGCATTGTACACGATAGGAGCGACATCGTTTTAAGAAGTCACTTTTCCTGGCGGAATCTGTGACCATGGTAATTATTTTGCCTTTCGAGCGTCTATTAGTGAGCGCAATTAAGCTTCGTAGAGGAATGAGATTCAACTACAAAGAAAATAGCAAATTCGACTAGAGCACACCGGTACTGCAGCCCGAGGGATATTTTTATTTCTGCTCACGATTTTGGGCCTTTGCTACCTTTTTGACTTGGAAGTTCACCCGTTTGTGAAGCCCCATCCATGTGATGTTTGGGGAGTCTGCACACAATCATAGAAAATTACTTTTCATTGTGTTATTACAGAAGCGTACTATTACCTTAAAAACTAATTTCTATTGTCTACTCAAAGGGGCTTATTGAATCAAAAAAGTAGCGATTGCCAAAAAGAAACGATAGAGGGAGTAAATCTGCTGTCAAGAGCAGATAGGTTGTGCCAAGAACGAACTCTACGCTCTGTTGCACGCTCTCTACGCTCTGTATCGGAATATTTTCTTTAATCGGAATTTACGTGTTCGCTTCTGTACTTCCCTCGAAAACGTACTGCAGCTTTGTTGTGTGGAGGGAATGCCTCCTCCTAGCCACTCCAACACTCCCGCGCCACCTTTAGCAACGCTTCTGGTTTATGTCCGGGGCCCCCATTGAACGCGACACCTTGGAACGTGCAAGTTGGTGAGGGATGGCAATACCTTGAAAAAACTTGTTTGTGACGTCCATGGCCAACAAAGACAGACACCTCATGTTTCCCGAATGTTACTATAACAGTGCAAAAATGGGTACCAATAACTGTGCATCCTGTCACGAAGACAAGGACGATGCAGTTGTCTTGAATGAGAGACACGTTTATTGGAGCGAACTTGTGCTCCCCTAACAACTCAAAAGAATACAGAGGCGGCGAAGCAGCGGTCAACAAAGTGACTTGCGTCGGCGAGCGTCGCAGAATCGAATGCCCCGGCGTCTGCTCTGCAGGCTTTTTATCTTTCGGCGCGCGTGGTTCTCGAACCGTCGATTCGCATCGAGAACATTGTAGATCCAAGAAGATTATCCCAGGCCATTCACGTTAGATCGGAATGCTCTCCCTATCAGAACAGATAACACATGCGGCAAAGAAAGAAAGAATGGAACACGCGCTTCCCTTGGCACAGAGATAACAAAGACCGGCGCAGCCGGGCGGTAAAAGCAAAACACAAATAAACAAACCCAATGCATGGTTCACGGCATTACCCCCCCTCTAAGAGTGCATCGACCCGATGCTAACATAGGCGACAGTCCGAACAAATAAAAATTAAAGTTCGTCATCGTCCGTAGAAAGGTTTTAAGCGAACCACGTGGACGCCTTCGGCCGCGTGTCGTCGTCGTGATGTGCCGGAGTCACCATCGGGGATCACTTTCGTAGGTGAGTTGGCCAACACGTCATAGAATCTTGTAGGGTCCGCAATACCGTCGCAGAAGTTTCTCACTCATTCCGCGTCGTCGGATGGGAGTCCAAACTCACACACGATCCCCTGGTTGGTACTCGGCGGCTCGGCGTCGGAGGTTGTAGCGGCCGGCATCCACCAGCTGCTGGTCCCTTATACGAACTCGAGCGAGCTGGCGGGCCTCCTCCGCACGCTGAAGGCATCCTTGGACGTCGGCGTTCAGGTCGTCGTCTTCTACGTGCGGCAGCATGGCGTCAAACATTGTAGTCGGCCGTCTTCCGTAGATGAGCTCGAACGGTGTCATCTGCGTGGTTTCTTGGATAGCCGTGTTGTACGCAAACGTGACATACGGGAGCACTTCGTCCCAAGTCTAATGTTCAACGTCGACGTACATGGACAGCATATCGGCAATCAGTCCTGTTCAAACGTTCCGTTAGTCCGTTCGTTGTGGGTGGTACGCCGTCCTTCTTCGGTGATCCGTGTTGCTGTAGCGTAAGATTCCTTGCATCAGCTCCGCAGTAAAGGCCGTTCCGCGGTCCGTGATGAGGGACTTCAGGGGCTCCATGTCGCAGCACAACTTGTCTTATGAAAAACTCTGCGACTTCTTGTCAGTCCCCCTCGAAGAGCGGCGGTCTCCGCGTAGCGGTTTCATGTAGTCTGTTGCTACGATAATCCACTCGTTCTCCGATCGTGACGTAGGAAACGGGCCCAGAAGGACCATTCTAATCTGTTGGAAGGCCTTGATGGGACGGCGATCGGCTGCAGAAGTCCCGCAGGTCTCGTCAGTGGCGTTTTTCGTCGCTGACAGTCACGCCAGCTCCGGACGTAGTGGGTGACGTCGGATGTAAGGCGGGGCCAGTAGTACTTCGCCTTGATTTTTTCCAATTGTGCGGGCTGTGCCCAGATGTCCGGAAGACGGGTCGTCGTGGCACGCTTCCAAAATTTCGTCACGAAGGTCTGCGGGATGACAAGAAGGTAATTCTTTCTCGTTCCGGGGCTGAAATTCTTCTTCACGAGGACGGAGTTTCCTCAGGCTGAATGCTGGTAAGCTGCGTTTGAAGGTCCTAGGTACGGCGACGTTGCGTCCCTCGAGGTAGTCGATTAATGACGCGTAAGTCAGGGTCGGCACGCTGCTGGGCGGCTAGGTCGGTCTCCGTCACGATTCCGAAGAACGCGCTGTCTTCATCAGAGTATTGTGCTGTGGGTCGACGGAAGCGCGGGACAGGCAGTCGGCGTCGGAGTATTTCCTGCCGGATTTATAAAACGACTGTAACGTCGAACTCCTGCAGGCGCAAGCTCCACCGCCAAGACGGCCAGAGGGGGTCCTTCAATTGGCGAGCCAACACAGCGCGTGGTGGTCTGTCACAACCTTGAATGGTCTTCCATACACCGTATGGGCGAAATTTTGAAATCGCCCATATAATTGCCAGGCACTCTTTCTCAGAGGCAAGAGTAGTTTTCTCCTCCTTCGACAGACCACGGCTGGCATAGGCGATTACCTTTTCGCACCCGCTTTGTTTTTGGACGAGGACGGCACCCAAGCCTATATCACTGGCGTCCGTGTGTATTTCCGTTTCGGCGTTTTCGTCAAAATGAGCGAGGACGGGCGGGCTTTGCAGGCGTTTTTTGCAGCTCGCAGAATGCTTTTTCTTGGTCGCTGTCCCAGCTGAAAGGAGTGCAATCTTTCGTCAAGTGCGTGAGAGCGGCTCTCTGCAATGCGTGCGAAGTTTGCGACGAAGCGCCGGTAGTATGCGCACAGTACGAGAAATCTTCGCACGCCCTTCTTGTCTTTCGGGCCTTGGGAAGTTCGCAACGGCTTGAAGTTTTTGCTGGGTCAGGTAGGACTCCCGCGGCGTTTGACGACGTGGACCCTAGAACTTGAGTTCCTCGTACGCGAAATTGCACTTTTCAGGCTTTAGCGTTACCCCGACGTACGAATGGCCTCGAGTACAGACTCCAACCTTGCGAGGTGTTCGTCGAAAGTCCGGGCGAAACACGACAACGTCGTCGAGGTATGCGAGGCAGGTGTGCCACTTCAGGCCAGCTAGCCCCGTGTCCATGACTCGTTTGAAACGTTGCTGGCACCGTGCACAGCCCGAAGGCATCACCTTGAACTCGTATAGGCCATCCGGGGTTATAAATGCAGTCTTCTCTCGGTCTCCTCTCGTCCACTTCAATTTGCTAGTAGCCGGTCTTCTGAAATCCATTGATGAGAAGTACTACTTCGCATGGCAGAGGTGGTCGAGGGCGTCGTCGATTCGTGGCAGGGGGTACACGTCCTTTTTGGTGATTTTGTTTAGTCGCCGGTAGTCAACACAGAACCTTAATGTGCCGTCTTTTTTCTTCACGAGTACGACCGGCGCAGCCCACGGACTTTTCGATGGCTGGATTATGTCGTCGCTGAGCATGTCGTCGACTTGAGTCCGGATGGCTTCCCGCTCGTGTGAAGAGACGCGGTACGGTGACTGTCGGGTAGGTCGGGCTCCATCTTCGGTTATATTTCGGTGCTTCGCTAGGGGTGTCTGACGTAATTTTGAGGTTGCCGAAAAACACTCGCTGTAGCAATGGAGCAAATCTAGCAATCTGTCCCGATTTCTTTCTTCCGGCAGCGCCGGGTTCACGTCGAAAGGTTGCGTCGGCTTGGAAGCATCTGCGCGTGCGCTTTCATGTTAGCGACCGCAATCACTTGACTTGCTTCTTGCGTTTCTTCGAGGAACGCGATTGCAGCGCCCTTGTTTAGATGCTGGTACTCCTCGGTGAAATTGGTGACCAAAACTGGGATTTGCATTGCTTAAAAGCGCGCAATGCCTCTTGCGACGGAGACACCAGCGGTTCAGAAGCAACCTTGGTCACCCTCTACGATAGCGTCGATGTCAGGAGGCACATCCTCACAGTAGACGGCGATCATCAAGCTCGCGCGGGGTGGCAGGGGTGACTGTGATCGTCGGCGATCCTGACAGCAGCCGGTGATCGGGGTTCGATTACGGTCGTCATGGAGTGATCGGAGGAAAAATTTATCCGACTTCGTCTGCAGATCGATTATTGCGCCGTTGTCCGTCAAAAAGTCCATTCCGAGAATTACGTCGCGGGAGCAGTTAGGCAAAATGACGAACGCCGCTGGGTACGTCGTTCCGTCTATGGTGGACGCGCGATGTGCACGTCCACTTGGCGTCACGAGGTGGCCTCCTGCTGTGCGTATATGTGGACCGTCCCATGTTGTCGTAACTTTCTCCAGCTTAGGCGCGAATGACCCGCTCATTACCGAGTAAGTCGGCTCCGTGTCGATGAGGGCGACTACGTCAAAGCAGTCGATGGACAACTGGACGTCGGACGCCGCCTTCCTCGAGTTCCGGGTGCGTCGGGGCGTCGCGTCTCGGCTTGTGCGGTGTTGACGGTCGGGCACTGTGCGCGTTGTTGTCTTCTCAGCGGCAGCCTCGATCATGTCGGGTACGCGTCGTGCCGTGTAGCTGTCGTCGTGTTCGGGAGTCTCGTCAGGGTTAGGTCGGGTCGTCGGGATGAGGATCATGTCGTGAATCGGTGTCTTCGGCGCGTCATTGCGTCGTTGGAGGGTTTCCAGTTTTTCGCCGTAAAGCAACTTCACCTCCAGAAGTTGCTTCCTTTAGTTTCCCCCGCGTGTGCTGGGGGACCTTCCACGTGAGAACTCAGCATTGCTACGGTGGTTCGGCGACTGGTATGGGTAGGGTGACGGCGAACGGTTGAAACGGGCTGGTCGACGGCTGGTGTTGGACAGGTACTCTTCGATCTCCGATGGGCGCTGGCCAGTTCGGGGGCGGGGGTGCGTCGACGGAGAACCCTCGCAAACCGAGCCTCCTGTAGGGGCAGCGACGGTATGCGTGGTCGGCCTCTCCGCAGTGGTAGCACAGCGGACGATTGTCGGACGTTCGCCACACGTCGGTCTTCCTTGGGGCGGGGGGTTGTGCCGCAGGTGGTCGGGCCGGCGAGAGAGGACGCCGGTACGGAGCCTCGTGGACGATAGGGTGCAGGTGGGCGAGGGCGATGTACAGCAGCCGTGTAGGTCATGGCTTGCGGCTCGCGAGGTGCTACTGGCGTCGTTGAAGTTCCCAGCGCTTGCTGCACTTCTTCTCTAATGACGGTCGGTAAGGGAAGCGACTTGTGGTTGCGGCGGCGTCAGGAGCAGTTTCCGCAGCTCCTCCCTCACTATTTCGCGGATAGTCTCCCGTAGGCTATCTTCGGGAATGCGAACGTTGTCGACGCAATTCGCATTGGCCATGCCAACATAGTTCCGGTCGTACTGCTTAGCACGCATTTCGAGTGCTTTCTCGATGGTGCTGGCTTCGGTCACGAATTCGGCGACGGCCTTTGGCGGATTTCGGGACAAGTCCAGCAAACAGTTCCTCCTTCACACCGCGCATCAAGAAGCGTAACTTCTTTTCATCTGTCATTTCGGGGTCCGCGCGGCGGAAATAGTTGCTTCATCTCCTCAACGAAGATCACGGACCCCTTCGTTGGGTGTTGTGGTCCGAGTTTCAAGCAAAGCGCAGCTCGCTCTTTCTCACAACGGTATGTGAATGTCTTAAGGAACTCCCTTTTTGAAGTGAGTCCAGTCGGTCAAAGAACTCTCATGGTTCTCGAACCAGTTCGAGAAGCATCTTCTAAGTAAAAGAAGACATGCCGGAAAGTTTCTTCGTCGTCCCACCTGTTGAAGATGCGGACGCGCTCCACCTTCTCCAACCATTCTTCGGGTCTTCAGCGGGGGCTCCCCGGAAACGATGGCGGTTCCCGGGGCTGCTGCAGGACGACTGGCGACGTTGTTTCTTGCCACATGGTGTTGGTTGCAGCGTTCCTTTTCTTCTTCGTCTGCGTTCTCCGGTAGTAGACCGGACTCGGGTGGTAAATCTTGCAGGCGGAGGCTGGCTCTTGTTGGACTGGCTGGCGGCTTCCGGAGGTTGTAGTGGGCATGAAGGTTGCGTACCCCGCTCCTCCACCAGATGTCACGAAGACAAGGGACGATGCAGTTGTCTTGTATGAGAGACACGTTATTGGAGCGAACTTGTGCTCCCCTAATAACTCAAAAGAATACAAAAGGCGGCGAAGCAGCGGTCAACAAGTGACTTGCGTCGGCGAGCGTCAAGAATCGAATGCCCCGGCGTCTGCTCTGCAGGCTTTTTATCTTTCGGCGCGCGTGGTTCCCGAACCGTCGATTCGCATCGAGAACATGTAGATCCAAGAAGATTATTCCAGGCTGTTCACGTTAGATCGGAATGCTCTCCTATCAGAACAGATACATCATTGCGGCAAAGAAAGAAAGAATGGAACACGCGCTTCCCTTGGCACAGAGATAACACAGACCGGCGCAGCCGGGCGGTAAAAGCAAATCACAAATAAACAAACCAATGCATGGTTCGCGGCAATCCGGACAGCGACCTAGCTCTGAGCATTGCCTGGCAAACCCCACGAAGCCTAAATGTGGCGTAAACTGTGCGGGGATAATTAAAACATTTCTTTCCCTTACTTACGCACTTTTGGAGGTTGCCTTTACATAAACCTGAAGGTTTTCTTTTATTCCATTTAGGAAAAGGAAAGACAGGTTTTACCTACCACGGCTATGCTGATAACTATAAATAGAAAGAATTAAGCCCGGTATGTCCGCATGATCACTGTCCGACATCGTTGCAGAAACGGGGCTCGGTTGACGGAGAAAAGCCGAAAAGTATCAATACGCCCAATTTAAATTTGAAGAAGTGAAATGCATTAATTCATTAGAGAAGACATGGCTTCCGTTGTGATTTTATCGGCCCCATCATTCTGAACCGAAAGGCCAAGAGCCACTTTGTCGTTAACTGATGCAAGTGTATCAAAGTTACATATAAAATTAGGATTTGAAATAGGTAACAAAACATGCATATTCAGGGGTGTGGAATATATGCATTTCTGCGTTGAGCGCAACCTCACTGGTTCTCCGGCGTAGGCCCGTAGGCTATGTGCCGGCAAGCTAAAACATGGGCCGTCAGGTCCATGGCAGCCCAGTGGGGTTCGCAAGTTCCTGTTAACTGTAGAGAGTAGGTCCGAAGCCGAACGTTTATTTAAGGTATGCCATTAAACTCGAGCATTGAGCTCCACGGCTTTCCCCTATCCCGCCATTCGGTAGTGACCGTGAATAGGAGGTATTCACAGTGCACAATAGCAAAAGTCACTGCTGAAATCCCTGTCTGACCACGGCCACGCTATTTGTCGAGCTTTGCCACTCAGTACTGTGGAGACTCGAGCATCAATAACTATCTGCCGTGCCGCCTGCTCACTCCTGCCGCCCAAAATATTCACTAAAAAGTAGAGTACATAATTGCGCTCTTTGCGCGCTATCGAGTAAAGAAGATGGCGGAAGCACAGTACAATTTTGAGAAGTGGGAACGTAAGGCTGACATGACGAACTTGTTATGCAGAAGACTGAAAGCAGGGTCTGATGCCTTGCCGTAAAAATACACGTGTGATTCGGTGCTTTTGTGCGATACCGCACTGTCATAAATCATTCTGATTCAAAGATGCCCTAAAAATGTTCTTACCATTGCTGCTGAATTTGGGGCTTCACTTTTGTGTTGACCGTTTTTACCCTAGCCCAATTTAGCACCTATACGTCGAGGGTCAAAAATAGTTTCCTATAAAACAACATAATTTATAAGGACTTGCTCAATGTGTGAAACATATTGTATGTGGCAAACGTTCCTGATATCTGAGCATTACTGAGGCATCCTTGTGTGGACATTTTTCAATCTTTACCTATCTTGGCACCTTTTTAAGGGTCAAAGAGATCATTCTGACCGCAAGTTGTTCTTTTTAGAAATGCATAATACCCTACGAATTGTTTACTATCAATAATGTCATTACCAATCTGTAATTTTCAAGCCTTTCTTGTTTCTCCACTAAAAGTACCGGTGTGCGGAATTCCACACTGCACACGTGAAATACTGCTATTGCTGTACATTTTACGGGGCAGTGACATAACCCGTGTATAAGCAAAACCAATGACGTCCTTAACACTATTTTCAAGGCCGAACCATTCGACTAGATAAATGTTTGACTCCACATAGTATAAACAACATAACTTCCAAATCTATGGTGCACCAACACTCGCTTAGCGTGCTACTTGAAGTTTACTATAAAAGCGATATAAAGACTATGCAATATATGTTGTTTTAAAGCTCCTATATCATTATATGCCACAAACCGGAAAATAACTATAAGCAGGTATCGAAAACACACTCGGATTGTCGGGAATCAATTCGCTGATTATGCTGCACCTGACGGCCCAATTGACACAACTGTACCGTTCACAGACATCATGCCATGCATACGACTACTTCGTAACATAATGCTACCAGGCAACAGATGAAAAAAAAAATACATGGTCTGAGAGCACACTTAAAATGAACACACAACTGGCCCACACCAAAATTACACAGAAGTTGCCGAAGGTATGTCACAGGTGGGTCTCAAATATGTAACGCACTCCTACCTGCTCAATTAATATCTGAAATTCCTTTGGAGCAGATGTGGGGTGGCCCTATCTGTAGGTCACGTCAAAAAACGTGAAAGACACATAACACAACAAGACACTAAGATTTCACTGGACAATAGAGACGACAGAATTGACTACATCCATCATATCTTTATTCAACGACCGAATGTTGATAATACAGGAGTGAGGAAGTTTTTATGAGATCAGTTTTACATCTGCTTACAATCAAGCTTAATCTTCCTGGTTTTATACACCAGCCGTCATCAATTGTCCAAGTATAGTATGACTTTTGTTTTCCTGATATCATTTATTACTCACTTTTAAAACCCTCTTACTTTTGACTTTTTGGCGCTGTTTGCACCCGGTGGCCTTCGGCCATTTACAGAACTCCCATTATCATCCTCATCGATCAAATCGCTTCATACTTCAAGGTTATCGTTAATGAAATGCCTTCACAAATAACTTGCCAGTGATATGGCTAAAAGTATGATTCAGCAAGGCTGATGTTGTGAAGTCAAGTTTTAATAAATGAGAATATTGTTCACCTTTGGAACACCAGCTTGAACATCGTACCATGAAGGTTAGAACGCCTTTGCCGCAACTTTGATGGAACTTTGGAAAGCACTGTTTCTGATGGTTTTGGTACGGTTGTGATGGGTGTCTGCCCTTATTTCAGTTTTGTACGGTAGTTTCCCCTAATGCATGGCTGGCCGCCGCATACATTACGGCCCTGGTAGTCTCCCTTAGGAAATCAACGGGTATGTCCGTCATTCTGTAGGGATGTAGGGAATAACCTAAAATATCAGGGCATTGAAATCGCAAGAAATAATGGCGGAGACTTCACGTTGGGATAGTTGGGTAGGCATTATTGACACTAAAACCAGTGCAAAGACAAGCATTGAAAAAGTGAGAAACAAGAGCGCAGCGCTGTAGTTTGCTGATTCTTGGGTATTCGCATTTGCGCTGTTTTTGCGTGACCCTCCAAGAACACGTCCGCAAGACAATGTTGTAAAGCTAAGCTCTCTGCAGGTCTTCAGCAAGAATTATACAGTGAAGCTACCAACTTTGATGACAAGTGCCCTAAAATTAATCTTTTACCAAAAAACCTCGGTTACGCATTACTGCACCGGCGGTTATTAGAAATCGGTACTTGTGAGTCGCCAGGTAAGTTACACCAGGTAACTATCTCCTTCATTTACTGCGGCAAAAGGAGTTCAATGGCGAAGCGACAGGCAGTTCAGCACCAGGGAAGCAAAACGTCGCGATCGCATTGGGCTCTCTCCACCTGGAGATGGTGCCGTATTTTGCAAGGAACATTGGCGGGGTGGACGCTTACCGCTATGTCTCACTCATCGAGGCGGTTCTCACTGTTTACCATTGTGAAAAGGATATATTACTCTAAGCTCCTTCGTACCAAGGAAACTGCAAAAGGTTAATTTTAAATTAGCGATGCCACGATGAAATCTTGATCAAATTGACATGCCCCTATGCGTGGTAGCCAATAATTTAAAGCAACACGCAACCGATTTGTCGATAAAATTTTCTCTATCGCAAATAAAAAGAAACACTTAAAACACCTTATTGGGAATCGTTTTTTTGATAGCGCCCTAGAACTATTCAAACCGGAATTTTTAAATCTGCTAGGAATACATATCACCGCAAAAATTACACCATCTTCCCACGGGGAGCCCTGATGAGGATGCGAAGCATCGTGACGGTTCCGTGTGGTTCCATTGTGTTGCCGTTATGTTGAGTGATCTGGTTTTTACTAGCTCCAGAGGGAATTCCTCGTCCGGGTCCACATCGGTGGCAAAGGCACGCAAGTGCTGTTGTGTTACGGTGAGTAGGCGGTGGTTCTCGAGGCGCCGAAACGCGTCCATCATGTTCTTGTCGATGTTTTCTCTGTGGTAGAGTCGGTAGTCTCCGCAGCTTTGGCGAGGTAAAGGTTGGTGACATTGGTGCACCGGCTGAGAGCAATGTACACGCCCTCCTCTTCGCAGCTTTGTCTTCTCGTTCTTCTTCTTCTTCTTCTTCGGCGGTTCCCCTACGGGAAGATGACGACGGTGGTTGAACGCGAACCTATCTCGTGATGGATTTTTTGGTTGGCCAATACCTAGGGGCATCCTGCCACAATCAGCATCAGAGGCGCTCCGGACGGAGCTGGTTGAGCTGGAAGGCGCGTGGTGCTTCCCGCCACAGCTTTCCCACGGGAAATTCAGCATCCCCCTCTTGAGTTTTCAGTTCGTCGTTTCCGTTGTCGTTCAGCTTCGCGTGCCTTCGTTGTATCAGTAGCTTCTTGACGTAGTTTGAATGAGTCAAGGACATAAGGCGCGTTCGTAGCACTTGCTCCTGTCCCGGATTTGTAGCGTAGTGAGAAGAGCACCGCGTACCTCCCGTTGCGGCCAGAGAGTCGTGGGATCAAAACCGGGCGCCGCTAACTATTTCTTTTTTAATATAGTGTAGTATCGCGGAGCTGTGGGTGTAAGGAGGAGAGTTTCGCTTGCGCAGTGAGCGTGTGGACGGCGCCGCCATCAACGACGGAGCACCAGGCGAGCCTAAGAAATGCTCCGCATTTAGAAATGCAGGTAACCTTGACCTTGAAAGGTGCGCAACGAACGCGAAAATCAAAGGGTTATATAAACGCGTCACCTGCAAGTACACCAATAATGAGCAACGCTTCATAATCTTTAATGCTGAAATTGGTGAGGTGTTTGGACACGTCGTGATGTGCAACTTCTGGAAACTACGTGACACCACCTCTCAACCATCACATATTTAAGTGTAACTTAAGTATTTCATTTGTTCATATGAATATTTCCTGCAGTTTTCCCACTATGTAAAACAATGGCTTTCCTCCCAACTACTTGGCATAAACTTTTTAAAAATCGGTTGCCTCTCACGTTAAAAGTGGAGGAGTCTATGCTCGAGCTCTCGCCCTTACGATGCTTAACTGAGAGCAACGCTCGGGGAAGTGTAGTGTGGGAACATTCTCGGCCAGGATTGAAAAGAAAAGTGAGGAGAGGGGGCAAGGAGCTCACAGGCAGGCATCGGCAGTGCAAACGCAAGACAAAAAACATCACCCGTAGTCAGGACCAAACCTGGTTCCCTCGCATTATAAGAGCGGCGTCTCTCTGAAGGCGCCATCATTGACATCAACTTGGGCTTGAGTGCGGGTGGTGGTTCTGCATTTTAGCATCATTAAAGTGGGCTTTGACTTTATCGGCATTCGGCAGTATGAATTTATTTTTAACAAAGTTTGGAAAAATAAATCTGCGGTTTTTAACCACTTTTCTTTTAAGGCAAAGGTAACCGTGGAGTTTCCGGGCATTTTTGGCAATTTTGAAGAAAATATCCTTGGCATCTAAAAGGTCCATTTGTGATAGGTCCATTTTGCATCTAATAGGTCCATAGGTCCAATTTTGGGGAAACTGGTCAAGAATTCAAACTGAGGGTAAAATACAGATGTGGAGTGTGAGGGAAGGTATGTTGGCAATTTTGACACACTCAAGCAAAAATAGATACTACACGTACCAGAGAAAGAAAGTACAAAGTGTCTTTTAACAAGGTGGGCGACCGGATGGTGAAATGAAAGCGTCTACAAAATGGAAATATCATTTTCTTTCAAACGTCGAGCTGTTCGAACGGGTAGAGAATTTATAAATTCATACTAAAGAACGTTTCTGTTATTTTTTTCAGCAATTATCTGAATTGGAAATTTTTACACTGAAAAGTTTCTAACAAATAGATTGTTACCTGCATATTATTACGCAAATATTACAGGCCACGATTTAAATCATTACTGCATCAGCTACAGAGCTACAGAAAGTTGACAACGAGGTTGAGTTCCTCCTGGACATCGGTGAGCTTGAAACCGTATCTGCAGTTTTGTTTCGCTGGCCAAATACCCATACCTTTAGCAAATATATCAATCTTATAACAATTTCGTACTGGCGGGGAATGCTCACGCTGGACTTCCAGGATTTTTGTCTTAGCCGAAGCATCCCGAGTCCGCCGCCACTGCCATCTAGGATGCCTGAAATCGGTAGTACCGTGCAAGCACCCAAATTCGGCTGGCATCCCGAACGAAAGCCTTCTACATTCACTGGCAACACGGATGAGGACGTCGATGAGTGGATTCACATTACGAACTAGTGTGGATTCATGAGTGAATTCATATTAATAACTGGGATGCTGCTGCTCAACTCGCGCGCGTCATTTTCTTCTTAGATAAGACTGCACGATATTGGTATGAGAAAAATGAAGCACGCGCACAACGTGTTTCCCCGAGTGGGCTGAGGGACCTTCCACGTGCGAAGTAAGCACTGCTCCGGTGGTCCGGCGACTGGTACGGGTAGGGCGACGGTGAACGGTTGAAACCGGCTGGTCCATGAATGGTGTTGGACAGGTATTCACCAATCTAAGCTGGGCTTTGGCCGGGTCGAAGGCGTGGTACGTCGGCGGAGAAGCGTCGCAAATTGAGCTCTTGTGGGGGCATATACACTAGATATGGCCGGCTTCTAAGTAGTGCTAGCACAGCGGATGGTTATCTGTGGTTCGCCTTACGTCCATCTTCCTCGGCGTCAAGTCGTCGGGCGGGCGACCGTGGATGGCGGTACAGCGGGGCTTCCTGACGAAAAATTGTAGCTTGCCGGGGTCGACGAACAGCTTCGGAGTAGGCCATAGCTTGTGGCTCACGGGGTGCTTCCGACGGGGTAGAAGTTCCCACGGCGTATTCAACTTCTTGTCTGATCGTGGTGGTCAGTGAGGCGACTTAGGGATGCGGCGTAGTGGGGAAAGCTTTCCGTAATTCTTCCGTGGCTACAGCGTGGATGGTGTCTCGTAGGGTTTCGGAGCTCAAAGCCCCGGTTCCGCTCGCCTTCAAAACCATAGCATTGACTTGGAGGTCATACCGCCTCGTTCTAATTTCGAGCGTCTTCTCCATCGCAGTGGCCCCAGACGCAAATTCAGACACGCTCTTGATGGTCACGCGAACAAGGCACGCGAAGAGTTCTTGATTTACGCAACGCACCAGAAACCTTAGTTTCTTTTCCTCGGTCATTTCTGGGTTCGCACGGCGAAAAAGTTGCTCCATCTCTTCGACGAAGATCCTGAACCCCTTGTTGGTGTGCGGCGTTCGAGTTTCAAGCAAAAGCGTATCTTGCTTTTTACTCACCACGGTAGTAAAGGCCTCAAGGAAAACACGTTTGAATTGAGTCCAGTTAGGCAAAGAGCTCTCATTGTTCTCGAACCAAGTTCCAGCGAATCTTCCAAGTAAAATTAAACATACCGGAACGTTCCTTAATCGTCCCACCTGTTTGATTGATTGATTGTGGGGTTTAACGCGCCAACGCAACGCAGGCGATGAGGCGCGCCGTAGTGGAGGGCTCCGGATTAATTTTGACCACCTGGGGATCTTTAACGTGCGGCGAAATCTCGCACACACGGGCGTTTTTGCTTTTCGCCTCCATCAGAAAAGCGGCCGCCGCGGCCGGGAATCGAACCCGCGACCTCGTGCTCAGCAGCGCAACGCCTTAGCCACAGAGCCACCGCGGCGGGTTCGTCCCACCTGTTGAAGATCCGGACGCGCTCCAGTTTCTCCCTCCATTCTTGTGGGTCTTCTACGGAGGATTCTCGAAATCAAGGCGGTTTCCGGGGCTGTTGCAGGAAAATTGGTGACGTTGCTTCTTGCACAATCGTGGTGGTTGCAGTGGTCCTTCTCCTCTGTCGGTCTGACTGGGCACTAAACTCGGGCGGCAGATCTCTCATTCTGCTGCTGGGACTAGTTGGACTGGCTTGGGGGCTTCCAGAGGTCGTTGGGAGCTTAAATCATAAAGGGTGAGTACCCCGCACTTCACCAGATGTCACGTTCCAAAAAAGACACAGCTGTCTTGAAGGTAAAAAACACAAGTATATTGGAGCGAACCTGTGCTACCCTAATTACTCAAAGAATACACGGGCGACGAAACAGCAGTCAACAAAGTGACGAGCGGAGACTGGTGCCGGTGAATCAATTACCCCGGTGACTGCTCTGCAGGCTTTTTATCTTTCGGCGCGCGTGGTTCTCGAACAGTTGATTTACATCCAGAACATTGTAGATGAAAGAAGATAATTGTAGGCTCGTGACGTTACGGCGAAGTAGTCTCCTTATCTGAATGAAAAAGCCGGGTAGCATAAAAATATAGAATGCAACACCCGCTTCGCTTGGGACACAGATAACAGAGCTGGGCGTGGCCGGGCAGTAAAAACAAACAAAGAAAATACAAACGCATACATGGTTCGCAGCACTATCTGCTTCGCAGCGAAATGAGAGGGTGCATTCACCCAAACCTCCAGAGCAGCCAGAAAAAAAACAGTCGACAATCGCATACCCGATAATCTTTACATCAACAATGACAGTTCAGTAGCTCTGAAATATAAAAATTGAGAGAGATAATATTCTTCAATAGACTACAGGGACCTTCCTAATAATCTTTATGATGTGTATCACATACTACATTCTAACCAAGCTAGAATCATGTGCCTTCCAAACACTTATTTATTGTAAATATACAAGCTTTCAATATATAGTATCGGGAAAGACGTGCATGACGGCGCACCTTCGCCGGCTCATGGGGCAGCATAGCAAGTAGAATGTAGGACTATCACCTTAAACACTCCCTTGGGCTTTACGGAATTGGACTATCATATAATTTTAAATTAATGATATTGTGTACTTACATGCACTAGATTATCACTTGCTAAGGTCGGAGTTTGGTGCTCTGGTAGGTAAAGTTTCGGAATCTTTCTTACATATAGGCGACTTCAAACCGGAAAATCCATTCTGAGTGTGTTCTCGCTTTAATGCCCGGAATCGGCTAATCGAAAAGCTTCTAACCTTCTCGGCACCATACGTGCTCAAAAAGAAAAAGCCTGCATGCGATTAACGTAGGACACAAAATTTTGTCACACCTATAATTATCAATTGGCTTTTTAGCACTCTTTTCATCTCTATCACAGGGCGTTGGCACTGACCCATGTGGTAGGAAATATTTCCCAACGACACTAATATGCAAAGGTGAATCATCGCTGTTCCCTTTCCCACGGCCAGTTCAATGAAACAAGAGTAAGCAGAGATACATTCAAAGAGTTATCCTAATTGCACTACATATCCATTACAAATCTACCGTGGACGAGGCAGCCGAACTCTTTACGGCGCACATTCTGAACGCCTTCGAAAAGTTTATTCGCGATGCCTCCGTTTTCTCGCGCAACCATTAGAGGCCCTGCTGAAATTTGGAGGGCAGGAATTCACGACAAGTCCTGAACAATGCGTGGAGTGTCCTTTATGAGTACCCCACGTCGGCAAACCTCACATCTTTTAACCTCAAGCATTTGGAAGCTTGTGCACTGTGAATCAAAACAACATAGTTGGCGTTCCTGCTTCACGTTCATAAACTGGTAGACAAGAACCCACAATGTCTGGACTCAAATACCAAGCGAAAAAAGGCAACACGCACAAACCTGTTCCTGGTTCGAACAAGTTGGTACACAGGCGAAATCTGGGCTAACACAGTTGCAGAACATTTCCACCACGTGCCCTGTATACTAAACGAAACAACCACCTTCATAAAACACAAAATATTCCGTGTTAAGAAGTGTTTGCGAGATAACAAGTGGAACACATCTTTAAACTCCCCATTCTAACTTTGTGAGCTCAAGATGGCTCTAATCCCTTGTAAGCCTTCAGCGTGGATATAACCTTGCATGTACTTTTATGCAACACTTACACGCAGATACACTTGACGCAATTCCCTACCTTTACTAGAACCCATGGCTTTTGGGGCACCTTCCACGGTCTTGGAGAATGGCCGTACCAGTTACTTAGCTAACGGAGGATGGGGACCAATCCAGGTCGGTCAGCTGCCGTCCAAATGATCTCACAAGTTGCGTGTGCCAGCTCCAACCGGAGACTAGAGTACTTCAAAGAGTACAACGGTCTTGTTGCACGCTGCGAGGCCAGCATCAGGACGGGGGGATCCACCTACGATAAACTGGTTGCGTTGTGATCCTACATTGAAGATGCTTACATTCTTACGTGATATTACAGGAAAGTATTGTTTTTAAATTAAAAAAGGCGTGATATGCATACCGCAACGGCCTTATTGGAGACCTGAAAGCATTTTTAATGTCAGGCTACATGCTGGACACTGTTTATAATACCGGTCTTTATGAATAATTCGTGACAATCCATTCAGCCCTATCAAATTTTGACGTTCAGGAGAATGGGGCGCAACACGGCGGAATTTTTAGCTGCACTTTGTTTCTAGTTAAGATGAACCGGCTCCAAAAGGCATTACCGGCTACCAGGTTGTGTCTCCTGTACGTAGATCACGTTCAAATATATTTTAAGTTATGTAAGATCTCTATCCATGAAGGTGAGGTCCAAACAGATTTACTTGCCTCCTGAACACATGACAATGTGTTTCAACTTATTCCTGCTAAAAGCAACGGCATCGTATTTTGCATTGAATTTACCTGCATGGTATTTGTCGTATTTTTCGAAATACCTCCACTTTTCCCCAAGGCCATTTCGTTAGTCGTCTTGTTTTTTGCCGCCGACCATTACGACTAGGGCTGCTGAACGCCTCTGATGAGACAGGTGTTCTGCTTGAAAAAGTACGATGCCGTTCCCGGAAAGCTACTCGATCAAACCGGTTATTTTGTATTAAAAGAAGTCAATGTTTTAGTTTTGCGGCTGGTTTAATGGAACGGCGGGCTGGTTTAATGGCACATCATACAGGACTATGATTTTTTTGTTTATATTTCTCAAAACATTGATGCTACCATTTCTGGCAGTCGTTCATTTCGGGTTCAAACCGGTCGTGTCGCCGTTTGACTTGATACGGTCTTCACCAACTAATAACGTCTGGGGAATTATTTTTATAGGGCGCAGCGTGATCAAACCTATTAAAAATGCTTGCTGTTGCCCCACTAGAAATAAGGTTACTGATTTTTTTAATACAACAAAATTGCAATTTTAGAAACTTGTACAAAAGGTTTTGAAATCAATAAACTAGCTCGAAGAATACAAACATTGAAAATATCTTTTTTTGTATAACAAAGGGGTACCCATTTTTGTAAAAAAAACGTTTATGGTAATTTAAAATATGCAACCGCCTGCAACGCCTATGAGAAATACTGTAAAATGTTTTAGAATTGCGTAACTTGGTTTTCGCAAAAATACCTAAAATATCATTTTTTCAATTTTACGTGTTTTAAGTAATTACCTTTACCATGCACTTTATGACATTCAGGGTAATTACTCCTGCATTACTGGATGGTGTTAATTCGGTCAAGAATGGAGATATAAACTGACTGGGAGGTTGTGCGGACGGAAAATTGTAAATAAAATTGTTCCGAAGGGATCTGATGTGCGTAATGTGTTCTCCATAATGCTTCACAGATGCTCTTGATGAAGGCTGTTCACAGTCCCCCGGCGCATACACAGCCACGGCACACATTTTGCAACAAGGGTAAGGTGTACTGTGGTGTGTTAATACTATGCGCTCACGGTTGCTCTATTCGATACAACGCGTGTATCAGCACCTTAAAATCAGCATATTTTTAAAGACGGTAGCCTTTGTTGGGCTACTTAAATGCAGAAAGTTTGGTGTGTCTGTCTGTTTGTCTGAACCTATTCAGCTATCAGGCCAACGTGAAAAAAAGCTGCACAATGGCTTGGCATGCCGACAGCCAAATCTAAACGTCTAAATTCGGTGTCACTGTTCGTGCTTGTCAACATTGTCGAACAAGAACAAAACATCGCAGCAATAGTGGCAGAAAATCAATTCATAAGTGATAGTTGCAGTGTTCGTTATTAAAAATATATCGATGCTCCGTTTTTGTGCTACCGAAATACAACGTTAACAGAAGAGAAAAAAACTATTCCGCAGCCTGCTGTTTCCTGGGCAACTACAGCTCCAGGGATAAGTTGGAGATAAGAAACGGCAACAAAAACGAAAGATTCACCTATATAGGTTCCACGTTCCGCTCGGAATGGTCGTTGAGTAGGGAAGCATGGTTCTACAGACGTGGAGTCATGGTGGGTCGATTCACGCGCGTCTCCGCCGTACGGTGGCACTCGCATACAGGCACCCGACCTGGAGCAGGGAAATGAGGTAAATTTAATTTCACTTGAGCAAACAACCACTGTGTTATCTTGGGGGGAACATTGCGGGAAAGGAAAGCACGAGAGGTGACTGCCAAATAAAAGGGAGGTATTTACTTTGCAGGAGCACCAGTCGACTATTGTCTTTCGTGGACATTTGCAACAAAACGGGCAAATACGGGGCCATTTTTGCAGTGCGTTACGTTCTTACATTTTGCCCTCAGTAGCATAACGACAGCACTCTCGCTTCCTTTTGTCGAATAATAAAAAGTGCGCATGGGTTGTGATCGGTAGTTGTGAAATCAGAATGACGGAATTTTTAATCTAGTAAGGAGTTTTATCGACTAAAAAGTACGCGTACCCTTTCCAGCGGGTAAAGCAGAGGCGGGCGCGTGGCAGGCCTCCTTAGAAGTTGCAAAAAAGAGACAAGTACAGCTGCATTCGTCCCTATGTGACCACACATGCAGTTTCCCGCATCTTCAGACCCACAAAAACCGTTCTGTCAAGTTGTAGGCATTTCTTGTTCACTAGTCACCGGAACATGGAGTACGAAAACACTGGGAAAAGCTGTAAAATGGAACAAATTACGAAATCACGCGAACATTCAAATTATACGCCCCAGCTCACCCAAAATACGCACAGCGGGGAGACTCCCTGTTGTCTGAAGATGATCATTCTCGAAAAAAAGGGCGTGACGCTGTCTTTAATTATCTTCTGGTTTCTTTCTTTCGTACTGTGGTTGTTGCGGTTTTTAACATAATACTCTCAAACAATATTTCCACAATCTGTAGATATTATTCACAAGTGAATAAGGTTGAGCATGTCCTGCTCTTGCATATGAGATTTTTTTGTCTGTAGTACGAAGTCCTCCCGTATGCTACGTTTTCGTACAACACAACAACCCAGAAAGCTAAGCAGATGACGCCGTTCGAGCTTTTCTACTGAAGACGGCCGACTACGATGCTCGATGCCATGCTTCCGAACGTACAAGACGACGATATGAACGCCGACGTCCAAGGACACCTCCAGTGTGCGGAGGAGGCCGGCCACCTCTCTCGAGTTCGTAAAACGGACCAACAGCTGGTGGATGCTGGACGCTACAATCTCCGACGCCTAGACGCCGAGTACCCCACAGGAGATAGTGTGTGGGTGTGGACTCCCATCCAACGACGCGGACTCAGTGAGAAGCTTCTGCTACGGTATTTCGGACCCTACTGGATTCTATGACGTTTCGGCCAACTTACCTAAGAGTTGGTCCCGATGTTGATTCCGGCACATCACGGCGGTGCACACGGCATGAAGTCGCCCACGTGGTTCGCCTTAAACCATACTGCGGAAGATGATGATCTTTTTTGATGGTCTTGTTTGTTCGGACTGTCATTTTACTTTAGCATCCAGTCAATGCACTCTTAGAGGGGGGGGGGTGATTCGCAAACCCTGCATTCGATTTGTTTATTTATGGTTGGTTTTTATAGCCCGGCTGCAGCCGGATGTGCTATCTGTGTCCCACTCGAAGCTCATGTTTCCATTGTTTATTTTTATGTCGCACGGGTTATCTCATTCGGATAAGGAGAGCCTTTCGCCCTGAGGTCACTGGCTTGGAATAATCTTTGAACTACAATATTCACGACGTAAATGGACGGTTCGAAAAACACTCACGCCGAAAGATAAAAGCCTGCAGAGCCGATGGCGCGGCATTCGACTCGACAAACGCTCGCCTGCACAGGTCACTTTGTTGGCTGCTGCTTCGCCGCCTGTGTATTCTTTTAGTTGCTAGGCGAGCACAAGTTCGCTCCAATACAACTTTCTTTCCTTGAAGACAACTGCGTCGTCTTTGGCTTCGTGACAAAAATGGTGGGAGCTCGAGCGGACAAACACACCATGAGGGAGTAGAGAGAGAAAAAGAGAGTTTAAAGGAAGTATGGATGAAGACAACCGTTTCTCGACGACATTTGCAGACATAAATGTATTTTTGGTTTGCTGCGTGCAATTCGCCTACCTTGTTTGAGTGCATCAGGTACCCGTCCACAAAGTTATCCACGTATCGTCATCAAGGTAAGCGCTGTATATACGCGATTGTGTACTTTTAAATGCAGAGCATTTCAGTAACCCACGATGTCACCCGCGTTGATGTCCGTAATCCGCACCGCACCCCTCCCTACTATATAAAAAAATACTATCCGGGGCCCGGTTGCGATCCCTCGACCCTACGGGCGGAACGCAATGTACATGGTGCTCTACCCACTGCGCCACAAAGCCGACACAGGATGGGACGCTATGAACCCGCCTTATATCGTTGACTCATCCAAATTACTGGTGACGAGCGCTTTCTCGTCAGCAGTTGCCACAAGTGCAACAACATTAACGTAACGCGAACTACTTAACGTCGTGTGCCCCCGGAAATGCTCCGCATTTGATCGTGCCCCTCGCGAGGGGTAGTTTCACTGCGTCTCCTCTCGGCCGCGGGACCCGTGGCGCCATCTGGCGGAGGCGCGGCACAACTAGTAGCACTTTCTTTGAAAAAGCGCCTTGAAAGCGCGGCAAATATGAAATAGGGATAACGGGCTTTCGAGGCAATCCGCCGACGCGGCTGCTTTGTGTACAGACTTGGCGGCGAGTGTCCCGGGATTCTTCTTTTCAATGAAATTTTTTGTTAGGAAGAAAGGGGACCATAAAGTAGCTACTTAACACAAAAAATAGAACTCAATTATCTTCATATTTCAGAACTTTCTGGATTCACCAATATAAATGCTCTGCAGAAGTATAGCGACAAAAACCAAATACATAAATCAAGTGGAGCTTACGGAGGGTAATACTAGTCTATATTTGCAACACGTACTCACAAGCAAATATGCTACACACAGGAGCCTTACCGAGGAAGGCTGGGTTCCGGCTTCCTGGACTCTCTGTATGTGCGTGTACCCACAGTAGAACCCCTAAAAAGAGGCCCTGTGATCCTATGCAAACATTTAAAACACTACATATTACGCGTAAGATTAATGGTGGACAGATATATGAAACTATTCTGAATTGTAAAAAAAAATCCAGCTGTAATGGGCATTCACAACGAAATGTGAATGGCTTCGACAGGTTTTTGCCAAAGTACTGAAGTGCTTTCGATATCCTTCAAATTTTTTCGATGAGTTCTACGTTAAGCGTCTATAGCATTAACTGGTCTGTATGGGCGCAAACCCTTTTTAGTGTAAGCGGTGCGCGTGTGTGCCTTTCTACCCAACTAAAATGAAAACCTTGGAATGAACTGTCATTTAAGGCAGTCAGGCGTAACTGGGTGTCCAAAAAAATGTATATGCAGTATGCCAAAGTATATAGTACGGAGTGTTCCTGGTATAAAAATTTATTGTTTTTCCAAAAATTGTACGTACTCGAAAACGTTTGTTATTCAAAAATATTGGTATTCATAGTGTGCCGCTTATTACTGGGAGGAATTATATATGGACGCGATTGTAGCGCAAACATCCTGTAATAAGTATAATATTTTGCTTTCGAATGCCCAGACTTCTTGTATAAGAAACGAAATAAAAAATTTCAATTCATCTATATCACATCCTCTATCCGTACAACACTTGTAAGACATGTATTTGTATTCTCCGCACTTCAAAACAGGTTGAATTTGCAAATGCCTTTTTGTTTACGCCGGGGTAGATAAGTGCGAGTATTAACTGTAATTACATAGGTCAAGTTATGTTTGGTTCTCATACCGCCAGTATGGAAGACGTACTAAGGCTTTGCGTTCATCAGCCCAGTGGAGTGGGTTCGCTCTTCGGCCGTGGAGGCCGTTTTTATGACGGCGGCGAGAAGCAAAAAAATTCCCCGCATTTCCCCGAGGGGGAGAATGTGAAAGTTCGAATGCACGAGTTGAATTTGCGCAGTTCGGTAATGTTCGCGAAAGAGAGATACCACACACACACACAACTACAAAGAAAGAAAGATGCATTTATTCACAGACACCTATTTGTGTTGTCGTTGTACTTGATTGCTAGAGCGGATCTCAGCTTTGAAATTTCGTGTCAGTACTCCTTTAAGCGGGTGCATTAGCCCTTCTCACGCCCGATTCCTGGCCAATCCCCCACGTGGGTATGTGCCATGTCAGCGGCCAGGCAGCGCGCGCCCATCTCCCCCCGTTGCCAAGGACGACGAGGAGCGCGCGCACCCGCAGCTGTTGCTATGCGGACGGCGGCGGACGCTTCAGGCTCGCTTAAGAAGTGCATTCGCACTTAAAAACCGTCCGTGTGTTCGAGACTTAGGTGCACATATAAAATCTCAGTTTGGTCGAACTTCTTCCGATGCTCTCCACTACGGTGTGCCTCATTACCAGTTACGTCGGGACGTTAAAACTTCTAATCAACCCCTATTCGGGAAAAATGAATGGAGTAACATTAATAGGTGATGTAAGTAGATCGGCGGAGGCGATCTTACATAGACGCCTCTCATGATCATGATATGCATGCACTCGTTGTCTTTTGGTCTCGAATACAGCGTAACCTGTCCCTGTGTTTCACCGGGCGGGAAAACAAAACGTAACAACCAGGAATGCGCAGGAGAACGGAAACCTTAAAAAAACGAACGAAAACAGTGTAGCTTTTACTTGCAACGAGGAATTTCTGTACCTTTGACTTTCGAAATTAAAAAAAAAACTAGTGAATGTAGGATTGCCACTTTTTGCGATCGCTGGAGAACCCCACGTGTGACAATGCAAGATCCCTAGCGATGTTGACTTTCTTACGCGCTGGGTGCATGTTTACTTTCTTTAGTACGTCAAGCGTTATCTGAAGCGGAAGTGCCTTCAGTTTTCGCGATGCCGTGAAGGCACAACAAACTTCCCAGGTTGCAAGTTCACAGGAGTTCCCATAGCTTGGAGCGCATGACGACGACGGGAGCGCATGCCATTCTCGCGGTGCTGCATTCTGGCAAACACGCGGTTCCGGCATTCGGAAGGGAAACCAGTTTAAAGCGTACTGTTGATTGCGATACCATAGAGTCACATCCCACTCCCGCGCGGCTTCGTGTTGTCAGTTCTGTAGCCAAGCCTGTACAAGGCTCTGAAACGTCAAAATGGCGGTCCGCGCATGTTGCCCAGGTGGCCTCGGTGTGTCACATCATGACGAATGACCCGGTAACCTAACCTGAGCCACGAGTCAATATTCAGGCTTTTACTACATGGTAGTCTATGTGAACTACGCCGGAATTAGTCGAAAACAATGTAGCAGCCGGGAAAACGCAGCACTGAGTAACGTAAAAGCGTGGTTCTACTGTTGCTGGCTTGCCGTTTTCTTAAATGCTTAAAAGTATTCTGAGCAGTTGGGATGGTCGGCGTGGGGCAGGGGGTTACCGGAAGAGGTGTTGTCCGACGACGGTGGTATAAATCATAAAACTGAAGGCTACAACAGCTTCATCCACACTATGGTAAAATGAGCCCTGGCAGGAGTACCGCTGTTTGGTAACACATTCAACGCATGGCGCGCTTGCGTCGCTAAATTGTTCGCAATACTCACAGATCGCCAAAATGTGCCGCAGCTTTACCGCTTCCCGTGAGTGACCACATATGCACGTTGTGCTTTGATAACCAACTTAATCAAACGCTTCAGTGGTGTCCCCTAATTGAGAGAGTATAATCTCCAGCACCTCTGACACACGGCCATCGCTGTTGCCTCGGCGCACTAGTCTCGAAGGGAAAGCGTGAATCTCCAGGCATTGTACACTGAGACTTGGCAGACGGCCCACAACCCAGCATTCGACCCGAGCGAACCCAGCATTTCGATGCCATTCGTTGCGACACTTGCGACCACGGTAATTTTTTCGCCTTTCGAGCATCTTTAGTGAGCGCAATGAGACTTCGTAGAGGAATGCGTTCAACTGACAAACAAAATGGCGAATTCCTCTAGAGCACGCTGGTACTGCAGCACGTGGGGTATTTTTATTACTGTTCACGCTTTTGGGCCTTTGCTTTTTTTTTTTACTTAGAAGCTCACCTGTTTGTGAAACCCCGTCCACTTGATGTTTGGGGAGTCTGCACACGATCATAGAAAATTAGTGTTATTTATTTATTATTTATTATTTATTTATTTATTTTATTTATTTATTTATTTATTATTTATTGTACCTCAAATGCCCCGAGTAGGGGTATTACATGACGGGCGGGTGGGAAGTTACACCAGTTATTAAGGGGATCGATGAAATCCTTGAATTTAGTACGGTTTGAGTGCTGGATGGTGTCGGTGGGTAAGCTGTTCCAGTCTGTGGCTCTTTTTACGAAGATTGACCGCAGATGAGCAGATGTACGGGCTGCTGGAGGATAAACAGTTTTTGCATGGCTTGTGCCGTATGACGTCCGGTGGGCGGGTGTTATAGCAGATGAAGGAGGCGATGCGTGGTGGAATTTATGAAAAAGCCCAAGACGAGAGGTTTTTCGTCGTGAAGATAATGTTTTATGGTTGGCGCAGTGTTTGAGGGCCGATACGCTAGTATATTGTGAATAGTCGGAGTAAATGGATCTAATCGCACGGTTTTTGAACGGCTTCAAGTGTATACGTATGATTAGATTGAAAGGGGTCCCAAATTGCGCAGGCGTACTCTAGCTTAGGCTGAACTAGTGTAATGTAAGCTTGCGTCTTTAGTGAAGGGGGAGCAAGTTTTAAATTTCGTCGAATGTAGCCGAGTGCATGGCTAGAGTTGTTAGAAATATGCAACATGTGCGATGACCAAGGAAGATCGGAAGTTAGATTGATGCCTAGGTATTTATAGGAGCTAACAGAAAGAATTGCGGAACCACAAATGGAATACCTAAATGTTTGGTGTGACTGATTGCGATGAAATGAGAAGAGTACAGTTTGTTAAACGTTCAGGCGCGTTAATCATGTTTCGCACCATGTTTCAATGAGCTGTAGGTCAGACTGAAGGATTGCAGAATAGGAAGGATTACGTATAGAGCAATATAGAACGCAATCATCAGCGAATATTCTTATATTGGGCTGAATGGTATTAGAAAGGTCATTAAGTCAAGAATAGCAGAGGGCCAAACACAGTGCCCTGCAGAACTCCGGAGAGAACGGGGGGATATATCTGAAGCAATTTTGGCATAAACAAACTTTTGGCGGTTAGTTAAGAAATCACGGATCCAATCGAAAATCTGAAGGTTCAAATTTAGGCGGGATAGTTTCAAAAGCAATCGTTTGTGCGGAACTTTATCAAACCCTTTTTCAAAGTCTAGGAAAAGGGCGTCTACCGGTGTGTTAGTATCCATGCTAGAGCTGATATCTGTCAAAAATAACGCGAGCTGCGTGTGACAGGAAAGCCCTTTCTTGAAGCCATGTTGGTGAGGGTGGAAAAATTTATTTGCAGTTATGCAATTTTACAATGTGAGAGTAGATTACACGTTCCCTATTTTTCCAACAAACACAAGGTAATGAAATGGAGCGGTAGTAATTGTTGGGATTCGAAGTAACATTTTTTGCCACTGGGACAACTCTGCCACCTTCCATTCCAGCGGCACCACACCACATACAAGAGACTGCTGAAAAATGTGCGCCAAATAATACTTGAGACATGTTTTGAGTTTTTTAGTATTTTTGAATTGATTCCATCGAAGGCAGAGGAAGAATATAGGACAATTTTTCTGTAACTATCTAAATTACATTAGGATCAAACAGTAATGATGGCGTGATGTCGTGGTCGAGAAAGGGGTGTCAGGTAACTGACTCACAGGTTATCTCGTAAAGACGGAGCTGAAGGTTTTGTTTAGAATTTCGGCGACATCATGTGCTGGTACAGGGTTGTTATGATCGCTGGTTAGCAACAGCGAAGTAGTGTGGTTAGGGGTAATAGTCTTCCAAAATCGTTTTTGGGTTATTACGCAACAGTTTTTGGTAACGTGGTAGAAAAAAAACGACTGTTTAGCCTTTGGGGATTGCGCCGTTAACGTCTTGTCCGCCGCATGATAATTGGCCCAAGCTTGTGGGCTGTCACACCATTTACCCGACCGGAATAGTAGTTCCTTTTTGTTGCTCAGACGTTTAAGTGACGAGTTTAACCAGGGGGAAGATGATTTTTCTTTGACTGTAATGTTTGGGAAGTGTTTATGAGTTAACTCCTGCATTTTATTTTTAAAAATGAACCAGTTGCATTCAACAGAGCGCTGCAAGAAATCAACGAGGAACCACTCACAGAAGGTTCTTAGCTCTTCATTGATAGACTTCTAATTTCATTTATCGTAGAGCGTGGTGGTTTCTTTATTTTTTGCTGATGAGGTAACTTGAGGCTAATTGTAGCTTGGATTACTGCGTGGTCACTTAGGCCAGATAAGTGGTTAAGTGGTGATATGCTATCAGCGTGCGAAGTTAAAAGGAGGTGCAGAATGTTTGAAGAATTACAAGATTCTCGAGTTGGCGCAGAAACAAGTTGCGTTAAGCTAAAAGTTAGACACGTGTCGACCAAATCGCGTTCTATGCTGCATTTTGATGTTGTTAAGGCAAGGTCGGACCGTGTTATCACTGGAAAATTCAAGTCGCCGAGGATTAGTAAGTGTGCACTGGGATTTGATTGCGTTATTAGAGGAGCATACTATTACCTTAAAAACTAATTTCTACTTTCTACTCAAATGTGCTTATTGGATAAAAAAAGTAGCGATGGGCAAAATGGAACGATACAGGGAGTAACTCTGCTGTCAAGAGCAGATAGGTTGTTCCAAGATCGAACTCTACCCACCGTTCCAGGTATCCGGAGAAGAAGAAACTCCTTTAATAAGAATTAACGTGTTGTCTTCTATACTATACTTCCCTCTGAAACTAACTGCAAACGTGTTGTGTGGATGGAATGCCTCCCCCGAGCCACTCGAACACGCCCGCGCCACCTCTAGCTACGCTTCTGGAATATGTCGGGCCCCCGCATCGAAAGCCGCACCTTAAAATGTGGAAGTTGGTGCATGATAACAATTGCTTGAAAAAAGTAAGTGTGACATACATGGCCAACAAAGATTTATGACTGAATGCTTCCAGCATTTTAACATATGCAAAAATGGGTTCCCATAACTGTGTATGCGGACAGCGACCTCGCTCTGAGCAGTGCCTGCGAAAGTCACACAAAGCTTTAGTGGGGAGTAAACTGTGTGGGGATAACTAAAACATTTCTTGGTCTTACCTACGCACCTTTGCAGTTTGCCGTTGCATAAGCTAAAGGTTTTCATTTATTCCATTTTGGAAAAGGAAAAGACAGGTTTCTCCTACCACGGGTGTGCTGATAACTACAAACAGAAGGAATTAAGCCCGCTATGTCCACATGATCCCGGTCCAATATCACTGCGGTAACGGGGCTCGGTTGACGGAGAAAAGCCTAAAATATCAATACGCCCCATGTGATTGTCAATAAGTAAAATGCATTAAGCCAATAAAGAAGACGTGGCTTCCGCTGTGATTTTATCGGCTCCATCACCCTGACCCAAAAGGCCAAGAGCCACTTTGTCGCTAACTCAAGCAAGTGAATCAAAGTTACATATCAGGCTAGGATATGAAATAGGTAATAACATATGCATGTTCAGAGGTGTGGAATATATGAACTTCTACGTTGAGCGCAACCTCACCGGCTCTACGGCGTAGGCACTCAGACTAGCTGCCGGCCGCTAAAACATGGGCCGCCTTGTCCAGTGCATCTCATTAATGTTCTCAAGTGCCTGTTAACTGTAGAGAGTTGGTCTGAAGCCGATCGTTTATTGGAGATATGCCTTAAAACTTGAGCATGAAGCTCGGCGGCTTTCACGTGCCCCGCCATTCGGTAGTGACCTTGAATGGGAGGCATTACGGTGCACGACACCAAGAGTCACTGCTGAAATACTCGTCTGACAGCAGCCCTACTATTCGTCGAGTTCTGCCACTCAGTCCTGTAGAGACTGGAACACCGATAACCATGAGCAATGCCGCCTGCTAACTCTTGCGGCCCAAAATATTCAGTAGAATGTACAGTACATAATCTCTCTGTTTGTGCGCAATCAATTAAAAAAGATGGTAGCACAGTACAATTTTTAAAAGTCGGAATGTAAGGCTGACATGACTAACGTGTTAATCAAAAGAACTTTAATCATTATCAGATGCCTTACCGTATAAATACCGGTGTGCTTCTGTGCTTTAGTGGGATACCGCAGTGTCATATATCGTTCTGACTGAAAGATGCCCTAGAAATTTCTTACTATTGCTGATTTCGGGCTTCTCTTTGTGTCGACTGTTTTTTCCCTAGCCAAATTTAACACCTATATGTCCAGTGTCATAAATAGCTCCCTATAAAACGTAATATTTTTATGGACTTGCTCATTGTGTGAAACAGAAAATGTGTGAGAAACATTCCTTATATTTGAGCCTTACTGAGGCATCCTGACATAGACATTTATATATCCTGTACGTGTCTTTGCACCTTTTTAAGAGTCAGAAAGATCAATCTGTCCTCAATTTGTTCTTTTCACATGCATAATACACCCACAATAGATTATTGTCACTCATGTCATTACCAATCTGGATTCTCTAACGTTTCTTGTTTCTCCACTAAAAGTACCATTGTGCGGAATGCCACAAGAACACGTGAAATTCTGCTATATCTCTACGTTTTACGGAGAACTGACATTCCTTTTGTATCAGTGAAAAGAATGGCGTTCGCAACACTATTCTCACGGCCGTACAATTCGGGGACCTAATTGTTTTACTCCACATTGTATAAACAACATAACTCCCAAATCTGTGGTGCACCCACACATGTTTGCCGTGCTACGAGGTGCTTTATTATGAAAGCGATATTATATTAAGACTATGCAATATATGTTGTTTTGACGCTCTTATATCATATTATGCAACACACCAAAAAAAACTATATGCTGCTTTCGAGAACACACTCGGATTTCGAGAAATAATTTGCTGATGAAGTGTCTGATTATGCTGCACCTAAAGACACAGTTGGCACAACAACTGTACCATACACAGACATCATGCCGTACATACGATTACAACTTCGTAACATAATGCTACCAGACAACAGATGGGCAAAAAATATATTGTCTGAGAGCACACTTGAAACGAAACATAACTGGCCCATGCAAAAGAACACATAGAAGTTGCCGAAGGTATGTAACAGGTGGCTCTCAAATATGTCGCGCCCTCCTACCTTCTCAATGGATTTCTGAAATTCCCCTGGAGCAGAAGTGGGGTGGCCCTGTCTGTAGTTCAGTTCACAAAACATGCAAGACACATAACACAACAAGACACTAAGATTTCCCTGAACAGTAGAGACGACACCATTCACTGCATCCACCATATTTCTATTCAACGACCGAATGTTGATAATAAAGGTTTGGGGAAATTTTTATTGAGATCAATTGTACAACTCCTTACATGTCATGTTTAATCTTCCTGTTCTATAGACCAGCCGTCACCAATTGTCTAGGTAGAGTATGACCTTTGTTTTCCTGACATAGTTTATTACTCACGTTTAAAACCATCTTATTTTTTGAGTTTTTGGCGCTCTTTGCCCCAGTTGGCCTTCGGTCATTTAACAGAGCTCCCATTATTACCCTCCTCGATATCAACGCTTCATACTTCAAGGTTATCGTTAATAAAATATCGTTCAGAAATAACTTGTGAGTTATATGGCTTCAAGCATGACTCGGTAATCATTATGTTTTGAAGTCATGTTTTATTAATTGAGATTTTGTTCACCTTTGGAACACCAGCTTGAGCACCGTACCATGAAGGTTAGAACGCCTTAGCCACCACTGTGAATCTTCGATGGAACTTTAAGAAAGCGCTGTTTCTGTTGGTTGTGGTACGGTTGTGATGGGTCTCTTCTCTTATTCCAATTTCGTACGCTAGTTTCCCCTTAATGCATCCCTGGCGTTCGCTTATACATTATGGCGCTGGTAGCCTTCCTTGGCCAAATAAGGGCACGTCCGTCATTCTGAAGGTTGTTGAGAAGTAACATCAAGTATCGCGGCGTTGAAATCGCAAAAGTAATAGCGTAAAATTAATGCATCATTGACGCTAAGACCAGTGCAAAGACAGGTACTGGAAAAAGGACAAACTAGAGCGTAGCGCCGTTGTTTGTTGCTTCTTAAGTGTTCGCCTTTCCGCTGTTTTGGCGTTTACGGCTGACAACACATTCGCAAGACAACGTTGTAAAGATGAGCTGTCTTCATTTCTTCACAAAGAATTATAAAGTGCAGCTACGATATTTGCCAACAAGTACGCTGGGGTTAATTTTTTACCAGAAAAACGCTGCGGTAGAATACTCCACCGGCTGTTAATGGAAATCGGCATTGGTTGCGTGCCGGGTAAGTTATGCCAGGTAACTATGTCTTTCTTTTACAGCGGCAAAAAGAGTTCAATAGCGAAGCGACAGGCTGAAGAGCACCCGGGAAGCAAAACATAATGGTCGCATTGTGTTCTTTCCACCTGGAGATGGTGCTGGATTTTGCAAGGAACATTGTCGTGGCCGCCGCCTTCTGCTATGTCTCACTCATCGAGGTGGTCCTGACTGCTTACCATTGTGAAAAGTCATACATCACTCTAAGCTCCTTCATACAAAGGAAAATACGAAAGGGTAATTTCAAATTAGCGATGCCTTGATTAAGTCTTGGTCAATTGGACCTGGCCCTATGCGTGGTGGCCGATAATTTTTAAAGGGACACGCAGCCGATTTGTCGATAATAATTTCTCCATCGCAAATCAAAAAGAAATACTTAAAACACGTTACTGGGAAACAGTTTTCCTGATCCCACCATAGAACTTTTTAAAGCGGAAGTTTTAGATCTACCAGGAATGCATATTACTAAAAAATGCTGGTAACCTTGACCTTGAGCCGGGCGAGAATATAAAAGGTATTTAAAACGCAGGCGAGAATAAAAGGGAACTTAACGCGTCACCTGCAACAACAAGAATAATGAGCATCGCTTTATATATTTTTTCATGTTGAAATTGGTGATGTGTTTGGAAACTTAGTGACGTGCAACATCGGCAAACCACGTGGCTCCGCCTTTCGGACATCACGTATTTAAGTGCAAACTAAAAAGTATTCCATTTCTTTATATCACTATTCCCTGCAGTTGTCCCACTATATAAAACATTGCCTTCCCTGCCGAATAGTTCCCATATACTCTTTAAAAATAGGTTTCCTGTCACGTTAACAAGTGGAGGAGTCTAAGCTCGAGCTCGCTCACTGGCAATGGTTGACGGAGAGCTCTGCTCGGGGAAGTGTAGTGGAGGAAGATTCTTGGTCAGGAATTGCTATGAAAAGTGGGTAGAATGAGGCAAGAAGCTCTCGGGCAGGTGTCGGGAGTGCAAACGCAATTCAAAAACCCTCACCAGTAGTCAGGACCGAACCTGGTTCCCTCGCATTATAAGACCGGCCTCTATCAGAAGGCGCCATCATTGATGTCGCGTTGAGTGAGAGTGCAGCTGTTGGTTTTCCACTTTCGCATAGTTGAAGTGGACTTTGTCTTTGTCTGACTTCGGCAGTATGGATTTATTTTTAACACAGTGTTCAAAAAGAAATCTGTGATTTTTAAAGACCTTTCTGTTTAGGGGGAAGGTACGCCGTGGTGTTCCCAGGAATTTTTGGCCATTTTGAACAACCTCCCCTTGGCATCTGATACCTCCATCAACGAAATGCATAAATCAATTTCTTTCAAAAGTTGAGCTGTTCGAATGGTTAGAGAATTTATAAATTCATATTAAATTACGTTAATGATAATTTTTTCAGCTAGTGTCTGAATTTGAATTAAAATGCATATTAAAATGCATATTAAAAATTTCCTAACAAATAGATTGTTACCTGCATATTATAACCCAAATATTACATGCCACAATTTATAATCATGCCTGTATTGGCTACGGAGCTGCAGAAAGAATAGAACGACATTGAGGCCCACGTGGACGTCGGTGGCCTTGACACTGAATTGGCGTTTTTGTGTCACTGGCCAAATACGTGTACTTGTAGCAGATAAATCTGTCATGACAATTTCGTACTGGCTGAGAAGGCCCCATGGCGGACCTCCAGGATTTTTGCTGTAGCCGAGGCATCCCGGATCCGCCGCTAATGCAATTTAGGATGCCTGACCTGGTTTGTATTACCTGGCTAAAATATTTAGGCTGAGTTAGGATGAAAAGTCCTCTCCCGAATGGGGTTGGTTCAGCCTTCTCATACAAGGAGTACGCTGTGAATTTAGCGCTCTGCCCCTACCGGAAGTGCTTGTTTTGTGTCATCGAGAATAGCCGCTACTCCATGCAGAAGAACGTGTGACGTCGCAAGCCTGGTTAACATGGTTACGACGCCTTCTGAATCCTTTGGAAGCTTGATGGCCTTCTGCTGGAACGATGAATGCGCTTGCAATAGTTTTCTTGCCGGCATGCCGTGCCTCTGCCTGAACTGCAGGCTCTGTGTGGCATCCTGATTTTTTTTTGCTCCGTTTCGGATTCACTTCGGATTCCATTGATCGTTTAGTCTCATTCAAGCATTGTGAATACGGATATGCGCGTTGTGCCTTCAATGGATCTTGCATTGTCCATGAACACTGACGAAGTGAACCAGCCCACCTATGCACTCCTCGTCCTGGCTTCCCCGAGCTCGACCACTATTAAATACCGTTTATAATCGAACACCATAAAAAACCTGATCAAATAAATTTTCAGTGGCCTTAGTTATTTTCAGCGTTCCGTAGGTACCACACAAACTAAGGCATCCTAGGAAGCCCGTCAGTTTATTATTTATTTGGTAAGAACAGTTCAGATATTTTGGAAGGAAAGTGACAGCAGCACGTTTTTCTACGACAATAAAACGTAGCTCTTTCAAGTGCCTTGCAAACATCACTAAAAAACTGGGATCAATGGTAAATTACAAAATTACGAGCGTTGTTTTCTCCACTGGACTGCAAGAAGCTCTACTCGTCATTATCCATCAAAGAAAGGAAGGAGACTGAATTTTAGAGATGACATTGTTTCTTAGGCCAAGTAAATTGATAAATTTGGTTTATCTGCCACGGAGCCTCAGTTACGTCCAAGAGGTGAAATTTCCGTACAGGCAATGTGGTTTGAACGTGCTGAACGTTTTTTTATTGAAATGAAAATCCGTAAAAATCTTACCGCAGCCCCGTTTATCTATATAAAAGGATACCTGGCATTGCCTTAAGGCTAACAAGAATTTAAGTTAATTTAAAAAAACCGTACGCCTCGAGTGGCTACAAGAAGAAAGGAGAAAAAGTATGATTTGATAGTTGGCCAGTTGGTCTATAACATACAAAAGATTACGTTCGCGCCAAACACGACGACGAAAATAGAGAGAACTAGACAAGGTCGTCTTGTACTCCATTTTGTGAACGTAGTTAGCCCACAGTCACACAGAAAAAGATATATAATGAGGAAGAGGACTATACAGTTGCTGCCTATCAGAAAAAAAATGCCATTTTTCTCACATTTTAGAAGTTTTCAGTCTCGAATACTGGTGTACACAACTCAAGCCACAGTCCACTGGAATTGAATTGATTACGCTACTACAACCTTTGGATTAATCCCCTCCAGATTCATTAGTTTTTAAATTCAGTGTGGTCTTCTGGGCGCTTTAAACACGCGTCTGTTTTTTTCCAGTACATGGTTATTAACGCAAAACCAAAGCAACAACAGAAGCGGAGATTACGGAGGCTAATTCTAGTACATAGTTGCAACACCTACCCACAAGCAAATATGCTACAAACAGCAGCATTTCCAGGGAAAGCTTGGTTCCGGCCTATTGAAGCTCCCTGTCGGGGCAAGTGCCGTCAGTAAAACTCCGAAAGACGCCCTGAGCTCCTATACCACCGTCTGAAAAAAAAAACTGCATATTGGACTTAAGATTCAAAGCGGACGGAAATATTAGAGTAATATGAATTGAATGAGAAAAGGAGGCAGTAATTTGTAGCATCGAATTGTGAATTGGTTGGACAGGTTTGCGGCAACGTTTAAGTTCTTTTGCAATCCACCTATATTTTTCAAATTAGTTCTACTTTATGCATAATTGGCAGTAAATGGTCTTCATGGGCGCAAGCGCATTGTTAGGGTAAGCAGTGCACGTGTGCGGTTTTACCGCACAAAAATATATCCTTGAAATGAACAGACATTGATTAAAGTCAGGCGTAGTGTTGTGCCAAAAACGTTTATACCTCAGATTTTTTGTTGTGGAAATATTTAGTTTTCCAATAAAAAACGTTGATTTTTGAAGAAAGGTGTTTTTTAAAAATATGTCAGATTTTATTTTGCAGCGATATAGGTTGGAGTTTTTGATGTTACTTTACAGTTGCGCGAAAATTTTGCAGTACTTATGATACCTTGTTTTCTTTCTAGTGTGCTTTTGGCTCTAGGTTAAAATAAACATCAACGATACTTCACGCACAGAAGCACGTCACAAAAACTCTGTAATCTCATTTTGTTTAATCGGGTTTAGGTAGTTCTAAATTGTCACCAGGCAAATTTGCGACATTTGTTTTATTTTGCAGTAGCCTGTTTCACCAACACAGACACTTGTTGTGCAGAGTCTTGAATGCCTGGGGCTCTTCGAAACTGATTGGTATTTTCTTTCTTATGTAAGGGCAATGTCATTACCACTAGTCGCTGCGTTCTGATATGGGGATTGTATTAAATTCTCTTTTCGCAAATGTATGATGTGTTCCAGAATTCTTTGAATCTTGCATTTACAAATGCCTTTTTCTTTTCTCCTGGGCTAGATAAGGCCGAATGTTTATGTTTTATATAGCCGCTATTTAATGGCGCAGAATAAATGCAGGAAACCAAGTTAGCGCCGCCATATCTGTGGCCAAGCGCCTGTTGCTAGGCGATGTTGTGCGCACGGCCCGCAGATCAGGCACCCCCCTTCTCCATGCAACCGTGTGAGTGCGCCCACGGCCAAGCTAGAGCAGCGGCATGTGCGCGTTCGTGGCGGAACTTAACGTCTAGACGGGGATGCGTTGTTCTCGCAACTGCCTCCACCGCTAGATAGGCCGTATCAACACAGCGCGCGCCGCCGCTCTAGCCCGGCTGGCTAAGTGGTGGCGTAGCATTCACTATCTGACTTGCATGAACGTACGCTCTGCATGCGCTGGAGCTTGCGCTCATGCCTGTATCGTAAAATCGCACCAGGCCAAGGGGTTGACTTGTCCATGCCCGCAAGCACTAGCACGCCAACGAGAACTAAACCGACTAGTTCCGAACGTTAGAAACTCAGTATCACCGAACTGGCACGTACCCTGGATTCGAATGTGAGTGCGATGAATGTTGACATCACTGTTGACGCCACCGTTTAGAATCGGATTGGAACGGAGCATATGACGCACGCGGGTGTTTTTTTCCTTCGCCGTGCGGGCGCAATGGCCCAAGCAGCGCCGTGTCCTTGGCCATCGGCCATGTTTGTGGCTGTTTCCAGTGTTGCCAGGCGAAGACATTGACCGCTAAACTTTTCAACAAATAGCACCTATATGTGAACATCGATTTGGATCTGTTACCGCCAGTGGGCAGATGGGCTAAGGCTTTACGTACATCAGCCCAATAGAGAGGGTTCACTTGCCGGCTGCGGAAGCCACTTTTTCTGACGGGCGGCCTAAAGGAACCACCATGCACGTGTTCGAGATTTAGGAGGCAACATATAAAATCTGAATTTGGTCGAATTTTTTCTGTGTCCTCCACTACGGTGAGCCTCATTGCCAGTTACGTAGGGACGTTAAAACTTCTGATCAATCCGTATTGGGGAAAATGAACGGATTTACTTTCATCCATGATATAAGCAGATCCGGAGATGCCATCGTACCCGCCTTTCTCGGTCATAATGTCCATGCATTCGCTGCAAATTTCTCTCGGGTCTTTTCCTGTCGGCGGGAAATTAAAACGTAACAACAAGGAAAACGCAGGAGTGACGAAACCATCGAAAACGAACGAAACAGTGTAGCTTTCTCTTTTACCCTTTTATTTCCGCAACTTTCGCTTTCGAGCGTTAAAAACTTCGAGAGTGTAGGATTGCCGCTTTTGGCGACCACTTGAAAACACAACGCGTGGCAATGCAAGGTCCCTAGCGATGTTGACTCTCCTCCGCGCTGGTTCCTTGTCTACATCGTTTAGTACGTAAAGCTTTATCTGAAGGGAAAGCGCCTCCCATTTTTGCGACGCAATCAAGGCGCAAATGTTTAGAGGCGGGCAAGTTCAACGGTATTTTCAAAGCCTAAAGAACATATTGACGACGAGAGCTCGTGCCATTCCTGTGGTTCTTCTTCATAACAAACACGCACTTCCGGCATTCGGAAGTGAAAGACGTAAGCGCAGTGATAATGGTGAAAGCATTGAGTTGAATCGAACTCGCGTGCTGCTTCATGCTGTAAATTCTATACCAAGCCTGTCCAAAGTTCGTCAAACGTCGAAATGGCCGTCCGCGCATGTTGCCCAGGTAGCTTCAGAGTGTCAGATCACGACGAATGGTCGGGTAAACTATTCTGACATTCAGGGTTTTAATACATGGTACTCTGTGTGAACAGCGCCGGAACTCGTCAAAAACAACTTAGAAGCCGGGAAAACGCAGCACTGAGGAACGTAAAAGCGGGGTTCTACTGTAGCTTGCTTGCCTATTTCTTAAATATTTAAAAGTATTCTTAGCAGTTGTGATGGACACCGTGGGGCAGGGGGTTACCGGACGAGGTGTTGTTCGGCAACGGTGTTATAAATAATACAACTGAAGGCTAATACGTCCTCATACACACTATAGTATCATGAGCACTGGCACGAGTACTGCTGTTTGGTATCATATTCAACGCGGGACGCGATTGCGTCGGTAGGTTGTTCGCAATACTCAGAGATCGCCAATATTCGCGACCGCTTTACCGACTCCCGTGAGCGACCACATATGCACATTGTGCGTTGAGAACCCACTGAATTAAACGCTTCAGTGCTGTCCCCAAATTGCGAGAGCACAATCTCCAGCACCTCTGACACACGGCCATCACGGTTGCCTCGGCGCACTGGTCTCGAAGAGAAAGCATGATTCTCCACACATTGTACGCTGAGACTTGGTACATTGCACACACTCAAGCATTCCACGAAATAGGAGCGACTTAGTTTTAAGAAGTAACATTTCCTGGCGGCACCTGCGACCACGCTAGTTATTTTGCCTTTCGAGCATCGATTAGTGAGCGCAATTAGACTTCGTAGAGGAATGAGATTCAACAACAAACAAAATGGCGAATTCCACTAGAGCGCGCCGGTACTCCAGCACGTGGGATATTTTTATTACTGCTCACGCTTTTGTGCCTTTGCTACCTTTCTGACTTTGAAGTTCAGCCGTTTGTGAATCCCCATCCACTGCATGAACAGGGAGTCTACACACGATCAAAGAAAATTACTTTTTATTGTGTTATTACAGGAGCGTACTAATACACTAAAAGCTAATTTCTATATACTGTATACTCTAAGGTGCTTATTGGATCAAAAAAGTAGCGATCGCCAAAAAGAAACAATACAGGGAGTAACTCTGCTTTCAAGAGCAGATAGGTTGTTCCGAGAACGAAATCTACGCTCTGTTCCAGGTATCTGGATATTTTGTTTTCTCGGAATTGGCGTGTTCTCTTTGGTTCTTCCCTCCAAAACGTACTGCAGCTGTGTTGTGTGGACGGAATGCCTGTTCCTATTCACTCGAACACGCCCGCGCCACCTTCAGCAAGGCTTCTGGAATATGTCCGGGACGGCCCATTGAAAGCCACACCTTGGAATGTGGAAGTTGGTGAGGGATGACAATACCTTGGAAAAATTTTTTGTGACGTCAATGGCCAACAGAGATTGACCACTCACATTTCCCGCATTTTAACATAACCGTGCAAAAGTGGGTGCCAATAACTGTGTATCCGGACAGCGATCTAGCTCTGAGAATTGCCTCTGAGCAAAGCCCCACGCAGCTTTAGTGTGGCGTAAACTGTGCGGGTATAATTAAAATATTTCTTTCTCTTACTGACGCACTTTTCGAGGTTGCCTTTACACAAACCTTAAGGTTTTCGTTTATTCCATTTAAGAAAATCAAAGACAGGTTTCTCCTACCACGGGTATGCTGATAACTATAAACAGAAGCAATTAGGCCCGGTATATACGCGTGATCACTGTCCCATATCATTGCAGTAACGGGGCTCGGTTGACGAAGAAAAACCGAAAAGTATCAATACGCCCCATTAGAATTTGAAGAAGTAAAATGCATTAAGCCATTACAAAAGACATGGCTTCCGTTGTGATTTTATCGGCCCCATCACACTGAACCGAAAGGCGAAGAGCCACTTTGTTGCTAACTGATGAAAGTGTATCAAAGTTACATTTAAGACTAGGATATGAAATAGGTAACAACACATCCATCTTCAGGGGTGTGGAATGTATGAAATTCTGGGATGAGCGCAACGTCACCGATTCTCCGACGTACGCACGTAGGTTCTCTGCCGGCATGCTAAATCAGGGCCGCAAGGTCCACGGCAGCCCAGTAAGGTTCGCAAGTTCCTGTTAACTGTGGAGCGTAGGTCGGAAGCCGAGAGATTACTTCAGATATGCCATTAAACTCGAGCATGAAGCTCCGTGGCTTTCACGTATCCCGACATTTGGTAGTGACCGTGAATGGCAGGTATTCACGGTGCACAATACCAACAGTTACTGCTGAATTCACTGCCTGACCGCGGCCCCGCTATTTGTCGAGTTTTGCCACTCAGTCCTGTGAATATTGGTACATCGATAACTATCTGCCGTGCCGCCTGCTCACTCCTGCCACCCAAAAAATTCACTAAAATGTATAGTACATAATCGCGCTCTTTGCGTTTAATCAAGTAAAGAAGATGGCGGCAGCACCGTACAATTTTGAGATGTCGGAACGTAAGCCTGACATAACGAACTTGTTATGCAGAACTGACACCAGAGTCTGATGCCTCACCGTAAAAATACAGGTGTGATTCGGTGCTTTAGTTGGATACCGCAGTGTCATTTATCGTTCTGAATCAAAGATGTCTTAAAAATGTTCCTACTAGGCTAATTTAGGAGCTTCGCTTTTGTGTTGACCGTTTTTACCCTAGCCCAATTTAGCACCTATATGTCGAGGGTCATAAGTAGTTCCATTATAAAACAACCTAATTTATAAGGACTTGCCCAATGTGTGAAACATCTTGTGTGTGACAAACATTCATGATATTTAGGCATTACTGGGGCATCCTCGTGTAGACATTTCTAAATCTTTACCTATCTTTGCACCTTTTTAAAGGACAGAGCGATGATTCTGACCTGAAGTTGTTGTTTTTAGAAATGCATAATACCCTACGAATTGATTAATATCAATCATGTCATTACCAATCTGCAATTTTCAAGCGTTTCTTGTTTCTCCACTAAAAGTAGCGCTGTGCGGAATGGCACACTGCACACGTGACATACCTCTATTACTTTACTTTTTACGGCGCAGTGACATAACCTGTGTATCAGCGAAATAAATGACGTCCTTAACACTATTCTGAAAGCGGAACCATTCGACGAGATAATTGTTTGACTCCACATCGTAGAAACAACATAACTTCCAAATCTATGGTGCACCAACACTCGCTTAGCGTACTACGTGGAGCTTAATTATGAAACCGATATAAAGTTTATTGAATATATGTTGTTTTAAAAATCTCATATCATGATATGCCACAAACCTGAAAATCACTATATGTTGGTTTTGAGAACACGCTCGGGTTGTCAGGAACGAATTCGCTAATGAAGTGCCTGATTATGCTCCACCTACAGACACAGTTGGCACAAAAAGTGCACCATACACAGACATCATGCCATGCTAACGACTACTTCGTAACATAATGTTACCAGGCAACTAATGAAATAAAAGATACATGGTGTGAGAGCACACTTGAAACGACACACAACTGGCCCACACAAAAATTGCACAGAAGTTGCGAAGGTATGTAACAGGTGGATCTCAAATATGTAACGCACTGCTACCATCTCAATGGGTATCTGAAATTCCTCTGGAGCAGATGTGGGGGGCCCTATCTGTAGTTCACATCAAAAAACGTGAATGACAAATAACACAACAAGACACAAGACAAGATTTCCCTTGACAAGAGACACGACAGAATTTACTGCATCCATCATATTTTTATCCTACGACCGAATGTTGATAATTATGTGGGAAAGTTTTTGATGAGACCAGTTTTCCAGCTCCCTACATATCAAACTTAATCTTCCTGGTTCTATACACCAGCCGTCATCAATTGTCTAAGTATAGTATGACTTTTGTTTTCCTGATATAGTTTAATATTCACTTTTAAAACCCTCTTTAACTTTTTGGTGCCGTTTTGCCCAGGTGGCCTTCGGGCGCAGAACTCCCATTATGATCCTCATCGATCACATCGCTTCATACTTCAAGGTTATCGTTAATAAAATGCCTTCACATATACCTTGCCAGTGATATGGCTAAAAGCATGATTCGGTAAGGCTTATGTTTTGAAGTCATGTTTTAATAAATGAGAATTTCGTTCATCTTTGGAACACCATCTTGAGCATCGTACGATGAAGGTTAGAACGCCTTAGCCGCCGCTGTGAATCTCCGATGGAACTTTAGGAAAGCGCGGTTTCTGATGTTTGTGGTACGGTTGTGATGAGTCTCTTCCCTTATTCCGATTTCGTACGCTAGTTTCCCCTTAATGCATGGCTGGCGGGCGCATACTTTATGGCGCTGGTAGTCTCCCTTAGCAAATCAACGGGCATGTGCATCATTCTGTAGGGATGTAGGAAATAACATCAAATATCACGGCATTGGAATAGCGAGACCTAATGGCGGAGACGTAACGTTGGGCTAGTTGGGTATGCATAATTCACACTAAAACCAGCGCAAAGACAAGTACTGAAAAGTGAAAAACTAGAGCACCGCACTGTAGTTTGCTGCTTCTTTGGTATACTCATTTGCGTTGTTTTTGCGTTAGCCTCCCAGAACACGTTCGCAAGACAATGTTGTAGATCTAAGCTCTCTCCAGTTCTTCGCGAAGAATTATATAGTGCAGCTACCAACTTTGATGACAAGTGCCCTAAAATAATCTTTTACCAGAAAACCTCGGCGATGGAATACTGCACCGGCGGTTATTAGAAATCGGTACTTGTGAGGCGCCAGGTAAGTTGCACCAGGTAACTATCTCCTTCCTTTACAGAGGCAAAAAGAGTTCAATGGCGAAGCGACAGGCAGAACAGCGGCAGGGAAGCAAAACGTCTTGATCGCATTGTGCTCTCTCCACCTGAAGATGTTTCCATATATTGCAAGGAACGTTGCCGTGGTGGACGCTTAGGACTATGTCTCACTCATCGAGGCGGTTCTCACTGTTTACCATTGTGAAAAGGTATACATTACTCCATACTCCTTCTTACCAAAGAAACTCCGAAAGGTTAATTTCAAATTAGCGATGTCACGATGCAAACTTGGTGAATTTGACATGCCCCTATGCGTGGTAGCCGATAATCTAAAGGAACACGAACCGATATGTCGATAATATTTTCTCCGTCGAAAATAAAAAGAAACTTAAAACACCATACTGCGAACTCGTTTTTCTGATACCGCCCTAGAACAATTCAAAGCGGAATTTTTAAATCTACCAGGAATATATGTAACTAAAAATTGCTGGTAACCTTGACCTTGAACCGTGCGTAACACACGCGAGAATGAAAGGGTTGTATAAGCGCGTCACCTGCAACAACAGCAATAATGAGCAAGGCTTCATAATCTATCATGTTGACATTGGTGAGGTGTTTGGACACGTCGCGATGTGCAACATCTGGAAACCACGTGACGCCGCCTCTCGGACATCACGTATTTAAGTGCAAACTAAAAAGTATTCCGTTTTTTAATATGAATATTTCCTGCAGTTTTCCAACTATGTAAAACACTGGCTTTCCTGCCAACCAGTTGACATGGACTCTTTAAAAATCGTTTTTATGTCACGTTAACTGTGGAGGAGTCTATGCTCAAGCTCTCTCCCTTACGATGCTTAACTGAGAGCTCCGCTCGGGGAAGTGTAGCTGGGGAACATTCTCGGCCAGGATTGTTAATAAAAGCGGGGAGGAGGGGGTAAGGTCCTCACAGGCAGGTGTCGGGAGTGCAAACGCAAGACGAAAAATCCCACCGGTAGTCAGGACCGAACCTCGTTCACTCGCATTATAAGACCGGCGTCTCTCTGAAGGCGCCATCATTGACGTCGCCTTGAATTTGAGTGCGGGTGGTGGTTTTGCACTTCAGCGTAATTGAAGTGGGCTTTGAGTTTATCGGACTTCTACTGTATGAATTTATTTTTAACAAAGTTTGGAAAAATAAATCTGCGGATTTTAACCACTTTTCTTTTTAAGCCAAAGGTAACCGTGGAGTGTCGGGGCATTTTCGGCAATTTTAAAGAACCTCTCCTTGTCATCTAATACGTCCATCTACAAAATGCAAATATCATTTTCTTTCAAACGTTGAGCTGTTCGAACGGCTAGAGAACTTATAAATTCACACTAAAATTACGTTTCTCATAATGTTTTCACAAATTATCGCAATTTGAAATAAATTTTCCACTGAAAAGTTTCTAACAAATAGATTGTTATCATCATCACGCCGTACCTCATCTATTCTTCATATCCATCCTCATCATCATATTATTACGCAAACTGCCTCTGTATTACAGGCCACGCAATTTAACATCATGCCTGTATCAGCTACGGAGCTGCAGAAAGAAGAGAACGAGGTTGAGTCCCGCCTGGACATCGGTGAGCTTGAAACCGCATTTGCATTTTTGTGTCGCTGGCCAAATACCCTTACCTGTAAAAAATAAATCAGTCTTATAACAATTTATTACTGTTGGAGAATGCCCCACGGCGGACCTCCAGTATTTTTATTGTAGCCGAAGCATCCCGGGTCCACCGCCACTGCCATCTAGGATGCCTGAAATCGGTAGTACCGTGCAAGCACCCAAATTCGGCTGGCATCCCGAACGAAAGCCTTCTACATTCACTGGCAACACGGATGAGGACGTCGCCAAGTGGATTCACATTACAAACTGGTGAGCCGGTACAATAACTGCGATGGTGCTGCTGAACTCACGCACGTCGTTTTCTTCTTAGATAAGACTGCACGTACTTGGTATGGGAAAAACAAATCACGCTCACAACGTGTGTCCCGACTGGGCTGAGGGACCTTCCACGTGCGAAGTAAGCACTGCTACGGTCGAACGGCGACTGGTATGGGTAGGGCGACGGCGAACGGTTGAAACGGGCTGGTCGACGGCTTGTGTTGGACAGGTATTATTCAATATAAGCTGTGCGTTGGCCGGGGTCGATTGCATGGTGCGTCGACGGAGAACCTTCGCAAATCGAACCTCTTGTGGGGGCATACACCCGAGATATGGGCGTCCTCTAAGGAGTGTTAGCACAGCGGACGATTATCTTTGGTTCGCCGTACGTCAATCTTCCTCGGCGTCAGGTCGTCGGGGTGGCAACAGTGGGCGCGGTACAGCAGGGCTTCCTGACTACGAATTGTAGCTGGCCGGGGTCGAGGAACAGCTTCGGAATAGGCCATAGCTTGTTGCTCACGGGGTGCTTCCGACGGGGTAGAAGTTCCCACGGCGTATTGAACTTCTTGTCTGATTCTGTCGGCGAGGGAGGCGACTTGGGGCTGTGGAGTCGTGAGGAAACGTTTCCGCATTTCCTCCCTGACTATAGCGTGGATGGTGTGGCGTAGTGTATCGGAGCTAAAAGCCCCGGTTCCGCTCGCCTTCAAAACCAGCACATTGACTGGGCGGTCAGACTGTCTCGTTCTAATTTCGAGCGTCTTCTCCATTGCGGCGGCCTCAGACGCGAATTGAAACACGCTCTTGTGGGTCACGCGTACAACGCACGCGAAGAATTCTTGATTTACTCCCCGCATCAGAAACCTGACTTTATTTTCCTCCGTCATTTCTGGGTCCGCACGGCGAAAACGTCGCTCCATCTCTTCGACTAAGATCATGACCCTTTCGTTGGTGTGTGGCATTCGAGTTTCAAGAACAAGCGCATCTGGCCGTTTACTCACTACGGTAGCAAAGGCCTCAAGAAAAACGCGTTGGAATTGATTCCAGTTGGGCAAACAGATCACATTGTTCTCGAACAAAGTTCGAGGTGAATCTTCCGAGTAAAATAAAACATGCCGGAACGTTTCTTCGCCGTCCCACCTGTTGAAGATCTGGACGCGCTTCAGTTTCTCCAACCATTTTTCTTGGTCTTCTACGGGGGATTCTCGGAATGATAGCGGTTCCCGGGACTGCTACAGGACAATTGGTGACGTTGCTTCTAGCCCAATAGTGATGGTTGCAGTGGTCCTTCTCTTGGGTCGGTCTGGCTGGGCGCTCAACACGGGCGGCAGATTTCGCATTCTGCTGCAGGGTCTAGTTGGACTGGCTTAGGGGCTTCCAGAGGTCGTTGTGAGCGTAAAGCGTAAAGGTTGCGCACCTCACACTTCACCAGATGTCAGGTAGCCATAGGCGGCACAGCTGGCTTGAAGGAAAAAAATGGGCCCATCTCCCCACGAGGGCTGACTCGAGTAAATGCGTTAACGTATTGTGTTAACGTTAGTGTTTGGGTGGTGGTCGTGAGGTGGTAGTGAATGTGTTAACTATTATTGCTTATTACTATTAATTGTTATTGCGTTAACGTTTAGTATTGCGTTAGCGCTTAGTGTTTGGGGAGTTGGTGGTAGTGAATACGTTGTATCAGCAGCTTCTTGACGTAGTTTGAATGAGTCAAGGATATAAGGCGCGTTCGTAGCCTTTGATTCTGTGCCGGTTTTGTGGCGCAGTGGGAAGAGCACCATGTACCTGGCGTTGCGCCCACAGGGTCGTGGGATCGAAACCAGGCGCCGATAACTATTATTTTTTATAGTGTAGGGGGAGGGGTGCGGACGGACAACAACGGTGCACCTGTTGTTGAGAGCGAGGAGGGTACGGGGGAGAGACGGCGCACCTTGCGCCTCGCCGCGACGCGCATGCGTAGTGAGCGTGTGGACGCCACCGCCGACGGTCGAGGGACATCGTGCGACTAAGAAACGCTCCGCGTTAAAAAAAAACAAGTTGAATGGAGCGATCCTGCTCCCCTAATGACTCAAAGGATACACAGGCGACGAAACAGCAGTCAACAAAGTTGCGCGCACAGACTGGTCTCGGCGACTCAATTCTGCTCGGCAGGCTTTTTATCTTTCGGCGCGCGTTGTTCTCGAACCGTTGATTTACATCCAGAACATTGTAGATGAACGAAGATAATTCTAGGTTCATGACATTACGGCGAAAGAGTTTCCTTATCTGAATGAAAAAGCCCGTGTGGCATAAAAATAAATAAGGGAACACGATCTTCGCTTGGGACACAGATAACAGAGCCGGGCGTGGCCGGGCAGTAAAAACAAACAAAATACAAACCCATACATGGTTCGCGGTACTATCTGCCTGGCAGCGAAATGAGCGGGTGAATTCACTCAAACCTCCAGAGAAGCCAAAAAAAAAACCGTCGACTATCGCGGCCCCGATAGTCTTTACATAAACAATGACAGTTCAGTAGCTCTGAAATGTAAAAATTAAGAGATAATATTCTTCAATATTTTACAAAGCTCTTCTTAATAATCTTTATGATGTGTATCAGATAATACGTTCTAATCAACGTAGCGTCATGTGCCTACCAAACACTTATTGATAGTAAATGTACAAGCGTTCAATATATAGTATCTAGAAAGACGTGGATGACAGCGCATTTTCACCGGCTCATGGGGCCATATAGCCAGTAGAATGTAGGACTATCACCTTAAGCACTCCCTTAGGCTGTGCGGAATCGGACTGTCATAATTATTATAAATTAATGATATCGCGTATTTACATTCCACCTGATTATCTCTTGCTAAGGTGGGAGTTTGATGCTCTGGTAGGTAAAATTTCAGAACATTTCATACATAATGGCGACTTCAATGCCGAAAATTCATTCTCAGTGTATTCTCGCTTGAATGCCCGGGGTCAACTGATCGAAAAGCTTCTAACCTTTTCGGCACCATACGTGCCTAAAAAGAAAAAACAATGCTTACGATTAACATACGACACAAAATTTTGTCACACCTTTATTTATCAATTGGCTTTTTAGCACTCTTTTCATTTCTATCACAGGGTGTTGGCACTGACCCTTGTGGGAGGGACTATTTCCCAACCACACTAATATGCGCAGGTAAATCCTCGCAGTTCCCTTTCTCATAGCCAGTTCAATGAAACAAGAGTAAACAGGAATACATTCTTACAGTTATCCTAATTGCACTACATATCAATTACAAATCTACCGTGGACGAGGCAGCCGAACTCTTTACGGCGCACATTCTGAACGCCTTCGAAAAGTTCATTCGCGATGCCTCCGTTTTCTTGCGCAACCATAAGAGGCCCTGCTGAAATTTGGAGGTCAGGAATTCGCGACAAGCCCAGAAAAACGCGTGGAGTGGCCTTTATGAGTACCCCACGTCGGCGAACGTCACATCTTTTAAACCGGCTCAAGCATTGGAAGCCTGTGCACTGTGAATCAAAACAGCATAGTTGGCGTTCCTGCATCAACGTTCATAAACTCGTACGCAGAAACCCACAATGTCTGGACTCAAATACCAAACAAAAAAAAGACTACAGGCAAACACCTGTTCCTGGTCAGAACAAGACGGTACACAGGCGGAAACTGGGCTAACACGGTTGCAGAACATTTTCGCCACCGTGCCCTGTATAGTACAAACCAAACAACACCTTCATATAAACACAAAATATTTCCGTGTAAAGAAGTGTTTGTGAGATAACCAGTGGAACACAACTTTAAACTCCTCGTTGTCACTTGTAAGCTCAAGATGGCTCTAATCGCCTTGTTAAGACCTTCAGGGGGATATAACCTTGCATGCACTTTTATGCAACACTTACATGCAGATACACTTGAAACAATTCCTTATTTTTACTACAATACATGGCTTTTGGGGCACCTTCCACGGTCTTGGTGAATGGCTGTGGCAGTTACTTAGCTAACAGAGGATGATGACCAATCCAGCTACGTCAGCTGCCGTCCAAACGATCTCACAAGTTGCGTGTGCCAGCTCTAACAGGAGACTAGAGTACATCAAAGAGTACAGCGGTCTTGTTGCAAGCTGCGAGGACGGGGTGATCCACCCATATTAAACTGCTTGCTTTGTAAGCCTATATTAAAGATGCTTACATACGGACGTGATATTACAGGAAAGTATTGTTTTTAAATTAAAAAAGGCATATAATAGGCATACCGCTACACCCTTCTTGGAGACCTGAAAGCATTTTTAAGGTAACGCAACAAGCTGAACACAGTTTATAATACTTGTCTTTATGAATAATTCGTGACAATTCATTCAGCCCTATCAATTTTCACGGGCAGGAGAATGGTGCGCAACCTTGCTGAGTTTTTAGTAGCACTTTGTTTTCAGTTAAGATGAACCCGCTCCTAAAGGCATTACCGGATACCATGTTGTGGGTCCTGTACGTAGATGACGTTCAAATATATTTTAAGTGTTGTAAAATCTCTATCCATGAAGCCGAGGTCCAAACTAATTTACAACAATCTTGCCTGCTGAACACATCACAATGCGTTTCAACTTGTTCCTGCTAAAAGCACAGGGATAGTATTTCGCATTGAATGTACCTGCATGGTATTTGTCGTATTTTGTCGTAGTAGGGCCATTCCGTTAGTCCTCCTGTTTTCGCCACCGACCATTACGACTAGGGCCACTTAACGCCTCTGATGAGACACGTGTTCTGCTTGAAAAAGAACGATGCCGTTCCAGGAAAGCTACTTGGTCACACCGCTCATTTTGTATAAAAAGAGGGCGATGTTTCAGTTTTTGCGGCCATACAGAGCGGACTGCTTTAATGGGGCATCTTACATGACTATGATTTTTTGTATAGAATCCTAGAAACATTGATGCTACCATTTCTGGCAGCCGTTGACGTCAGGTTCGAACCGGTCGTGTTTCCGTTTGACTTGGTAGGGTCTTCACCCACTAAACATGTTTAGTGGAGTATTTTTTTTGGGCGCAGACCCACTGCAATTATCAAAGATGCTTGCGTTTTCCGAATAAAAATAAAGGTTCTGATTCTTCTATACAACAAAACTGCACTTTTAAAAAGTTGTACACAAAAGATTTTGAAAGCAATAAACCAGCTGGAAGAATACTAGCTTTACAAAAACTGTATTTTTGTATAACAGAGCGGTAGCGTTTGTTGTAAAAAAAAGTTACGCTAGTTTAAAATAAAGAACAGCACGGAATGCTTATTAAAAATGTTGTAAAAATTTTATAAACAAATAATTTTGTGTTACAAAAATACAAAAACTTCATTTTTTTTCAATTTACACATATTTAAAAGCCGCTGGAAACACGCACGCTGCAACGCTTAAAAACAATCCAGGATTTCTTAAGACCGGGGAACATGTCAATGATTTTAAAAGTGTAAGTTGTAGGCATTTATTCTTCACTAGTTAGGGGAACATGGAGTACGAAAACACTGGGAAAAACTGTAAAATGGAACAAATCACGAAATCACGCGAACATTCGAACTATACCCGCCAGCACAGCCAAAATACCCACGGCGGGTACACAAACTGGTGTCTCAAGATGATCATTCTCGAAAGAAAGGGCATGTCGCTGTCTTTAATTATCTTCTGGTTTCTTTCTTTCGTAGTGTGGTTGGTGCGGATTTTAACATATAACTCTCAAACATTTTTTCCACAATTTGTTGATATTTTTTCAAGTGAATAAGGTTGTGCATCTTCTGCTCTAGCTTATGAAACCATTTTTTATCTCTAGTACATTTTCCGTTCCTACATACGAAACCCAATTGAAACTTATTAGAAACAGTTGTAACCTAATTCAAACACCGCAAAAACTAACTTGTCAGTTTCTCTTGCGACATATGAAGCCTAATTACAGTGCCTTGGGAACTTGAAATATAGCAATTGTAGTTTCTAAGTGTTTTTTTTTTCTCCACCGAATGTACTGATTCCTTTTGCCTAGAGGTAACAACGCAGCTGCGAATATTTGAGCCGGACGTTTTGTACTTGTTTCCAGGATTCTTGTGCTTTACTTTGGCACCTCCGTACGCCATTAGTTTCTGAGGCATTTACGAAATGAGCTGGAAGGTACACCCAGTGACGTATTTCTGATGTGGGTTAACTTGCAGGGGATAGAACACTGCTGCTTTATCGCACCGGGGCCGCTCGTGGGAAATGACGAGCGTCGTATTAGAGGGCTCGTGATATTCTTTGAAAGCCTTCGGATTTTTAACCCGCACCGGCATGTTGACACACACAAGTTTCTTTTTTTTTTTTTTGGCTGCACCTGAAAGCAGCCGCCGCGGTTGTAACTTGGCCCGATACACAGCTTGGTGTGGCCGAACGCCTTAGTCACTGAGCCACCCCTGCCCGTCGCAATGTACTTCTGATAAAAAAATTTGCAGCGGGGTTTTTTTTTTGTATTTCCTTCTATGGAGTAAACCCTGCTCATTTTTCAGTGAGGCCACTCTGTCTCGAAGTATTTCGCTTATGATAAATGCAGCAAGGAGTGCGCCAACTGCGAAATCAATTTTCTCACAATACTTGGCCATTAAATCTGTGCAATTTGAAGCCGGGTGATGTGTAGTAACTTCTATATTGTCAGGGCCCGGAAATTGTTAATTTCTTTAGTTGCAAATGTAAAGATGTTGTCATGTATCGTTTGCCACGGGGGGAAATTTCACGTCGGGAAGTAGTGAAGCGCTTCCCGACGTGACGTGATATGTGTCAGGTGCAGCTGGATAGCCTACGATGAGACATTAGTCGGTGCTCGCTTGTAGTGCCGGAACGTCCAGCAGCCACCTCTTTCAACGTACTCATTCCCGTCTCTTCTTGTAAAAATACTCTTCCGAACCGTAACAGTTTGTGGTAGAGGTGAAGCCTCGTTGTCCCAGTTGAAATTTTTTTTTGACATCAGGACCGATCCTTCGCCACTATGATCCACACCTTCGGTAAAACCCCACGTCGGAAAACATCATCTCCCTTAAACGGGCAAAAGAACTTGGGAAGGGTGTGCGCCGTGAGGCAAAAAGGGAGGGTGGGTGCGCCTTCCTCACATTCATAAATTCGTACACCGACACTCACAAACGCTCGGCATACATACGAAAACTAAGAGGACTAAAAAAATTCCCGCGCCTTCCCGCGAGGGGAACACGAGTAAATGCAGAGCATTGGGGCCTCAGTACTGATTGAAGGCAGTGTTGCTTCCATCGCTTCTTCCGTGATGCTGGAGTAGCAGACTGGAGTAAACGTGGGCACGAGCGTCAACCAAGGAAGGAAGGAGCAACGCAGTGACTGAAACACGAGCGACCGCTAGCCGCTATATTTGCACGCGCGCGCAGTAGAGGGAGAGCAGTACGGGGGGGAGAGCGCGAATGCGCAAGCAGCGCGCGCCCTTTTACGCCACACCGCGCTGCTATCACGCACCTGTTACGCCGAGACCCGCGATGGAGCGAAACGGGCTGACTACGACGCATGCGCGCGCCAGCTGCTGTTGAGAGAGAGGAGAGAAGGAGAGGCGCACCTGCTGCGGCCGCGGAGCTGTTGACACCGTCCGACGCAGGAAGAGGCGAAGCTAAGAAATGCTCTGCATTTAAAACACACAGCCTGACTCTGGTTAGTACAACACGTGACACACTCAACGATCGGGCTAACACACTTGCGCAACACTTCCTGCACGGGTCAAGTTCAGCACACTACACAGTTTTATAAAACACAAAATGTCTCATGAGAAGAACTCCCTGCGTGATGGCAACAAGACGCAGATTCCATACAATTCTCCATTTTGAGTTTTAGTTTGAGTGAGTGGTGATTTGAAAAAGAAATTCTCAGTTTGAGTGAGCGGCGCCAACTTTGCCGAGATATTGTATTTAGCGTATTAATTGGCGCAGCCTTACTCATAGTTGAAACAACGGGTGCGATTGAAGCAGTGTCTTGAAGGTCAGGAAGATTATAAACTACTTGGGCTGAAACAACGTTAACCTAACGAGCCAAAACTAGCCTACATCATTTAAACTGGCCTAAAAAACAACTTTTAATAAAATTTTCAAACTTTTTTGTCGGTTCATTTACATTTTTTCTAAATTTTAAACAAGCTAGCATTAGCACTTTCTAAAATATTTTAAACAGACGTGTTTGTTGTAATTTTTTAAAAATATTTAATTTTCAACAAAACTATAATTTAGATTATTTTTTAGGTTATTTCAACTTTTTTTTACTTTCTAATTTTATTTTAGTTAATTTGATTTACTTTGCACCTCAACAAACGCGCGCATTATACAACAATAGCATTTGCATTAAATCAGCTGCAACGGTAGATTCGAAGCTTTACGCCGTGCCAATAGCCGTTTACCTTCTGGTTTGGTCGTTAGGCGGTGCTCTAAAGCAAGGAAGAGAGGGAAACCACTTTATTGGATAGTCTCTTGAGAGAGAGCAAGCAAGGGCTCCGCGGAGCCAGCCTACTCTCCTACGCGGCCGCTCACGTCTTCAAGGCTGAGCCCTGCCGGCGTCCGCCGGTTCGGCGCGCGGCGGGTCTCCGGAGAAGTCCCCTCGGACCCTCCGCACTTTCCTCCCCACGCTTCTGCTGGCAAAGGCTGCCTCGAGCTGCTGGACGGCTTGTAACTGCACCGCGTAGTCCGGCGATGCAATCGCGTTTGCAATATTGTCCGAACGCAACTTTGACTCAGATTCTGTGGGAATGTACTTGCAATCCAGTGGAAGCGGCCGCACAGGAGCGGCTGCCGGACAATATAGCAAGGAAGAGAAAGTGAAGTGCACTCCGAACGAAGAAAAAAAGGCAAAATACCGCGGAACGGTTGAGGCTAGCCAGAGGTCATTCCTTGTGGGCAAAAGTTCGCCTTGTCAAATAAACAGAGTTTACCCTTTACTTGCAACCATCGTTGCATAAGTGGTAAGGTAGCTATCGTTACACAAGTGGTAAGGTGAGGGGTACATGATACCCCGATCATCAAGGCCTGTTCCCGTCCGAAGTGTCGCCCGTTCACGAGCGGACCAGACGTCGCCTACTCGGACTGCCGGCGGAGTGTTGGCCTCCTGCCTGATCGGGCAACCAA